>JAVJIX010000039.1:2352500-2840000 GCA_036785185.1 Paratrypauchen microcephalus
CTTAAGTGGCTCTTTAGGTATAGACAGAGATTAATGATATCTGGGCAGTCGGTCCAGCTGGGGGACTGAAGAGCACATGGACAAAATCACACACACACACACACACACGCGCGCGCGCGCACATACACACGCACACTCACACGCACACTCACACACAGGAGAGAGGTCTCCGTGGATACAAGAAGGACAGACCGAGTAGGAAACAGTGAAACTAAAGGCCAGATTTAAAAGTAAAATAATTAAAACTGCAGATTGCACTGATAGTGTCATGTAAGAAGTTATGGAGTCAGACCTTGTAGACAACTCCTGACCCTTCTCTGTGCACATGAAATACAACTTGGCATTTTATGGGTTGATATAAGATTGTGTGCTCTTATACCGGGAACCACAGGGCTGGTGGTAAGCTACCTCTTCAGGCACAGCAGCCCTGGGGCTGCGTAAAAAAGGCGTGGCTGCCAGCTCTTCATCAACATCCATGGTAGTTAGGGTTGCCAAGCATCCCTTGAAAAAACGGAATCGTCCCGTATTCAGAAACAAAAGTACGCATTCCGTATTGAGCTGAAAAGGGACACACCCTCCCGTATTACCGTGTGAATCAAAAATAGTGTCTAAAACAGGAGTGCCCAATATGTCATTCGCAATCTACCAGTCGATCGCCAAGGTAGTGTGGGTAGATCGTAGTGTCGTAGGACTCGACACCGGTCTTGGTCTCGAGATGAGTGCGATCATATTTCATTACGGCCGCTGCCATTAGCAATAAACTTTTACCGGTGTGCGGGACCGCGCGGGGTTTTGCACTGCAGCCTGTGTGCTCGTCTGGAACCCGCAGACACTGCGCGACATGTCACCACGAGCGCCACCAGTGCACGCAGCTTGTCTGCAACAGCATGTACCCTTGAGTACCAGCGTGTATCACAGAGCAGGTTAAACTTTTTAAAACATCCTACCTGTCCGTCCGCCTCACACCAGCGCTCATAGCACACACCAGCTCCCTCCTCAATGCGCTCTGATTAGAAGAGCAAGACGAAATGCAAAGCAAAAACTAATCTAAATTTATGTTACAGTGACCGCACAGAGCAGGCCTACCGCGACATGTGGTTGAATTTTGCCTAATAAGAGTGCACAAATGCATTTGTTTGTCATGACGTGTGTTTGGTAAATGTGCAGAGGCTGGCAAATACCACTGCAAAACCAGAAAGAGAATGTGACTTCAGGTAGGAAGTCGAAAAAACAGGTTTAAAAAAAAAAAAAATAAATAAATAAATAAATAAATCAAAGAAGGAATTCTCAAACTGGGTGAGGGTCCAAAAAGGGGGCACATAGTGTTTACAGTTTGCTTGGCTTATTTTAAGATTAAAAGTAACATTTATCAGATAAAATAGAGATATTTTTATGAAAACTTATTTATGCGAGTCAGTCCTACATGAAGATCATTAAGCCCAAGTACCGTTACACCATGACTGATGATAATTTAAAAGTGTGCTTGAGGCTGTCAGCAGCTACTGTCCGGACTACGCATCCCTAGCTGATTCCATCCAGTTCAAGTCATCAGAGAAAGGTAATGACAAAAAATGTACAGAATATACATGAAGTTATGCAAGGTACATCAACATGCATTGTACATGTAAAGAATTGTCAATATATTTATAAATGAATAAAATGATTTGCATTTTTATAGTAGGTAGATCATTTTGACTTGGTCAATTTATAAGTAGCTCACAAGCTGAAAAAGTGCGGGCACCCCTTGTGAGCTCCACCCAACTTGTATGACTTACAAGTTCAGAGAGACAGTTAGATAGAACATGCATCATTTGTACTGTCCAGGCAGTGCACTATGTTCTGCCTTGTATTGTTTTACTGTATACTGTATTAATTTATACAGTTTTAAGTTAAGCAGGACAGATATTTATTTTATTCTGTTAATGTTGTTAATGTTGTTTTGTATTAAAAATAAATTACTAATAATTGTTTATTTTCCGTGCGTTCATATCACTCAAATATCCATCTAATTCAATTCAGGTTTGAGTCAAATAGATAAAAAATCCTTTCACACATAGAAAAAAAGGGTTAAAAAGATTCACTACACCAGGAAGGGTGAAGGCAATCGGGCCGGCTGGCCCTGCCAATGAGGTGTCCCTTATTTATTTTTCAGGGAGTTGGCAACCCTAATGGTAGTTCTTTATGGCACCAGTAATGGCAATGGTAATACAAAGTAGTAGCTTTTATTACAGTGAACCCTCGTTTATCGCGGGGGTTAGGTTCCAGAAATAGCCCGCAATAAGTGAAATCCGCGAAGTAGGACAATTTTATATTTTACAATTATTCTACATGTTTTAAGGCTGAAAACGCTTCACCAGACACATTATACACCTTTCTGAGACTGGTATTAACATTTTCTCACATTTTTCTCTTGTTTAAACACTCAAACTTTTGTAGATTTTCATTCAAATATATTAATAGTGGGGCGGGGGCACGTGACACGCGGGCACGTGCGCGCGGGCACGTGCGCGCGGACACGTGCGTTTGTTTTGGTACCACATATCCATGCCATGTGCGAAAGTCGAGTGGAAAGCGACCTGGATATCATTTTGGGCAAGACTCAAGCCAATGCTAACAGTGCCGAACCGCTAACAGACGCCTCTGAGCACCACAAGACCAGGTAAGACCAACCTGCGCTCACAAGAGTTGGTTGCATTTCACCCGGCTCCAAAATCAGTCCGCTATCAATGCGTCGCCAATACTCCACAGCTCTCTAGGACGGGGTCGGGTTCGTCCTCTCGTCCTCTCACGGGGAAGAGCCACTGTCTCCACAGTGCGCGCGAGTGTCCTCTCCCCGCTGCGGCTCCCCCGGACGCCGCAGCGGGCCCGTCCATGTTGATTCTTGGAAGAGTCCATGTTGATTCTTGGCTCTTCCATGGTCCGGCTCGCACTCTCTTCCATGGCTCGTGCAAGTAAACAAAGGCCACACCCCCTGTCACCCAGGCGCTCTCGTGAAGGAAATCTGAGACTCTGTCCCTACCATCCCTGGTCTAGACCTGGTTTAGTCCTGGTTTAGACCTGGTTTAGTCCTGGTTTAGACCTGCTTTAGACCTGGTTTAGTCCTGGTCTAGTCTCTTAGCTAATCAGGGCACAGGACAGAATGTTACACTGTAAAAAAAAAGTTACACTATAAAAAAAATTGAAAAAAAAAAAAAAAAAATTGGAAAAAAAAAATCCGCGAAACAGCGAGGCCGCGAAGAGTGAACCGCGATACAGCGAGGGTTCACTGTATATCACTTATGTTGATATGGTATGCGCAGAGATGGGACAAAGTCATTGCTGGGCAAGTCCCAAGTAAGTCTAAGTCTTTTGCACTCAAGTCCGAGTGAAGTCCCGAGTCAAGAGTATCCAAGTGCCAAGTCAAGTCTGAAGTCAAAGCTCACAAGTCTCAAGTCGAGTCCAAAGTCCTAGCATTTTAGTTTCGAGTAATTTCGAGTCCCCTTTACAAAGAAATACAATTTCTACAAATCATATAATATCTGCAAGATCTGTATTCATTTTACCTTTTTACACCATATCAAATAACAGAAAAAAATGAAAGGATCCACGTGTGAAAAACATTTTCGCAGATTCACAAGTATAATGAGTGCGGTCCTTATCAACATACTTTTAGAGTTGTTTTTTTTTCATTGGACGTAGCAAGTCATCACAAGTCAAAAGGCCTAAGTCCAAGTGAAGTCACGAGTTATTGATATTGAAGTCCAAGTCGAGTTGAAAGTGTTTGTACATTTTGTCGAGTCGAGTCTAAAGTTATCAAATTCGTGACTCGAGTCTGAGTCGAAGTCACATAACTCGAGTCCACACCTCTGGTATGATGGTTGATATGTTCAGGGTCGCTGGAAGTAATTTTTAACAGGCGGTGCTGTGACGCTAGTTAGTTAGCAAGCGGGAACCTGACGTAGAACATTACGCTCTGTAAACCAGCATGTTTAGGCCTAAAAATAATTACATTTACATCTAAATACACGTAATAGCCTACTTGTGTCAAAATCACTTCCCAAAATATTCATAAGGAATTTATAAATTTTGCTAAATATTTTAATACATATTTTTCTTTTAATCTCCCTGTCACCACTAGCACCCACGCTTCACATGGCCATGGTTTTTTGGTGTATAACTCAATAGAAAGTAAATTAAGTCATTATAAATGGCAAAATGACATATGCATACTAGAAAATATCACATTCAAAGATACTGACAATATGAACAAAACTAATTGTCATCTTGTTATTTGGACAGAAATGTCTGTTTTTTGTATTGTCAGTGTCCTTAGTGTTTCTTAACTCTCCCTGAGCTACAGCAGAGACACACAAAACCCCATTAAACAGCATTCATTCTCAATAACGGCACCATTTCTCCTGCATGTGTGACCTGCAGAGGGTCGAGAGGCAGATTGCGATCTTCACTGAGCTGTTTGCAATCACAAAGACCAGAGTCTAATCAGGCGAACAGCAGCTGAACAAATCAATGCACTCCACCTCTCTATACCACATCACCATGGATCATACACCATATATATAGCGTGTTAGCAACAGACAAAAATACCTTAGTACTTATGTTGCCGTAGACGTAGTAATAGTAGGAAGTAGTACTTATAGTTTTGGTGCACCTGATTGGGTACTTCTCTCCAGGATCCCGTCCCAGGTGGAAGATGAGTGGTTGCAAAGTGTGGTTCATTTGAGCATGAGTGGTCACACCAGCTACCTCTTGGCCAGGGCAGAAGTTGATTCCCTGCAAAACCAAGAAAGAAAAAATAAGCATTAATATAGCTGCAAGCAGCAATGTGGGGCCAAGCACCGAAGGTGCATGTAGGCCTCAGCATGTAGGGTCTGACAGGGTCTAACAGAGTCTGACAGGGTCTGACAGGGTCTAACAGGGTCTGATAGGGTCTAACAGAGTCTGACAGGGTCTAACAGGGTCTGACAGGGTCTAACAGATTCTGACAGGGTCTAACAGATTCTGACAGGGTCTAACAAGGTTTAAAGGGATAGTGCGGGTTTTTTTTATGTTAATCTGTATGGGTTTCCTTCTAAAAGTTACGTGTGTTGACACCGGCTTACCTCTGACAGTCTCAGCTGATCCCGGTTCGGCTCGCTTTCTGGAGCCCACGTAAGTAGGTCCGGTAACTTTCCTGAAACATTAAATAAAGATTGTTTTTCTTCTCAAAATAAAACATTTCTTAGAAAGGTGATATATTTGTGTCCGAAACAGTTGTCCACGAAACATCCAGCAGCGTATTTCGCATCCGCTTATTGTCTCTCTCTACTTGTATCACTACGCCCATGTTAACTCTACCAGCCTGTTCACTTGTAAACTTCGGCGTAGCCATCTGCTGAAGGTGAACAGGCTGATAGAGTTAACATGGGCGTAGTGATACAAGTGGAGAGAGACAATACACGAATGTGAAATACACTGCTGGATGTTTCGTGGACAATTGTTTCGGACGCAAATATATCACCTTTCTAACAAATGTTTTGTTTTGAGAAGAAAAACAAGCTTTATTTAATGTTTCAGGAAAGTTACCGGACCTACTTACGTGGGCTCCAGAACACGAGCCAAACCTCATAGCATTGTATTTTGATAAGGTTAACATTCAGCATGGTAGGTTAGCAATGTTATGTTTCAATGCCCAGTGATAAGACATTTAATAGTTATTGTTTATTAAATAATTTACTAATGAAACCCTAGATATAGTATTTACTTCTGCTTGAGTAACATTATATATTCAAAAATAATATTTTACTCTCATATGGGAAGAAAGAGATACTTTTCCCTATTGATACGATTGGACCATGAAATATCCCAAATTATAATTCACAAATGTTGATCCTGACCATTTAGACTACACCAAAAAACTCACTGTATTTCCACAAACGCTGCATTTGAACAATATTAATCTTAGCTGCCCTGACCCACCTGCATTAAATATTATTGTCCTATAGAATGCTGTGGTGCCATGTGATAACTAGCAACACCCACATTGCAAAATAATCGTAACTAACACACAGAAATTGCCACATTGCTGCCGACTAATTTAAAACAAATGTAAAAGAGTGTCATCATCATACTCCTGTAGTTAGTTGGGGTCTCCAGTTCATAAAGCAGATCTACTGTAAATGTAAATGGCCCTTCAGTCAGTTCTGTGAGCCCTGCCCCAGAGTCTGGCAGTGATCACAGCCTGATTGAGTCACTCTCCCTCCTCCACAACCCCCTGGAGATGTGCTGCTGCCTTCAAACACACACACACACACACACGCATACATGCACATATACACACACTTTCTGATGAAGCAATATTGAGAAAGCATTCATCTGTAAGCCACCGTTGCTGCACCCCTCTGTGATCACTAAACAGAGCACCTCAAAATACATATAGAAGGGAGTGAGTGTGTGAGAAGAGAGATACCCCCCGCCTGCTCAACCTCGTCTGATCTGGACTTGTCCTATGTTGTGAAAGCAGCATCTTAGAGATGCAGAAAAAACTCCAATCCCAGAGAAACAGCGAGAAAAAGGCCTGCTGCGTGTATCTCTCTGTCTCTTGTAGCGGGACTGAAAAGAAGAACTCCCTATCTTCCTTGACATTAATGCTATGGATACAACTAGGCCGCTTTCAAACTGGAACAGAGCGCTTGCTATTATGAGATAAGGTGCAGAGACACCCAGGGGTGGCCAGATGGATTTTTTGGAAAAGGTAATATTCTGCAGCTGCTCTGAAGCGTGAGAAAGAAATCAAACTTTTCTTCTGTAACTTTTGCACACATTTTATCCAGCAAATTCATTATAATCACATATTGTTTATTTGTATGTTGTACAGCATGTATTTAACAGAACAGTAATGCGACTGACAGCAAAATGTAAGAATAAAAAGTTCAGCACTCTGGCTACACTCAGTTATTACTGAACAAGTAAAATATGAAACAAAACCTCAGCATTGGCCACACAAACAGGTCATGTTTATTCACCACAATGAGGGACTTCAACAAGGCTAAAATGTCTTTATGCAGTCACATATCTCATGGAGCAGCATAACTGATTTTATATAATCCAGAGACTAAAGACTGGAGTCTATTTTCTGAGCATTAACATCACTGTTCTGCCTCAGGAGAACCTGATGAGAGCCTTTTAAACCCTGTGAAATTTCTCATTTTCCTCATGGCTGAGCAGCAAGAATACAGCTCGGACAGAGCAACACTTTCAGCAGCTATTAACCAACAATTTTGTTTTTTCCCCTGTTTATTTGCTCTAATCTTGGTTAGCAAATTAAATGAAAAATAATTTTATAATGAAAATGGTCAATGGAATCAATCATACCTCTACTAAAAATGGGTTAATGGACATAACTTGTATAAAAGAATCAAATGTAATTGAATAGCATTTCAAATTCATTTTTTTCTGGTAAAGTAAATAACTGAAAACAAGCAAGCTGAGTTGCCCTATTCAACAGAGTGTCACGGGCATCTGTATGGAGGGCACAACATGCATGTGCATGTTTTTCCTATTCTCCCTCTTTCATGTACACACACCAATCAATAGGCAACTCACAAGCAATCAGACACCATTATTTGTGAAGTTCCACTTCAGTTCACATGAGTTGATAAAGGAGGCCACTATTGATTCAGCAGCCCTGAAGGAGAGAGCAATTTAAGCGACCGATGGGGCATAAAACAAACCGGATCAAAGAAGAGGAGAGCGGGACATGTTTTTATGGACAAAGAAGTGAAGACGCGCCTTCGTGTCCTGCCTCAGAGTCAGATCTGACTGTTCCTCTGATACATCTAATCAGTCCCGCTCAAGTAATTAGTACAGAGACACTGCTGCCTCGGTCTTTTAAGCTCCATGATACCAAAAAGAATGACTACAGCAGGGAGCGAGCCACATAAACAGACAGGAATAAAAAAACCCACTGGAGTTAACAAACACGTCAACTAGTTGATGAATGATGTAAGTTTGCTGATGTGGGGGCTCTTCATTAATATTCATTATGCTCTGATGTACACAGCAGTCAACTGATGAGGCATTTTAGAGATAACTCCAGCAGAGAAAGTGTTTGTGGTGGAGGGAGATTAGGAAAGACAAAGGGGTGAGCAAATAAAACAGTCAGGACAGAGTCTGCAGGCATCTTACGGTTTTAAACTGCTCCCAGGAGTTACTCCAAGTCCAAAAGTGAGCCTTGTACTGACCCATTCGCACAGCCATCAGTTCATTCCCACGGTAATAAAATATAGGCCTTGAAAATAGGTAAATAACATAAAAAAACGTATTATTTTAATAATGTATTTAGATTCATGGTCCTCTTACCTGTTTTTGAGAGAGATAGAGTTGTTTAGCAAGACAGGTGTCAGGTCTAGTCCGTCCAGTACTCGATCATCAGGGACAGTAATGCCGGCTATAGCCAAACTTGTACTGTAGAGATCCATTACATTAGAGAGCTGATAGTTCACCTACAATTCAAAACATATGTACATGTAGTAAAAGTTTGCACAAGTCAGTATTTTTCACACAAACATGATTTCACTTCATAGTTTTGATGTGATATGTGTGCCTTTAGTCATCAGTTGACCACCCAGTTTATTTAAATGTGTCTTTAAATTAGTTTGCTGGATGAGGAAATGGTAAAATCATTGAGAGGACATGGCCCGGGCAGCGCTGGAGCTGGAGTGAGCTGCTGTTTTATCTCCCTTTCCCAGTCCCACTGAAAAGCTTTATTTTATTTATAAACTTTGAACTATTTTCAGATAAAATGCCATTTTTTTGCTGTCATCCTTGATCTTCCGTTCCATTCTCTCCTGAGCGAGCCTTAGAGGGAGACGGCACGCTCACAATCAGATAGCACTATCAGGGCTGTGCAGCTGCAGCGCCGTGTGCCGCTGCTGCTATCGCAGGCCGGCACACACACCGCTCCACTCACACACACTAACTCTGAGCACTGAAATGAATTCCCTTTTCTTCTGTTGCCACTGAACTCACTGCAGAAAAGACTCTGCAATGCATTCCCTGATCTATCTGCACATCCAGACACTCATTCTCACACACAAACACATTTAGCTCCTCTCCATTTTTCACTTTTAAAAGTCCCCCTCACACAGATATGCAAACACTGCAGCACCAAACTAAAGACAGGACAAAAAGGACAAAAGAATCAAAATCCTGGCTTCAACTAACAGCAACAAATAAGGCATAATTTGAGATTTCCTTAACCTTCTGAATGGTAATAATTAATTTTATGGCGTAACATATTCACACGTTCTATTTCATATATGAGATATTTGTCTTTGTCTGATATTTGACATGTATTTTGTTCCTATTGTTCCATCACTTTCACAGTCATCTCTCTTTCAGTGCTGTGACTCCTGCTGGTTATCACAAAACCAGTGCTTCAATCCCCATTATCTCTGCTTTGCTCATGTGTCCCTAGTCTGATAAAACACAACAATAGAAGATGGGATACACTACAATAGTGCAGGGCCAGGACCCGCCCACACCCCCTGCTTGGTGCACAGAGCCTTGGCCTCTTCAGGCACTGGGGGAATGCATCGGGCAGCTTCATTCCAGTACACTTTCTCGCTGTTCTGAGTACTCAGTTTTGTAAACTAAACCTTAAAATGTCAAACCAAAACAGCTGCATTACTTTTGTGAATCTAGTGTATGTTTGTGCATCCAAGTTAGATATTAAAATTGTTACAAATCCCTTTAAACAATGGCTTGTGTTGCTTTTTGTACCCTATCACACTTTATTCCAGCAGCTTATAGACTAGGCCGCAGATCAACAGAGATTCCAAAAGTATGTGAAATAAAAGAGCCCAACTCTGGCTCTGCCCTTTGTCTATGCAGCACAAAGTGATAAATCTGTGCTAGAGTATAGGTCCAATAAAGCAGCTTTGTCATCACAACCTTTCAGAGCCTTAAGGAGGATCTGTAGATCTCCATACTGCATTCACTCATGTGACACACAAGCAATGTGCATCACTATGTACATATGTTTGCATTCACTTGAAAATGGAGCCTCTGTTTAGTGTTTACATACACCACTAATCAAGCATCTACATTGGCATGTGGGATAAAACAAAGGACACAGACATGTTCTGCACACTTGCACATGCAAATGTAAAAACAGCAGTCAATTAAAATGTGCAAGAGCATGGCAAACGTAAAATCACTCCTGGCAGCTAGGCAGTGCCAGCTTCTTCAGCTCTGCTCCTTCTCTTTCCTGCACCAATCACCTCCATTACTTCTTAGCTGCTTCCTTCCTTGCCCCCCTCCTCCTCTCGTTCCTTTATCCTGCGCGCCTGGCATATTTAGATACTGAAGTCCTCATTACAGCTCAATCCAACCTCAGCAAACACACAAACAGATTAGCCGCTTAAGACGCTCCCAATCCCCCTCTCCCTGGCTCCTCTGCAGTGCTATCAGGCCGCAGCACACCCCTGTGAGATGAGCCAGGGGCAAGGCTTACTGCGCAGACTGCAGCCTCCGCACGCTCCGCACCAAATCCCCCCGCGTCACAGCCCCGTGTCACAGCTGCCCCTAATACAATTAAAAGTCATTTGCAGAATGCACAGGCTTAGAGGATCACTGTGTGGGTGGGGGGTTAAATTGGGAAGGGGGGAAAGTGTTGGGGCATCAGCTCTTGCCAAAAATACTATATTTTAGGAAACAGTAAAAGGCGCCCACACACTTTGCTGCTACAATCAAACAGTTCATCTTTTGTGTTCAGGGAGCTCAATCTCCTGGAGCAAGTTTTCCATTGTTAAATGCCGTATAAAGATGTAAATAATGCATGAAATGTGGAAACCGCAACCTTAAACACAGTGCGAGCGAAATTTACTTCTGCTTTGGCAAACTCTGAAATCCTGTCGATATGAAACATTAGAGGAAATAATGATCCGACGACTCATGATCCCCTCAACAAGTATGATGTGAAACTTGCACCTGTTGAGTTAGTTTGTAATGAAAACTTACCAAACCTTCTTTTATATGTCCAGGCCACCAAGCAATGGCTGGTTCCCTCATACCCCCTTCAAAAGTTGTCTGCTTCCCACAGAGAAAAGGCCCATTGCTGCCGCCTGTGAATTAAAATAGTCACATAATTGTCCAGGCAAAGGTTGTTGCAATTATTAGACACGCTTTGTTTAAAATACCTTCAGGCCCTGATATCAGAGCAGCACCATTATCTGAAGTGAAGAATGCAAAAGTATTGTTGTCTATGCCCAAAGACTTCAGCAATGACAAAATCTGACCTACACTGTAATCCAGCTCCATCACAGCATCACCATATCTGCAACATGAAAACGGATCACCTGCAGTAGCACCATGGAAGTTGGTGTATTCATTTATTTAAAGGTGCACTATATAACGTTTCTGGCAAGGGTCTTATGTTATTGCCTTGCCTGGAATGTATATTGGCGGGACTGCATCTCTCCAGATCTGACCTGTAACTTTACCTGATTGCATCACCTGATTGTCTCATTATAAATAAATATGTTTAATGCCATGCTGTGGAATTTTCTAGTATTGTCAGTTGTAAAATTACCTTCCACGTTGGCTCTTTCCCTTGAAGAGCTTGGAGGCATATACTGGACCATGAGTGGCATCAGGAGCCCAGTACAGGAAGAACGGCTTTTGGGCTTGAGTTTGACGGAAAATGAAGTCTAACCCCTCCTGTAAAGTACACACTGTCAGAGAGGTAAACAGAGTACTGGCTATTATCTAAATAACTGCAGCTTTTACAATTTGATAATTTTGTCAACTGAATTCGCAATTTAATTTCTTACTGAGATAAATTGTTCAGCCCTAAAATGCAGGCATCTAAAAAAAAGTGTGAGAAAAGCAATATATCACAAGTCTCACCTGCAAATAGATCTGTGTCAGATTGGATTCTCCAGTACATCGATGGATCTTAAACTCTTCATAGTACCTGCAACACAAATTCACACAGTACCACTACAAAAATGCCATAGTTATTTAGTTTATATTCAGATATTCCCTTTTCCATCGGGGCTTGCAGTGGTGAACACAGATGTTATCTTGTCCTGACTAACCACATTCCTGAGATTGGAGAGGGCAACATCACAATAGCAGTGACACATAATGTATGATTTGAAATGATTCTTTTCTGGTCAGAGGGTAAATGCTGCCCCACCATTTTTTCACATTATGTTTTCTAGACAGGATAGATTTTTTTTTTAATGGACCTTGTTTCATTACTTGCAAATTCTGATGACCCTGAATAGTCGATCTCTTTGTCAGAAAGAATTAACTAATGTAATAAGCACAACTACTGCATAAGGAAAACATATTTGGCACTCAAGTATAAAGTCCTTAATGAGTAAAGTCAATTTGAACAGATAGAAGACATTGTTATAGGTTTATTATAACTGGCAGCTTGAACATTACCTTCCAACCATCTCACTGTTGTTGTACACAGGAATATTAGGTCGGTCTGTGTTGTTATAAGGACCAAAGTGGCAGTTTGGAGCACCAAACCATTCATCAAATCCATGCTTCAGGGGAAGGTATTGCGGTCTGTGCCCAAGATGCCTATAATACATGAAAAAGAAACCATATTTTAATTATTTGTACAATTAGAATCATTAATTTGCAATAGAAACAAGACTCTTACAGAATGCACACATGAAAACATGCATTATTACTGGGTGTGGTAGTTGGGCATGAAATAAGTAACATGGACTGAATATTATTAATGCATACCATACCATTTGCCAACTATTTTGCTCACATAGCCTTTCTTCTTCAGCATCGCTGGTAACAGAATCTCATCTTTAGAGATTCCACCTACTATTTCTTGAGGGGTGTATGCTGTAAAAATGCACAACTCTTTAATTGTATGATAGAACCATAGTTTGCAAATCTTAAATAATTTATTGAGTGTACCATTTCGAGCATGTGCATTGGTAGTGTAGAAACCATTCCTGACAGGTAACCTCCCAGTAAGAAGAGCAGCTCTAGCTATAAGAAAACAATATATATACCAAATAAATACTGTACATAAAATGTCATCAGTGGTCGATTGGTTTGCTTGTTCCTGCACAAGATCTACTATAAGTAAATACCAACACAGATGAAGACTTACATGGGGAACACAGAGGGTTTGCAGTGTAGAAGTTTGGGAGCAACATCCCCTGAGCTGCCATGGCATCCAAATTTGGGGTCTCTTTGGAAGGCTGACCCAAAATCCCCAAATCACCCCAACCCATCTAAAAACAAGGCAAAAGGAGAAATTCAATTTGTCAAATGGACAAAAGTTTATTTGGTCGACTACATTTCGCTCATCCAAGCTGCTTCTTGAGTTTTGGTCAGACACTGGTGGACACTGCCTATATCCGTCTGAAGGGGGGAGCTAACTACAATGAAATTACTTTGAAACTGCCACAGCAACTTGTTTATAGTTTCTGTTAGTTAGGTGGGCCTATTAAATATGCAGTGGGAGTGGAGTGTGGGGTCTTGTTAGCAGAACCATACCAGCAAGCCATAATGGGTGTTTCCACACCTCTGGACCTGACCTGGCTGCGCTATTGTTTTCTTTCTTTATTTTGATTTAGGTTTCAGGATAGAGTTATAGATGGGAGACAAATGATGTCTGAGACCTCCATTTCTGTTCAAGGAAGGGTTCTCTTTCTTGACAAAAATAGTCTCATTAACTCCCCTGTCAAACCAGTTCTTTTCTCTGGCCAAGATCTGTATCTCACTGTCCTCAAAGGAGTGGCCTGTGGCTGATGAAATTACTTTGAAACTACCATACCTACTTGTTTACATGTAAACAAGTAGGTATGGTAGTTTCACACATCGCACATTTAAAACAAGTAGTAACAGCAACACAAAAATCAGACCATCACTAAACACAATATAATGTTAACTAATACAATTTGAAAAAGCTAAATTTAACTTATGTATTTTAACCTTCATCAATGTTACACAAACTTATAAAGAATCACAGCCAACTTACGTCATCCATAAGCATAATGATAATGTTTGGAGGGCTGGCAGCTGAAGCTATATTTGCCAGGCAAAAACATATTACATAAAGGAGACTCAGAGTAGTAAAAACAGACTGTTTCATCATTGCTGAAGTTAAATCATGTGAGCGTCTACTTGAGGAAGTTTTTTTTATTTAGTTTGCATGTCACGTGACTAAGGGAGACATACGTATCGATTTGAAATCCAGAGATTTTGTTAACAAACGCTTTGGCACTTTTCCAATTATATATTCGTTTTATGCAACTAGATTCCCGTATTGCGCTGTATGAAAATATATAATACGTTTTTGTGGGTTTTTTTTCCAGCTACATCTTGAATAGCATACGCAGCTGTCACGTGATCATCACCGGAGCAGGAAATAAACATGGCGGTGTGCATAGCAGTGATCGCAAAAGAGGTATTTTTCTCTTCGCTTCATGTTATAAGGCGAACCTCAGGGCATACGTTTGATTGCTAATATATTTCCCTAATACACTTGGTGTCTACTGCAGGCTGTTTGTCCGTTGACGAGGCAATCATGGCAGTCTTGTGAAATTGAGCTAGCAGTGTTAGCATCTGGTGTTATTTACCATTTGGATTCTGTGTACATTTTATTTTATTCCAGAACTACCCACTTTATATCCGAAGTGTTCCCACTCAAAATGAGCTGAAATTCCACTACACAGTCCACACGTCTCTGGATGTTGTGGAAGAGAAGATATCAGCGGTGGGCAAATCCATTGGCGACCAGAGAGAACTGTACCTAGGCCTGCTCTACCCAACTGAGGACTACAAAGTGTATCCATTTTCACCGAATAACGCGTTATGTTACTCCTCAAAACGGAATTTAAATGATCTTGCATGTGCCACCTAGGGACCATAGTTTTATGGAAATGCTTCCGTTAGACGATAAAAATAAATCCATAATAACTACAAAAATGATCAACTAGTAAAGAATCTAGTGCAATAAGTGACGCATTTGTAATTCTTCTGTACATTCAATTTGTGGGAAAACGTAAAACTGAATTGCAAAAAAAATGTATGATTTGCTAAATTTGAATAACAATTTCCTTGACTATTTAGATATGGTTATGTGACCAACTCCAAAGTAAAATTTGTCATAGTTGTGGATTCATCAAATACATCACTACGAGACAATGAAATTAGAAGTGTAAGTGGATTTTCTTCCTCCTTGAACACTGAATTTTCAACTAGACTATAAATAAATGCATTTACCTTTCAGATGTTTAGAAAGTTACACAATTCTTTCACTGACGTCATGTGCAACCCTTTTCACAACCCTGGGGACCCAATTCAGTCCAAGTAAGACTATGACTTTTTATTTATTTTGTTAACACATTTCAATAATTAGATTTTTTTTTTTTTCCCCAGGGCATTTGATGGGATCGTTTCTGGGATGATGGTCCAAACTGCTTGACTTTTGCCAGCATCAATGTACATATAGCCTTCCCCTTGAGTATTGTGTTGTATATGTAAATTATGAATTTGTAAATAAATCATTGCAAGCCTGTAAAAAGCACTCAAATATTTATTTGTTTACAAGTATGCTTTAACAATTTAAAAAGACACTGATGCAGATTGTCCATGCAATAATATTAATATGCACACTCCTTTGAGGAGATTTGTTTTTTCCCTTTGTAGCCAAAACTTTGCCAGCCTGATTAAGTCCATCATTCAGCCCAGGCCTCTTAAATTTTAACGTTGGTGTGGATAGTGATGTCCACCTGATCCAGTGCCCAGTTCTTCTGATGGTGGAGTGATGAGGAGAAGACAAGGGTAACGTTTGGGCACCTGTTCATGATAATCCATATGTCCCCACTGCCTCTTGCCCACAGGAGGGCCTCCGTAGTAAGGGTGTGGGTTCTGATGTTGCGATCTGGGTGTCTGGTACCTGAACCTGCCCCGAGAGCTGCTGGGGTATCTGGGAGGACGAAAACCTCTGGCCCTGCCTCTGGGTTGACCTCCACGGTGGGCACCCCGATCAGTGGAGCTGATGCCTGGCATGTTTGTCCTTTTGGGTAATACCTGCAAGTCCATAAACGGTTTCATGCAGAGCAGCGTATTAAAATACACATGGGTACTAATAAGTTGTACAGCTATATTAGGTTGATTTTTACTAAAAGCATATTACCTTGAGAACTCGACCCCTAAACAAAGTCTCATGCAATCCAATGGCACTCTCCACAGACTCTCGATCAGAAAACTCAATGTATGCAAAGCTATACAGAAAAAGAACAAATTTATATTCAAAACTAGCAGTCCACCCTTATGGTGTGAAAATGTTTCATTTGTAGATCCATACCCCTTTGGATGACCAGAAAACCTGTCACAAAGGATGGTCACTCTGTTCACTGGACCACAGCCATTAAAATGGATTTCTAACTCATCTGCTGTAGCACCATAGTCCACCTGGAATTTGAATAGCTGGTCAAAGATGGTTTTAATTTAGATATAGCAGTGAACTATAAATATTACATTTCCCACGTAGACCGATCTGTTGTCAGCATCTATTCTCTCCTCTGGTGTCATGTTGTAAAACGGCCCTGAGGAACAAATAAAATATTAACATTATTCCAGTAAGATGTCATTTGATTTCATCACTTGGCCCAGACACATCCCAGAGCCCTAAACTGAACAGAAGATGTTGAGAAGACGACAAGAGAACCACAGAGGAAGAAAATAGCTGAAGGACCCTTCTGGTTCTCATCTCATTGGGCAGGGATGAGGCACATGCGACCGCTGCTGCGGCCACACTGAAGCATCCCAGGTGTTCACCAGATGGAAGGATGCAATGCCTCACCTGCCTGGAGGCTGCAAAGCTCTGCACACCTGGCTAAAAATATGCACTGAACTTCCTAAATGTATGAGAAGTACTGAGCGAAACAGGAGAGACCCCTAAACAAAGTAGCACAAACCTTTGGGCTCACCGAGCCGAGGGCTGCTGGTCAGAAGCTGCATATCTACAGCATCACACTGCTCCTCTTCCTCTCTGAGGCGCTCTGACTCTTCCTCCATCTCCAGCTCATGTACCCTGGCCTTGATAGCTGCAAGCTCCTACGAACACAACATTTTTAAAGAAGTTATCTGTGAAATTATACCCAAGGTCTCCACATTAACTTATAGACAAACACTGCTGCAATTTTAGATTCTAATAACTTTTAATCGATAGCTGCTGTTAAAGGCTTCCTTTGTCAAGTGTACAGTTACTTGTGAGTGGGCATATAGTACAACATTTAAGGGACAGACAACGCCTGCCTCTAATTGATGTAATCTGCTCAAGTCACCCTACATGTTTATGCTAAAAAACATATCCACAGTAGAATGCATCGGCACACTGTTCCACATTATTTTTTACAGGAAATGCGACATTGCGCAGCATGATGATTGGCGTGTCCTGCACATTCATGACTCCTGCGTTATCCTGGCTGTATCCACAAAAACTAAGATTTATGCAATTTTAGCATTAGCAACACGACATTGTTAGTACACCTCAAAATAATCAATGATCCTACTTCACACACAAAAGTAATTATCACTACCCAAAGAGAAAATTACTTACAGGGTCCTCTGCGTACTGCTCTCTGAAAGAATCGTCCCCCATGTAGTCTTGATCCATGTGGTTCTCCGCCATGTTCACTGCTCAACCTGCACATCTGCAAAGCTAACTGCAGTAGTTTACCCCAGAGCAGCCCCCACAGAAAAGAGGCTCTGCGGACTCCTGACTCCACACCTGACAGCGGATAGTCTAATAGAAATCACCTGTGTGACTTGACGCATGACGCACAGCGCTGAATGCTGATGACTGGCGCAAGGCACGTGCTGCCACTAGGCTCCCACCACGCCCATTCATAACATTGCCCGGAAAATAAACAGTTCTTCTGAATGTGATGCTCAGTTGCTGACAGTTGAACTGACAAAACATTGATTAGTATTAGAAAAAAAAAAATTAAGAACAAATATCATCACTTTTTTTCTGTAACTGTTTTTACTAAAACACTGTACAGTAGGTGTATTTGTTTATTAGTGAAAACGAGTACATTTTGTAATTTTTTAGGTGAAGTCTTTGCATCTGCTTGTCATGATATTGATGTTGGTGTTATAGCTGTACCTGGAATATTCCACAGTATGTCACTGAAATTATATCCATGGACACCAACAGATGACACCACTAGACCTTGTTACAGGTTAAGTCTGAGGACTTGTATTAGAGTCAACTTAAAGATGAATAGTCTTCATTTGCAGCAAGAATACCAAAGAATACTTTTATAAATGTAACAGATGCGTTTAATGCCCAACCGTGGAACATGTGAAAAAAATCTATTTTGTTGATTATAGTTGCCATTATTTTTTAATGCCATCACACTGAGAACACAGTGAATGAGATCCACAATAAATATTTGATTTCATGTTTTAATTACACAGTTACATTGTTCAACACAGACAATAACCTGAATTAGAATGTTTTACAGCTTCACACATCCAACAGAGCGAACAGTTAAAGAGCAGTATAGAGCAGTAGCCTATAGCAACAGGGAGGAAAGCATGCAAGAAATAAATATAAATCAGAATTTAATTCATCTGGCACAGTTTACTTAATCTAAAAACAGCAACATGACCTTTTTGAGGAGGAAAATGAAAACTATATGAGAAAAATCAAAGAGCCAACCTTTCCTACAGAATGTGTTTTCCATATTATTGCACAATACAGTATGCTTCTCTATATAGAAACAATACCTTTCAATGTAAAGAAACAGGACCGTCCAGACCAGTGGCTTTTGAAGAAACAAATTTGAACTTATCTTCAGTGTCAGTTTGACCAAAGGACTCATAATTTCTGGGGTAAAATACATAGCAACATGTTAAAATTATGTCTTTACTGTATTGTATTATATTTCATTAATTTTTACCCAATTTTGAAATTTCACGTTTTCAGAATCCAACATTGACAGAGCCGTCCTGTGTTTGCCATTTACAACATATTTATAGCAACAATAAAGCGTTACGACATTTTCTGAATAATAAAATGTATGTTGAAATAAACCTGTTTCTCAGCTCAAAACGCAACATAAAAGTAGCACAAATGCTTTTGGTTGTATTTTGGTCATTGTTGGATATGATGGGTTTGGTTTGTTTTCTGGGATGGCTTATGTGCAGACAGAAAAACACACAATTTACTGAAAATAACTTGTCACTAATTTATGTGAATGTAATGTTTTGCACAATGTTGTCATCAGTGTTTGATTAAAGCTTTGAAGGTTTCAAGTAGTTTGTTTGGGTGATATGAAATAAAAGGGGAAAAAAACAATACAAAACAAAACAATATATTGCCATTTAAAAATACAATCGCAAATCTACCATGCATTTGTTATCTCTCTGCAAAGGCATTGTAACTGTAATCAGGCTTTATAAAGAAGACGCTCCTATTGTTTTAGCTAAGCACTATTCACTGTGAATTAAACAAAAGCTTTGATTGCTTAAGTAAGATCTCCACATGTGAAATATGTAGCCTATTCACTGCTATTCATTCATTTGTTGTGTGTATTTCAGATGCTTTGGTTAACTGGCAAAAAGGAGAGGTCGAACTTCATTTTTACAGATCTGGCAACACACACAGCACATCAAAGCATAAGTAGCAATGGCAGCATAACTTTGGTTTGCACGCTATTGGTTTTTAATATGAATGGCATGTTACGTTTTTTGAAGATATGATTTATACAGTAAAGATATGATGTGTACAGTATTGTGCAATAGCCTTGGGAACTTTGAACAATTAAGTAAATATGGATCAATGTACAAAACACACTTTGTGATTTTAACAGTGATCTAAATATAAATCAAAATGAACATGTCAATGGATTTTTAAAGCTCTCAGATTCCCAAAAACCTTTGCACAGTACTACATGTTTGTCTGGACTCATAGGTAATGGTAGAGTAGACTTGTGTTAATATGTTGTGAACTTGCTAAGTGACTGGCAAAGTGACAACTCCTTTCACTATTTTTACTTTGTGTGAATTCATGTCTGCATTTCAGCCGTGCTTTACAAAAACCCAGGCCAATGTTTCCTGGTGGTTAGCTGTATGGTCACTGGAGGTAGCTGGTGTGTGAACGGGTCATGAGTGATCAGTCAATGGGAAGAAGCAAATGGCACAAATCGATGCTTGTATTTAACAAGTGTACTTTTCCTATGGACTGCAATGCCAAAATATTTCCTTTTTTCATGTTTTGGTCCACATTTTGCTATAGAATGGACTTAAAGGGGTGACCATAAATCTGAGAGGGTTGCTATCTTAAACTGTATGCTAAAGAAACTTAAACTAAGTAAGCTTTACATATGATTGGGTGTCAAATTAGCTTTAGCTTAACACTGGTATATTACTTCAAATTATGTAAAATGCTAATTTTTCCTTGCATCTTACTGGACAGAACAAGACATGCACAGGGGTGTCTGCGAGAGCCGGTTTGCATGTCATATCAAAATCAGTCATTACATGAGAAAAAAGAGAATATCAGAGATGTCAATAATTTCATATTCACTTTTGTTTTGAATGTGGTACTAAATCATACGAGTACTAAGTACAATTTGAATTTTCTTATAATGAGGAAAGACTGACAGCATCTATTCTTGCTCTGTTTTCATCCAGAGCCATTTCCTCTGTTCCAAATTATCTGTTTCACATTGGGTTATCTTTTTCAATTTTAATGAGACTGAGAAATGAAATAACAAAATCAAAGAAACAAATGTACTGTGAACAAAAATCATATTCTTGACTTTAATCCTTAAAGGTTTCTGTTATTTGGCAAACACATTTTTGGACCTCATTAAATACTATGTACATTCACATTAATTAAGTTACTGATGTTTTAAATATATTTATATGTATCTATATTATATGACACCCTATGGGCAGTTGTTGAGGTTCCATTCAGTAGCTGAATTCTCTTCATATTGCACCTCTGTCCTCTCACTGTCTTACAATGCGAGCAGTACAAAATATTCTACAAGTGGGCTTTCATTTCATCATTAATATAGATACAACAAATCAAACAATAAGTACAACCTGGGGCAGTTTTTCCCTTCAAAGAGCGTCCTAACTCTTGACTTCACTGCTCATTTTCAAACTGACAAGAATGAAATTAAACAAAAAAAGTAGTTGAACGAAAACAAAGTCCATTTCTCAGAATATACACAATTGGGCAGCACATGTGGACATCAGCGACAAGAGACATTATCGAAAAGTTTTAACAACAAAAAGAGGAACAATATCTACAAGCAAGTGATAGTCCTGTGTATTTCCCACTGCAATGTGAGGCAAAGTCCAAAGCAGGATTCAGGGAGATTTGGGCATCCATGTTCGTAGTCTTTAGGGAAGAGCGTCAAAGGAAGATTTGGGGCGGAGGGGAGGTAGAAAGAGGAAAACCAAGTCTACACCGCCATTCACTTCGATATGCTCTATATGACTCATGCTTTGGAAAAGGTTGGTAAAGGTAACAGCTATTCCGTGTTGGAGCTTTTAAAAAACAACTTACAAACAATTTGCAAGTTATTATGCAAACTAAGTTGAGGTTTTTGGCAGCTCCATAGATCCTTTGAGGGTGTCTTCCTTTTCTCCCGGTTTTGTCTACTCTTGGTTACCATTTACCTAAATCACAATGTGGCAGGGTTTCATCTAATCCATGAAGTCTCTCTTGTAGTTCACAGCATAGTCCTTGTTCACAGTCTGGGCCATCATTGATTGACTACAGCTTAGTCTTCTCAAGAGTGGCTTTTCCTGCTGAGGAGGTGGTGTTGCTTTAGCGTTTGGTTATGAGTGCTTCTCCTTTATCGCTTACTTACTCACTTTGGCAGTGTAATACAAAAGTTTGGATCAGGTTTATTATTTGTCATCTTTGAATTCATTTGGGTTCACAATGGTGCAGAGAGGTGAGTCCGGTGTAGATTTCTTGGCTCGCTAGCAAGGTAGTTAGCAGTTTAAAATTTATTTGTTTCATATCTTCATCATCATTATTCTTTAAGTAGAATATTTGGACTTCTCATTTCCCTTAAAGCCAGAAAAAACTAAATAAATACTAAGTCGTTTGTCTGAGGAATGAATCACATCACAGGTTTCCCTCTGTTTTAAAATACAGAAAAAATTAAATCTTCTGCTTGTTGCTATTAAAGTAAATTGTTTGAATTAGTAGTGCACGTCTCAAGGCTGGGTGTCATTCACTTAATATTCTCTCAATTAAAGGGAAATCCTACCCAAGTGCTTTATTCTTTTCATATAACTGCTGCAGTTCAACAGCCCTTGTCTTGTGTCCTTATATGGACATCATTCGTCATTATTAAGGGCGATTCTTCAAGTTTTACTCATATTTTGGCTAAACATAACTGATATGTTTCTGAAATTCAGAGGGATGCATTTGGACAAAGTGTAAATACTCTCAAGGGGAAACAAGGACCACTGAAAGAGCGGGAGCGTAGTGCGATGGAGATTCCTCAGTTTGGTTTAGTGGAGTGTGGGCACTGTCTTATCAGTAAACAGGAGAGTTCAAAGGTCAGCGGGAAGTGGCGTCCAGGAGTGCAGGCGTGGCTGGGGTCGTGGAGCGAGAGGCACTGCTGGAACTGCTCTCCTTTGGGCTGGCAGAGACACTGGCACTGCCACTGCCTGCCCCTGCGGTCATACTGCTCTGAGCTGCCAAGGACAGGGGGCCGGGTGGGGTGCTCTCTGAGTGGGTGGGGGGTGCACTGGAGGAGGTGGAGGAGCTGGAGGAAGGCGTGCCCAGAGGGACACTGCTGCCCCCGGGCAGACCCTGCAGGCCCTGGCCGCACACATGGTGGTGCTTCTCCCAGTCTTTGTGTTGGCAGAAAGAGCCACAGTAGCGTGCTGTGTTACAGCCACTGCACGTCTCACTGGCTTTCCTCCCACAGTTCCAGCAGCTCTGATGAAACAGGAGGAAGAAAGAGTTATTCATAAAGCCTTTCTCTTCTGCACAAAACATTAGGAATCTCTAAGCACAGGAACAGATTCTGTGTGGCTTGGTCTGTAAGGATTTGTTATTAAGCCTGGGTCCAAGACCACTGACTTGTGCTGCCAGCAGGTGGTGGTCAACTGCTCTGTAATAGTCTCAGTCTGGCAGTGTGGTCCAGCCATCTGCGTCTGTCTGCCATTTTTATCAGGGCTAGATTGCTTTAATAATATGACAATACAGAGCTGCCCATACTGAGCCAGCTGTGCCTAATGATAACACATTGTCAGGACTTCACAAGGACTTTAATTTGGACACATAGGAGAGAATGTGTTTTGGGATTTATTTTATGCATGAATAGGACTTTGTGCTCACCTCACTGGAGTCCTCCTGCTGGTTGATGACTGTTAGCGCATCCTCAGAGGCCTGTCTCTTTGCCTCGGCCAGGGCCCTCTCCATTTTAGAGCGCTCAGCAGAAATCATCTCGTGGGCTTTCCTCTCAGCATCAGACACAGCTTTCTGAAGCTCCGACATGGCCTGACGTTTCACTTCATTCACCGCTTCCTCTGAAAAAAGGGAGAAAATATTTTAATTCAACTGACCAATCCCAGTCTAATCTCGGCTTCTTAGCCTCCTGAACTGCCATTATGTTATATCTTAGTGAGCAGATGCACATCATACAAACCTTGCTGCCAAAAAATATGACTCCATGATTAATTCCCACATGTTTGGTCATAATAATTTCATCTGTCACAAGCAGATGTCTCTCAAATATTATCAGTGGCTTGGCTTTGTGCCTTGCTCTTTGGGATTCCCCACTCATATGGCTGTACTCTTGCTATTACAGTTTTGAAATTAAACATTTTCTTCAATAAAAGGGTCATACTATTTATTAATTACTGGTTTGATATATGATATTATATTTATCAGAGACCCTTTGTTTTTCTTACAAAAGTACAAATAACATGAGTGAGGATGGTGGTTTACAACAGGCAGGTGTGTAGACTCCAGATGGTAGTTTAAAATAGAAACATCCCGCCGTCCCTTCCCAGTATGAGGTAAGAGTGATTATATTTTGCCGTCTTTCATTATTGGCCTCACAGTGAACAACAAATGTACACTACATGATTTTATACAAGGAGAAATTGGTTGCTAAATATACACAGTTAATCAGTTACACAAATGAATGCTAGAATGATATTAGTTACAGGTAACCAGGGCAGTAATATTAAACCTTAATGATGAATAAGTGCACATGCTTTTTCATCTGCACAATATACCACAGGTTGGTTTGTACACAAAGGTTGTTGTGATATAAAGAATATATTTTTGATGTCACAATTCTTTAAAGACTACAGTGGTACCTCACCTTACAAAATTAATTCGTTCCAGAAGTGGTTTCGTAATGTGAATTTTTCGTAAGTTGAGTAGCTATTTCAATGGAAAAGGCCTGATTCGTTGCAAGTTTTTTTTTTTTTATAGTGTAACTTTTTTTTTTTATAGTGTAACATTGGTTCTGCGTCCTGATTGGCTAAGAGACTAGACAGGACTAAACGTGGTCTAAACCAGGTCTAAACTAAACCAGGTCTAGACCAGAACTAAACCAGGTCTAGACCAGAACTAAACCAGGCCTAGGCCAGAACTAAACCAGGTCTAAACCTGGACTGGACCTGGACTAAACCAGAACTGGACCAGGATTAAACTACCACGTGCCGCTCTTTGCTGGTTTCGTGCGGCTGGTTTGTGGCTCGGGCTCCAGAGGACGCAGTCCGGGCGCCGCGGTTCTATGTCGTGCTCGCAGCCCCGGTGCCGGTCGTGCAGACCAGGACTAGGGGTCCTGCGCGGTGCTCCTCGCCGCGCGGTGCCGTGCTCCTCGCCGCGCGGTGCCGTGCTCCTCGCCGCGCGGTGCCGTGCTCCTCGCCGCGCGGTGCCGTGCTCCTCGCCGCGCGGTGCCGTGCTCCTCGCCGCGCGGTGCCGTGCTCCTCGCCGCGCGGTGCGTTCATGTCTCCGTGCTACTCCGTGCTACTTCCGTCTCCCCCCACGCTTCACTATTTAATACATTTTGAAAATCTTGCGTGTTCGGCGCTAGAGCTAAGAGGCCGAGAAAGGTGCTTTTTGAGCGGGGATAACAGCGGGGCGTGCATCTGAGCGCGCATTATTCGAATTTTTGAAATTTCGCGTTTCGTAACTTGAATTTTCTTTTGTATCTAGAGACCAAAATTTAACGTGAGGGCGTTTCGTAACTTGGATTTTTCGTATGTAGGGTCTTTCGTAAGGTGAGGTACCATTTGTAATGGTAAATTAAATATTGCTATAAATTTCACATTAGGTGCCTCTCCTGAAAACATTCAACCATTGTATTTAATAAGTGTTTACTATTTCTGATGTAATGATTGTTACAAAACCATCTCAGCTGTCAAGGATAGTAAAACTGCTCGCTTACTCAAATAAATAAATAAATAGCATTAATCTCAGCCTTCCCTATCAGCCCTCTAATTTCTGTTTTTCTTTTCCCCCTGTTGCAAACTCACCATTTTCCAAACACTATCTGCATTATCCTGTGCTTCTCAGTTATCTGGCCTAATGCATACACCACTAAGATTAGTTTGCAAATTTAATTAATTCTTATCAAGGAGACGGCATAGCAGATGCTGGGGCAATTAGCACTTAATGGAAAACACAGGAGCAGCAATATTAACGTTTAATTCCACTGGGATTTGGCAAGTCTCTGAGTGTTACTTCTGCCGACTTTTTCACACTTTCTGAGAGGAAAACGTGGAATCATCTGACCTGATCCAGACCAGTGGATTTGTCATTTGTTTAATTAGAGGTAAAAGGTGTTTTTACAAGTCAAGTTGACACATTTGTGGGTTCACACAGTATATAATTGAACATTACATAATGATTATATGACTTAATTAACAATTCTGATGTAGCCTTATTTAAATCCTGGTTTGATTACGATATTGCTGATACCAATTTTAAATACAAATACATTATGCTTATATTTTACACTTTTTTCACTTTTCACAGGTCACGTAGCTCATTAAGTACAATCTAAAGCACTGTGCAATAACCAGTAACTATGAATCTGATTACACTATACAGGCTATATTATCGGTTGTAATAACGAACAAACTTCATGAGGTAGGTACAATGTATGAGGTGCAAAATAAACTGTTACACAGTATTAACATCATAATACAACATGCCTTCTTTAATACACATGAATACTTTGTGGATGTGAAACAGCTTGAGTGAGGTCTGTTACTCACCCTGCTTGTTTTGGAGGTGCTTTAGTGCTGGGGAGAGCGGGATGCTTGTGGTAGTAGTAGTTGTACCTGTATGAAAAACAACTGCAATTAAAAGAGCTTTTTGTGCAGGTGAAAATGCAGCACACAGTATTTTGCCGACAGCAGCAGCATCTTCCCCTCCACAGGGTATTAGAGTATGACTGCTACATAATAGTGCTGGGACTGAGGTGGAACCAGGGCTGAGCCAGATGACTCCTGGGATGGGCTCGATCTAAAATGCAATATATACGAAAGGAGCCAGGCAACGCGCTCACCTGCGCCTCTTAAGCTTTAAACAAGGGATAAAATGTTTCTATTATATGAATCTCAAATGTCTGTGTGAATTGTTTATAACATCTAGAAATAAGGGCAGTCATAACTCAAGAGCTACAGAGAATTTCCAATTCCAAAGATTTTTATTTATTAAGTTATATGTTATAACACATTTGTAGTCATAAATGCATCTATTATATAAGGAACACAATAACTGAAATACTGTTCTAATCAAATGTAAGGACATACTTTCCCATAGATTAATCATAAAAGGGTGGATTTTAGGTACTGTTAAGTAATTATGAACGTTTTGTTATTAAAACTAGGCCACAAGCATTTAATCATTCATTACTATCCAAAACAATAGAAAGTATTGTTCCGCATAAACCTGTGCTGCGCTGCTGCGGCCTGCCCTTGGCCAGGTGACTGCATTTTCACTGCAGCTCTAACTGCAGTGGCCTTTCATAGCAGTGACAGATGGAGAGCATTTAGCCTTAATGACACAGAGGACCTCCAGTCCTCTGGCCTTATGAACCTATGGCTCAGAGGCCTCTGTACTATCCCTCTCAGTTAGCCAAGGTGAGGAGTGAGAACCATGACAACCACTGATGCCAAAATAAACCTGCAAAATGCATTAGCATCATTCTTACCAGCTTTCCGCCATATTTCTTCAGGCAAATATCCTGAGGGAGGCCTATGTAAGAAGTCTCTGTGGATCTCTGAAACAAGCAAAAACAAAAAAAAAACATTTAATTCCTAAATATTTCTACAATAGTTTACATGCTTATTTCTCCTCGTGTTGCATTATTATATTTACATTAGCTAATACACTGACTCAGAGAAGACTTTATAACAAACATTTATTACCATCCTGAGGTTAGGTTGATCAGTGGTTATTGTATATCAAGTGGTTATTGTATATCCTTAGTTCAGGTCAGTTTGCTGTTTCCTGTCACATCAATCAATAATAATGAATATGACCCAATGTGGGTGTCGTTGAGTCAGTGCTTAAATTTGATAAGTTGCACAGCTATAATTTCCACTGTAGTGAAGCCCTACCTCGCCATACATGTTCTGCTTTGTGTTCCTCTACCTGTCTGTCTGCCTGTCTGCCTTTCAGCGGCCGAGTTGGTTCCTAGGGGCAGTGGCTCGCTGCTGCTAGTTGTGTTGGAGGAGTTGTGGTGGGGAGGAGGAAGAGGAGGAAGGCAGTGCGGTCCGTTACTCCCACCTTTTTTCATCTCCTCAACGTCACTGTAACGCCGGATCCAGTGGTTCATCTCCTCTCGGTCTGCCTCCTGGCACCGCCGCAGCACCGTCAGTGAGCGCCGTGTCTTCTCAACCATGTCCATGATGCAGTTCAAGAGCTACAGGATAGAGGGCAGAAGTGGGGCAAAAACATTACGATCTCATTCAAGAACAGCAGGTGACAGTGGTCTTTATGGGCAGTACTAGTCATTTTCCACATCATAATTTAGATAAAGACTTTCTTCACATATGATCACCTAGTTTGTGACCTAATTTTTGTATACATCAGCTTTTTGTATCCTTTTGTCACCTAGCCCTTGTCTTTGTTGCAAAATGCATACTTTTGTTATATTTCATGAAAACTTGAATACATACTTGTTGGGTAAGGTATACATTAAATATACTGTTAAAAAACACACACACTATAAAAAAAACAAAAAACAATAACGGTCAACAGAACTGAGTATGCACATCTCTGCTTCTGTGTGCTAATTCGGAGCCTGCATGCCTCTCTCAACAGGAACAGCGTTACAACAATGGTAATGTAACAGCTGGCCTGCTGATGAAAAAGTTGATCCAATTCCTTCCACCCCTCTGCTCTGTTCCCTGCCAACTCAACAGATTTCCTCTCTCTTTCAATCTGTCGTAAACAGCGTCACAGTTTTTCACACCACTCCCAGTGCTGCTGGCTGTAAAGAAGGTTCTCTGTCTTTAACATTCAACCCAGATTCTTATTACAAAACATCTTTATTCTAAGTCTGTTCCTCTCACCCCTTTTGTTGCACTGAGTTAGCTATATTTGTTTCAGCGAAGTGTTTCTAATTTGGCAGAGGTCCAAGCCTGGCTGGTTCCCTCCATGACTGCAGCTCTTTTCTCAGCTGCTCTCCCCAGCTGGAGCTACTCTCGGCTGGGTCGTGGCTCTCCATCTGGGCCCCTGTGCCTGTGTGTCCATGCGCAGCGTATGTGTGCATTAGTAAGTCTTGTCTACATGATGTTGTGGATGTGAGTTGCCAGAAAGCCAAATAAATAGGAGCCTGTGTGTTTTTGGCAATTTGTGGGGGTCGGCTGTTCGTCAACTGCCCCCTCTGCTGGGACAGTGTCTTGTGTCATGTGCATGCCATCTTTAGCCTCAGAACCACCCTCATCCACTGGCTTTGTTAAAACATTGTTCAATGGATAACAGTAGGGATGGGTGGTATTGACAGACATTAATAATGCAGTATTTATTTTAATATAATATATATTTTGCATTATCTCAATAACAATATTCATATGGTTAGAACAATGCATCAAGATTGTTCTAACATGCATCTGTAAATGACTTGGTTGAGGTTAAAGTCTCATTTTATACCCTTGTTTGGAAGATTTAGCCATTTCTGTCTCTTTTAAGGTCCTTTTCGATATCTCTATTATGGACAGTATATGTTTTCATATATCAAAAACATCAATTGCTATATTATGAATTTTCTATATGTCTTCCTCTAGAGAACAGTCTGACTTACATTATCCAGGTGCTTCCACTCCTCTGCCCACTCTCTGTCTGTGAGCCGGTGGTCAATCACTTCCTCCTGGCGAGCTCCGTGCACAGCTGCAGTATAAAGACATAGGATGTATCTATGTTAAGATCTGCACATGCACCATAAACTCACACCTGTGTAGTCCAGCATACAAGTGTTTCTAGAACTTGCTCATTTGTTCCAATACTATACTTAAACTTAGTCATTCCCAACCTGACCCACATTTGGGTCCCTATAGATTCTCAGGGAGTCCCCAGGGGGTCTTAGAAAAGAGGTCCAAATTAGACTGTGTGCATTTTAATGAAAGGTTTGCATGTTGATTCTACAAAGCTATTTGTAATTGTTACTGATTTGTAACATATTTATAAATCAGAATAATTACCGTATGTCTTATGGTTCTTATAAGACAGTAGCTTCTCAGGTAGGAGGAGAAGGATGTTACAGGGCACAGGCATCGCTGGGAGAAAATGGTTGGGAAAAACTGCTTTAACTAATCCTACTATTTGAGATTTAGGGTGTGTTTACCCCTGTCCTGGTTTGGGTTTGATCTCAGGTTAGTTCTTATTATTGAGACTTACTTATCTTATTCTAGTCCCGGTCTAGTCTAGGTTTAGTTTAGTCTCTATTTTAATGTGGTGAATGTACAAGTGTGGATGCAATTTTAGCAAGCTGCATAATTGATCTGTATTTGTTGTAAATGTAAACTATAATAATTTGAGATTAAAATTCATTCATAACATTCATTACCTTAAAAAGAAATGACAAAACATTGTTGCGTGTTGCATTTCATATTGATTGTTACTGTACTTACAATTGCAAGTTAATTAGTATAACTCATTAGATCAGGGGTGGGCAATTATTTTTTCCATGGGGCCACATGGCACAGAAACAGAAAATACTGTGGAGGGCCGGGCCAAAATGCTTAACTCAATTCTGCATAATATTAATCATATTTCTTTACAAAAGCAGTAAATTGCATTGTTTTGACAAGCTGGTAAGACTGTTTAAATATGTTTATTTTGTAATTCCAAATTAGCTTAAAGGGGCCAGTCCAAGCCAGTCCAACCAAAGGGCCATATGTGGCCTAGGAGCTGTACAATGCCCAGATCCGCATTAGATGATATGTACACAGACTGAAGATTCAACATCATGGTCGTACTCATTTTAAAGGTAGTTATAAATGTCATGTTATTCACAAACACAGGCTTATAGCATGTAGCCTGGACCATAAGCCTATCCAAGTGGCACAGGTTGTCAAAGAAGTCATCTCTCTTTTTGGGAAAGCACTAGCACATGGCATATATGGTTGTCACAGTTGTAGCACATAGGCATGTATGGCTCTGGGCTTATTATAGGCACACTGCCATGAGGATTATCACACTGGACTGACAACTGGCCTTTGTTCTCCACATGCACCCCACATACATACACTAGCCTTATACTTGACCCTCTGTGATTCCATGTGGTTTATACACTCAACAAAAATATAAACGTAACACTTTTGTTTTTGCTCCCATTTTTCATGAGATGGACTTAAAGATCTAAAATTCATTCCAGATACACAATATTACCATTTCTCTCAAACATTGTTCACAAATCTGTCTAAATGTGTGATAGTGAGCACTTCTGCTTTGCTGAGATAATCTATCCCACCTCACAGGTGTGCCACATCAAGATGCTGATCTCACATCATGATTAGTGCACAGGTGTGCCTTATACTGCCCACAATAAAAGGCCACCCTGAAATGTGCAGTTTTGTCTCACAGCAAAATGCCACAGATGTCACAAGCATTGAGGGAGCGTGCAATTGGCATGCTGACAGCAGGAATGTCAACCAGATCTGTTGCTCGTGCATTGAATGTTCAGTTCTCCACCATAAGCCATCTCCAAAGGCGTTTCAGAGGATATGGCAATACATCCAACCGGCCTCACAACCGCAGACCACGTGTAACCACACCAGCCCAGGACCTCCACATCCAGCAGGTTCACCTCCAAGATCGTCTGAGACCAGCCACTCGGACAGCTCCTGAAACAATTGGTTTGCATAACCAAACAATTTCTGCACAAACTGTCAGAAACCGTCTCAGGGAAGCTCAACTGCATGCTCGTTGTCCTCATCGGGGTCTTAACCTGACTTCAGATTGTCGCCGTAACAGACTTGAGTGGGCAAATGCTCACATTCGATGGCGTCTGGCACGTTGGAGAGGTGTTCTCTTCACGGATGAATCTCGGTTTACATTGTTCAGGGCAGATGGCAGACAGCGTGTGTGGCGTCGTGTGGGTGAGCGCTTTGCTGATGTCAATGTTGTGGATCGAGTGGCCCATGGTGGTGGTGGGGTTATGGTATGGGCAGGCATCTGTTATGGACGAAGAACACAGGTGCATTTTATTGATGGCATTTTGAATGCACAGAGATACCGTGATGAGATCCTGAGGCCCATTGTTGTGCCATACATCCATGAACATCACCTCATGTTTCAGCAAGATAATGCACGGCCCCATGTTGCAAGGATCTGTACACAATTCTTGGAAGCTGAAAATGTCCCAGTTCTTGCATGGCCAGCATACTCACCGGACATGTCACCCATTGAGCATGTTTGGGATGTGCTTGACCGGCGTATACGACAGTGTGTACCAGCTCCCACTAATATCCAGCAACTTCGCACAGCCATTGAAGAGGAGTGGACCAACATTCCACAGGCCACAATTGACAATCTGATAAACTCTATGCAAAGAAGATGTGTTGCACTGCATGAGGCAAATGGTGGTCACACCAGATACTGACTGGTTCTCAGTCCCCAGACCCCCAATAAAGCAAAAAAAAAAAAAATGCACATTTCAGGGTGGCCTTTTATTGTGAGCAGTCTAAGGCACACCTGTGCACTAATCATGATGTCAGATCAGCATCTTGATGTGGCACACCTGTGAGGTGGGATGGATTATCTCAGCAAAGCAGAAGTGGTCACTATCACACATTTAGACAGATTTGTGAACAATGTTTGAGAGAAATGGTAATATTGTGTATCTGGAATGAGATCTTTAAGTCCATCTCATGAAAAATGGGAGCAAAAACAAAAGTGTTGCGTTTATATTTTTGTTGAGTGTATGTAGCCACTTGACTGTGATCAGCTGTCATACCTGTCTGTCGGTGCCTGTCCCGTCCATCTCGGTGTTCTCCGTGTCTATAAGCATCTCTGTACTGGTGCGCCAATGCCATGTCTTCCAGACGGTAGTGCTGGGGTCCCACTTGGGGGTTGGGCGGGTGGGGCAGTCCATTGGGTGGGTGTGTGGAGAGGCCGTTGGGGGGCGGGTGAGCGGGGAGTCCTGTGCTGGGACTGAAGCGCTGGCTTGGGCTGATGGTGCACGGCCTTTTTGCCAGGTGCTCTGGATGGAGGTCTCTGTCTGAGCTGTCTTTGGTCCTATACAGAGGGTCAAACAACAGAGATTTGTTACAGAGAATGCATGTGTTTCCTTAACAATAATGTCCATTAACAACATACAAGTATTTTTAATGACACACCTGTAGATAATCCGGTATTGACTACATAATAGGTACACATGGCATGGTAACCTTGCAGCATCCGTATAACTACCCTATTTAAAAGTAAAAATTAATTCACATTTCACTACAATTGCACTCTGACTGGACATTTTTGCCTCCAGTGACACAACATTAGAGATTTCTGTTTAATCTTTTACACAAAATCCAAGTGTACTCAACATGATAACAATTCTCAAATTACATCTGTCATCAATTCCACCCAATTAGATAGTATTCTGTTCTGGTTGTAGATTAAAAGGTTAATGAGTCTATTGCCTTTATGTTTGCAAACACAAAAGAACAACCTCCCTCTACTTGTTCAGTTACAGTAAGTCCCTGCACATCTGTACGCTCCATCAAAACAAAGCCTACATCCACTGTAGCGCATCTCTAAATTTTAATCTACATCCCTGTACCCTCTCTTAGATCTCTCTGTGTCCTACTCTCTCTTAGGCTTAAGAGGCATGGACTGAATACTGTGAGCTTGGCAGATGTTCAGTGGCACTCATCTATTTGTGTGCCTTTAGTTTATGTGTATGTGATGTTGTGTCTCTGTGCCATCTGGACAGTTTAAATGGGAGTGTTGATATTAATCTGTTTAGCTGGACCGCAATAGACAGGCATCAAATCTTCCAGCGGATCAAATAAAAGCAACATGTAGAGTGTGTGCGTTAATGTGTGTGGTTATCTGTGTGTATGTTGAGTACATTACCCTACACAGCCCGGCCTCTGGTACCTGGCAAATCGCAAGAACAGCTGGCTCTAACCCAGTGGACCCCCTCCCCCTTGCACTCAATCCAGGCCCTCCCCAGCTGCCTGATGAAGCAGAGGTCGGGAGGCGGAGGTGTGGGGATTACAGCAGGATTGTGCATTCAACCTCCACACAACAGCACCCACCATCTTGCACTGTGCCCAGGATGTGCACAGTGTTAGGGTCAGCACATCACCATCTGGACACAGCCTTGACATATGGACAGCTGCTGGGAGCCTGCAGGTCAGGCAGCCAGAGAGGAGTGCGAAGAGAGACGGGAGCAGGGCGGGGTCATCCAGTGTGGAGGGCAGATATAGTGATGATGACATAAAGGTAGATTTTAGGAGTGCACCAAAAAGCCAGAATTGTGTTTTTGTTTAAGTAGAAAAGTCCAACTGAGATGATCTTTTACAATTAATGTGCTAAGGTTCAAGGTTCTAGTCTAGTCCAAAAACATAAATACTTTATACCCTTGTTTGGAAGATTACATTAGCCTCTTCCTTTTAGGGTCATTTTAATAGTCTCAATTATAGACAATATACTCTATATTCTAATTTTCCATGGCTCAAAAACATCAATTACTATATTATCAATTTTCTGTATATCTACAGGAGTCCTATTTCCTATTGTACATGTTTTTGGTGATAGGGAAAACTGGAGGAACGCCCAGAGTGTATGCCATACTCATTCAAGTTGTTGCTATGTAGCTAAAACACCAAGTAAGCTAGATATTTGCTTATTGATTTTTCTAAAAAGATAAAAAATTTAAAAAATGCTATATTTAAATACTATCAAAGGCGTCACATATTAAGCTGGTTAAATAAGCTACTGTTTTGTTTGGGGTTGTGCTTGGGACTTGCAGTGTACCGTACTTGATTCCCTAATGACTTCTCTTCTCTGCCTCCTTCACAGACAGCTGGCAGAAGGCAACCTGGCATTAGGGCTGTCCAGACTTCCACCTCCCACAACAAGGATTTATGACCTCTCCATTACTTGGCATTCATAAATAGGCAGGCATAATTCACTGCATATGTTTTTGTGCAAGTCTGTGAGTGTACCTATCTGGGGTCCTTCTTTTGCCATGCTCATTCATCTCCAACATGATCTCTGAGGAGTCCAGGGGCGAGCTGGCGTTGGCGTCCAGGAGAAGCTGCTCGTGTTGGGCCAGATATTGAGCTGGAGTCTGCTTGGCCAGCCTTGCACAATGGAGCAACTCTCTCTGAAGCAAGGGTAGGTTTGCCTGTATTGAAGCAAAGAGAGACATCCAATGAAATAACTGTCTGTGGAAGGGTGTATAGATTTATTGAACACGTGTAGATGTAGAAGAGTTAAGGAGACAGGAATTGGCTGGAAGGAGCTACAAAGGCACAACAAATAGGTCTGGTGAAATAGTGAGAGATCAGGAAAAAAGAGGTTGATAGATGGGGAGACAGAATGAGATAAGACAGGTGCTTTGACACGCTGGTCTGCCATGTGTTGGTCTGTGTCCAGGATGAGCTGCTGTGGTGTGTGTAGTTGTATGTAACACTGCTGTCACATAACTCTTGAGACCTGTCTATTTGATAAAGCACAGTAATAGCGGTGATGTCCCAGATGTGGAGGATCAGTACATGCGGGAGATCTAACCTCCCCCAAACACACACGCACACACATTCTCCACGGAAACTGGACATTTACAAGCACATTCACTCCATGGTATGTTTTTAATATTATTTGACCACTTATAAACAGATCATAAGAAAAGGTTGGATTTTGCAATGGCTTTAAAATAATCTGGGCTTGTCAAACTGTTCATAACCTGGACAGTGTACAGTGTTTAATACTGTCGCTGTGTCTTTAGGCAAGACACTTTACCCACATTTGCCTAGTATGAATGTGGCGTGTGCATGAGTGTTGGAGGTGGTCAGAGGGGCCGATGGCGCTGATTGGCAGCCTTGCTTCCGTCAGTCTGCCCCAGGGCAGCTGTGGCTACAGAAAGTAGCTTACCACCACCAAGTGTGGAGTGAATGAACAATGAACTGTAAAGCGCTTTGGGTGTCATGAAAGGCGCTATATAAATCCAATGAATTATTATTATTATTAAGAGTAGATTTCTGCATATTTGAGACAGTTTTGTAGATGTTTACCTTCAGGAAAGGAATAACAAAAGGCCTCAGAGGGAAATTTGTGGCCTCGTGAAGTTTAGCGTGAAACTCCTCAATCGTGAGTGTCGAGTTCTGTCACAAAACAACAAAGTTGGTATTACAAAAAAAAATTCCAATACAGTGTTCTCATACATCAAAATAGACACTCACCACTAGCCCCAACACCAGACTGCGTACTCTCTCTCCTATCTCAGGTGAAATATCGTTGCCAAACTGTTGTAAGGTGGTGAGAAAGCGCTTGAGTTTGCAGAGCTGCCGGGCTCCACAGGCTGGAGGGAGCTGCTGGTTTGAAAGGGACGCCGTGGAGGACATGGCTGGACCGTTACTGAAGCCGTTTGGGGTGGATGGAGCACCATTCAGTGAGGTGGGAGAGTGACTGCTCCCATTCAACACTGCAGTAATACAAAGACACACTGTTAGCACCAAAGACCTTTCTAAACTGCTCTGTTAAACTTATTAACTAATTGTTAAATTAAGCTTTAGGTTTGGATATTAACACTTCTGAATACTTGTCACTTATATAAGTTATACTCACAACATAAATACTGTACATGAGATAAAGTTAGTTGAATTTGCGGTTGGTATCAAAATCAACACTAAAACTACTAAAACTACAAAAGGAGAAATTCAATTTGTCAACTGGACAAAAGTTTATTTGCTCAAATATGTTTCGCATCTCATCCAAGCTGCTTCTTCAGTTCTGGTCAGAGTGCTTGATGAGCTGTGACATGTATTCTCCTTTGGCCATGGATTCTACCTGGACGACTGAGGGATTCTACACACTACTAAAACTACTGAATTACAAAAAAGGCCAGATGTGATCTTTCCTGAACAGTTTTTACAGTAAATGATTTTTAACTTTATCACAAACAGTATGAGAACACAAGGTAACATAAACTAAAAATTTAAATTACATTGTATTGTCCCCAGTATTGAGTCTATTTCTTAGTATCAAAGCTGAGTTTGAAATTTTTGTATTGTGACAACAATTGTAGGATAACTTGCCAACAGTTGTAAAAAAAAGTCTCCAACTCTGTGCTGTTTGTTGCTTTATACAATTTTAGTTGGGTTACTAATTGATGGTATAGTGTGTAAGGTAACGGTTGATTTTAACAATTGTTCTCTAATTTTGTTTTATATGACATCAGAAATATTTGATGAAATGACAAAAAAAGATTCTCTGTATAAAATACTGTACATTATCTAATCTATATACCAGAATACAGACACTGACTTCATACTGTAAGTGCTGCTCAGTGGCCATATGACTGAAGGCTATCAGTATGACCTGCCACATCTTCAGCTGTCTCACAAGTGGTACCACCCGCCCCTCGGTATCTTCATGTATCAGTTTATTTCATGTTGCTGCTCACCCCTGCTCCGTCACTCACTAGTAGGACACAACTATAAGAGGAACTTGTTAAAGAGGTGCCAAAAATAGCCCTTTGGCCTGTGTTACTTTTATTCCAATAGCAGGTGTGCAGCTAAATCTGGCCCCGCACATGTCCACCAGCTGAAAGTAGATTTGCAGCTTTGAGGTTCAGAATAGTCAGAGCTTTCTTACACATTTATAATCACTGGCATATTATTTTTAAGATGAGTATAAACAAATAAATAAGACTGGCCAATATTTGACCTCAGTGCAAGTATGTTTCAGATTTAAAAGTTTAAAAAATAGCCTGTCAGAGATGTTTTGTGTCACTCTGACATTTTGGAATGAATACATATTGGAGTCGCTAATGCTAAAAAAAATTACTTTCTTTGTGATTAAATGGATAGAGTTGTCTTTGTAAGAGAAGCTGGTGCCTGTGATAAAATGACATGATTTCATTATACCAGCATATGCAAGCACTTACACAGAGCATGGCATCCAGTCTATAATTGTGTTCCCGCTGCAGCTTTTTTTCAGAATGCAGTCAACCACAATACGCCACTGTGGAGTGTAACACTATACTTTGTAATTGAAAAGAGAACTATAGTCTAGCAGTTTGAGTCTACTCTGGTGCTTGCGGTTCCTCTCTGTCATATTCTAATCTGAGGGCACAGCGCCTGAACACATATGGACTAACCCATGTGATCCCAACAGGCAGCACTTGTGTTCTGGTTTTAGATATGGAGAGGTGCAAGGAGAGAGCCTGGACTGCTGACCGCCCGCCACAACAGGTGAAACAACACGGCCTGTCATTGCTATATAGGGAAGAAAGTAGTCTACGCTCACACAGTGCTCATCCACACAACACTACCAGCTGGTAAACAACGCATACATAGTACACCAATGCACTCACAATGGCACAGCCGCAGTGTCCACATGCGCTCTGTAACACTTGTCCAATCAGAAAAGATATTCTGAGGTCACTTAAGGAACACACCTGACCCAAGACATTTGCTCACGACAACAGGGAGGAATATTTGGAATTTCCCTCCTTTTATTTAAGCACTGAGGTGACAGTTGATCTAAGAGGAAGAGGCCCACTGTGGACAGATGCAGCGGGGGGCTGTGTTTGCTGTGTGCCGTATAAGAGATGACACATGTTATATGCAACAATGCAGGCCTGAGGTTGTCAATTAAATTAAGATTATTATTCTTTCTTTGATTTGTGAACATAAAATAGTTTACAGTTTGCAGTTTTGGATATAACAAATGGGGAAACTGCAACCGATAAGAAAAAACTAGTTCAGACCTATATACATAAAAGAATTAGGGATGCACCGATCGATTATTGGTGCAGATATTGAACATTTTGGTGGATATCAGTTCCAGGATATCAATTCAGTTGATATACCATTTTGCTCTATAAATTGGTGTAATACGACAATAAGATAAGATGGTGCAAAATGTCTCATAATATTAAACTTGCATTTTTTCAAAGCTGTTCTGTAGCCACTTTAAATGATATATAACAGTTACAAAACACATTTGAATAATCTTAAACGTTTATTTATTTGTTTGTGTTTAAAGGAAATAAATTCAGTCTCTGCTCTAGTATTGGTTGATATCTGGCATCAGCAGATACTGAAGGATCAACATCAGTATCGAAAGAGAAAAAGTAGGATCGGTGCATCCCTAATAACAATGAGTGGGCTTTCACACCAGTAAACTAGCACACCTTATCTCATATCTCCTAAGACATGTCCAAGCCATGTGCATGCTATTTACCTGCATATAATGTTAATGTGCGCATGGAGACCAAAGGTATAAATAGAAGTAATGTATATGATAGATACTCGCTCATACTAAGTATAGGTGTAAATTGCAGGTTCTCTTACTTGATTTACTTGTGGTGGGGGTGAATGAAGCAGTGCGGTTGGTTGCTTGGCTGACAGCCGGAGGTGGAGGAGGCATGGTAGGTGGGGTGGACCTGGGCTGGGTTTTCACATCTGCAGGTGAATCGGGCATTGTTCCAGCCTTCTGCACTCTGCTACCTGCAATATGGACAAAAATAACACAGATCAGAGACACACTTTCCAAACAGATACAGCTGGTTTAAGTTAAAGCAGATTTTAAACCTGGCAGACAATGATCCTGTCCATAAGCTTTCATATAAGAAGTAAAACAAATGGTAACAGGGAGTGGACATGAGCCCAAACTTGTATTGTGTCTTATTGGAGATTCATGGCCTGGGAGAGCTACAGTAACACCTGCTCACTGGCTCAGCTGCTGCCTCCCCCCTCCCTCCTTATCACCCTCTCTCTCTCCTTCACACACACAACACAACACTCTGCACAGCACTGACATCCCAATCAGAGCCCCTGCACAGTAACCTCCACCAGCCCTCTGAAGCCTCCCCGGTCCCATGCATGCTGCACCTCCGCCTGTCCCCTCTTGTCCTCAGCTTCAGACAGTTTGACAGCCAGTGACAAGTGCAGCTGGATCTGCTGCTGTCCATCACGGTGGACTAGAGCTCCGTCCTGTTACCATAGGCCCAGTGTCTGTGCCCTGCCAGACGACCGCCAACACCAAACATGGCAACACCCACACAGGGAGCGTGAAGACATCCCTGGTTACAGCAAGAAAGTATGCATGGGGTAGGGGTGGAAGATATATCGAAAAATTGATAATATCACATTTTTTTGTTATGGACATTTGAATAATTTGAATATTGAGTATATCGTTTATAATTAAAACTACCTCAGAAAGAGACAGAAACATATAAAATTATATTTCTGCCCTTTAGTGATTAATTAATTAATTATGGTTCTTTCCAAGACTTGAACCTCAACCATGTCCCACAGGGACATTTTAGCTCATTCTTGGCATATTGTTGAAATATCATCTGAATATTGTGATTGAGATTAAAAACGATTTCCCCTGTGGATCAATAAAGTTTGTCTAAGTCTAAATCTAAGTCTAAGTCTTTATGCAAAAGATTATGCAAAAAAGTTAGATAATGTAAGCTATTCATTTTTGTCTATATTGCCCACCCCTACCATGGAGTACAGTATGTCCAATGGCTATGTACTTGGCATGTGTATGATATTATGTGAAAAAAAGTCATTCAGTATGGGTGATGGGAGAACATGTACTACAACAACATATCTTAATAATGTCACACTATTTTCCTTTTTGTCCATAAATATATCAGAAGAATAACTCACAGTTTTAATCTAGTAGTTAAATAGATTATCTATTTTACTTTCTGCTTTATTTTGAAGTAACAATGCTTGTATTACGGGCTTGTACCGGGGGTTACTCATCCCACCTCATGTGCATATGTGCCGTGCTCTATATTGACACTACATAAACAGCTGTGTTATTATTCGAAGGAGTATGTGAGAGGTGAGTGTCTGCATGTTTACTGTCTCTCTGTCCGTCTATGTGTCCCTGCAGCTGCTGGAACCAGATCTGTCTGTAATGTAAACCTGAGCTCGGAGGTGTGATGGCTTCTGCAGATTGTGCGAAAATCACTTTTGAATATGTGCACTCGGCATGTGTAAAATGTGCCATACAAAAAAATGCCATAACTTTAAAAGGGGAAATTAAGTAGAAACACTCTTGTAAACATTAATTATCTATCTATCTAGCAAAGTGTGGCCATACCAGCTTGTCAAAGCCTGATCCCATCAGATCTCTGCTGAGCTGAGCAAGCCTGGACCTGGTCAGAACTTGGATGGGAGACCACTGGGAATTCCAGGGGCCACAGTGGGGCACCAGTGGCAAAAACTGTTGTTGTGTCCTTAGGCAAGCCACATAACCCACATTGCCTAATATGAAAGTGGAGTGTGCGTGAGTGTTGGTGATGATCGGAGGGGCTGATGGCACAGTTTGGCAACCTCGCTTCTGCCAGTCTGCCCCACGGCAGTTATGGCTACAATAGTAGCTTGCCACCACGAAGTGTGGAATGAGTGAACAATGAACTGTAAAATGCTTTCAATGTCTTGAAAGATGCTATATAAATGCAATGATTAATTCATTATTTCATTAATTCAAATAATAATAATTTTAACCAAAAGTACCAACCAACCATTACAGTAATACAATAGCTATAAAATAGTAATTACTATAAGCTCTATAACATTACTAGCCCATCAAAAGTCCTGATAAACCTACAACTAAACTAAACTACAGCTCTACTGATGTTAGATGCTCATATAGAAGTGCTTAACAGCTGCTGCAGTCTGTATTCAAAGTGCCACTTTGCAATGAGCCCAGTGAGGGCCATTGACACAGTGATCCCGAAGAAGATGACGGGCATGCCTCTGTTTGTCTGATGCCACGAGCTCACAGCATAAACACTGGGTTGTAGATAAAGGCAGACGCTTGAGTTGATATAAATAGAACTGAAGGACCCTAAACACACAAACAAGCAGAGTGCACTGCAAAATGGGTATAGACTGGGGTGGCCATAAACACCAGGAAGTCACTCTCTCACACAGCATGTGATATAGGCATTTAAATGCACCAAATTATGTATCTAAAAGTGTGCTGGTATGTCTGCTATTGGTTTGTACTAGAACTACAGTGTCATTAAACTATGGTTACTTAAGTGATGCTATAGGCAAAGGAGGTGAGAGAGGCCCTCCCAGTCTGTCTGCTCCCATTGTAGGATTATGGACATCTGTTTAATCTGACCAGCTACAGAGACAGGGCACCACATACGCAGCATGGTGATTTAACTTTTAATACATTAGGAAGTCTGCTAGGTCTGAAATCCCATCTGCAGCCATCTGTGCCATCACGGTCTGTGCTGAAGGACGAAAGACTCCTGCTCAAAGAGACGGAGGAAGATCTGAGGTTAAGGTCTGAAACAGCAGCCAGCGCAGGACTCATTTCTCAAACAAATAATCAGACAGAAACTAATATGCTCTATTGCAATTAATCGAATGCAATAGAAATACAGGTCTAGCCTAAAACATGTTTGTTACTTGTTTCTTACTACTGACTATTGTGTACCACAGTGTGTGATTCAAATATTTGTTCTACATTTGCCAGTTTATCTAGGTGTGGGAACAATTTTCATGTGTTTCATGTGACCCAGTGACTAAATTAACAAATGGCTGAAAAGAACATCTTGACCTGTTCATTAATATATACCCATGGTGGAGATGGATCACTGCCCCAGCAGAGATGGCTTAAATGCAGATGACCCATGGGTTTCAGTTAGGGCCCTTGGCATAGCGATTAGCAATATAAAAAAAAATATGATGTATTTTGAATGGTAAATGTCCTAAAAATGTAGCAGGAACTCCTTAGAACCTTAGAAAAAAAGGCAAAAATATATAGAGCAAAAGTCATAGTCATAATTAGTTGTGATATTGACACAAGACCAAATCACCAAGCCACAAACAGCATCCATCATCTCTGCTACAATCTGCCTGGCTCTCCAAACAGCTGTACGTCTGCACATTTGACGTAATCAGGACTAAAAGATTGCTCACCAAAGAAACTGTCTGCAGTCGGAGCTGTAAAAAATGTTTTTCTCCTGCACTCCCTTTGTGCCATGATGAAATGAGATGAAAAACAATTCACTGTGAGACAAGCCAGACCATAGATCTCACAGCGTACAACTGCACCCATGTAATGCAGCGGGTTCAGAAATACTTATTAAAGGACTTTATAGTAATTGAAACAGTGCATTCATTAAAGTGTAACCAAAACACATATTTGAATGGATAGCTATTACACTAGACTTAGTGATGATTGATGATAGATGATAAACAATAATATTAACTAATTTATACCACTGACACAATAACCCAAAAGCAGATTTAAAACACTAAAACTATTCTAAATCTACAATATTGTTAAAAAAAATTATGAGTTGCAATAAACAGCAGAATGAAACACTTCAGTACTTAGTTTGCATCTGTAATGAGTCATAGAAATTATTTATTTAACATTTTACAGCTTAAATCTTGTCATATAGCAAATACACTCAACAAAAATATAAACGCAACACTTTTGTTTTTGCTCCCATTTTTCCTGAGATGGACCCAAAGATCCAAAATTCACTCCAGATACACAACACTACCATTTCTCTCAAACATTGTTCACAAATCTGTCCAAATGTGTGACAGCGAGCACCTCTGCCCCGCCGAGACAATCCACCCCACCTCACAGGTGTGCCACATCAAGATGCCGATCCGACATCATGACCAGTGCACAGGTGTGCCCCAGACTGCCCACAATAAAAGGCCACTCCGAAATGTGCATTTTTTTTTGCTTTATTGGGGGTCTGGGGACTCAGAACCAGTCAGTATCTGGTGTGACCACCATTTGCCTCATGCAGTGCAACACATCTTCTTCGCATAGAGTTTATCAGATTGTCAGTTGTGGCCTGTGGAATGTTGGTCCACTCCTCTTCAAAGGCTGTTATGGACGAAGAACACAGGTGCATTTTATTGATGGCATTCTGAATGCACAGAGATACCGTGATGAGATCCTGAGGCCCATTGTTGTGCCATACATCCATGAACATCACCTCATGTTTCAGCAAGATAATGCACGGCCCCATGTTGCAAGGATCTGTACACAATTCTTGGAAGCTGAAAATGTCCCAGTTCTTGCATGGCCAGCATACTCACCGGACATGTCACCCATTGAGCATGTTAGGGATGTGCTTGACCGGCATATACGACAGCGTGTACCAGCTCCCACTAATATCCAGCAACTTCGCACAGCCATTGAATAGGAGTGGACCAACATTCCACAGGCCACAATTGACAATCTGATAAACTCTATGCGAAGAAGATGTGTTGCACTGCATGAGGCAAATGGTGGTCACACCAGATACTGACTGGTTCTGAGTCCCCAGACCCCCAATAAAGCATGAAAAAAAAAATGCACATTTCGGGGTGGCCTTTTATTGTGGGTAGTCTAAGGCACACCTGTGCACTGGTCATGATGTCGGATCGGCATCTTGATGTGGCGCACCTGTGAGGTGGGGTGGATTGTCTCGGCGGGGCAGAGGTGCTCGCTGTCACACATTTGGACAGATTTGTGAACAATGTTTGAGAGAAATGGTAGTGTTGTGTATCTGGAGTGAATTTTGGATCTTTGGGTCCATCTCAGGAAAAATGGGAGCAAAAACAAAAGTGTTGCGTTTATATTTTTGTTGAGTATATATAAACAAAAATTCCCAGTAGTGCAAAGAAAATGTACACATGAATAATAATGACCCCCAAAAAACAGTGTTCCATCTTTCATATATTGAACAATAAGTCGAAAGTGTAATTATTGTGCCTAGTTGCCTATACAAAGGGCATAGGGTAGGGCTCAAATAAAAGTTTTTTTTTTAAATAATATAATAGTTAGCATCAGTTAAAGAAAAATCAAAGTGACTGGATAGCTATTAGGAAAGCGTTTAAGTTTCATGTTGCTTTGGCATATCTCTGTGTTATAGGCACTAAAATGCAGCTGGAACCTATTAGCGTCACCTAACCGCTGCAAAATAGTCCCTTAAATCCCTGCTGCCTGTTCCCCGTCAGTAGTCCGCAGAGAGCCTCCACAGTGACCACAGTGCGCTCCTCTGTCTCCCGCTCTCACATCCTCCCTCTCTCTCACTGTAATTCCCCCAGTCTCCAGGAATGCTGTTGTTTTTAATTTCTCCCAGCTGCTCTGGCTGGCTGCCCGGCCGCCTGCCTTCCCACATCTGTTCCCTATCAGGCCGCTGAGGAGTCCACACAAACAGCACTGCAGCCTCTGGCCCCAGCCCCCCCACCAGGACTTCATATCAAAACATGGGAATTGTAGACCATGTGCAGTGGACCTAAAACACAGGGCTACAGTGCCTATACAGCCCCCTCTGCTCTCTCACACCAGTCGACCAAATCCCATTAAAACTCCCAATCTGCTGACAGTTAGCAGCACTGGACCAATAATATGCCCTGTGAACACCTTGGGCAATCTACACAAGCACTCCTTTCTCAGTATATTTTTATATTAACAGTGGGAGCTACATGGCACATCAGATGTAAGATATTAGCACGCACGCCGCCTCAGCAGAAACATCCCAGACTACACTTCATCTTGAGCTGATTTGGAGTTCAGAGGCTTACAGCTCGTACTAATGACAGACTGGGAGACAGACATGTGCACAGCATCATGGACAAGCTGACAGAAAACACAGCTATGTATGGACTGTATTAGTGTATTATGGAATGCATATGCACAGACTGATGATAATTTTTCCCAAGATATTTGAGAACTTTTCATATAAAAAAAATACAGAAATAGAAATAGCTGATCAAACAAAAAGGTCACAAGATGAAGGCTGTTTTGATCAAGAACACATGTCACATTTTTAAATATGGGACAATTTGTTGGGAAAAGTCCACTGAGACAGAGGGAGCTGAGGACAGGCAGATTAAAGAGCGTTTATCCAAGGCCAGAGGTGCTAAGGGTAGAAGAGCTGTGTTTCTCTTTCTCGGAGCGGCAGGGATCCTGTCATACCAGGCTTATATCTGTGAAAGCTGTTATTGATGTAATTGTATTGAAGTTCTAGCGACCATCTGTTCTCCGTTGGGAGGGCCCGGCTCCTCTCATCGGCAGTGAAGTGGTTATGTGCGGCGTATCACTGCTGTCGATGTGCTCACACAGAAAAAACTTCCTTTTCAGATTTTCCCAACGGCTGCTAATAAAATCCAGATGCTAGACTAGAGCTGTTTTCTACCTCTTCCTCTTTCTACCCCTCCTTCTCTCTCTCTATCTCTAGCTTCATGTCTTGTCCCCCGCCCCTCCTCCTTTGACATTGCTAATCATTTATTTTCAGGCTTTCATCTACCTCTCCTTCCCTCCCCTTCACAGTCCATCCATCCTCGCACGGCTCTTTCGCTCCAGCAACTAACCCAGAACCATTCCTAAATAAAGGAAAGTATTTGTGACATTCAGCTGAGGCAGGCGGTGCCAAGAACAACTCCCGGGACTGAAACACATCTGGACTGTGTTAGACCTGCAGTGGGTATGGGACCAATGCTGGCTCTCCCATCTGCACTAAATGGTTATAAACATATGAATACATCACCTAAATAGTCTCTAAATGTCAGCTTGTAGCAACATCCACTCAATTGTCTTTAAGAACATCAGGCTCAGTCTTCATGTATTGACACAGTTTTGTATGCCAAACCTTCCACAGAACATGTTACAAATGCTGTTTAGTTGCATGTCTAATGTGAAATGCAATACAGTGCATGGGTATGGAGCCTGTGTGTGGCTCTAGGGTCTCTGTGTGAGAGAAGTTGAACACCTGAACATCAATAACTGTCATGTGGGCCACCTGGGACCCCACAGCCAGTCTGCTCCATGGGCACACAGCCATCACCAGCACAGCTGCCACGGTGAGAGAGGGCTACGGGGGAGGGAGGAGGAGACGAGAAGGAGACAAGCAAGCCAGCTAGAGAAGGAAGTGCCTTGTACATTGAACAGGCAGTAAGACATAAAGAAACACTGTACCACTCACTTTGTTTCCTCTTATCTGTGTTTTGATGTCTCCAACGCAATGATGCTAAAGATTCACAACTTTCCACTTAAATTTTGTATTTGTTGACAATAGCCCATGGTAAGAAAAAATAATACATAAAGTGTCTAATAATAGAGATAATATTAAAATAGAAGAATCTATGAAACATGGCAGTGCATCCATCTATTTACCACAGCAATCTGCAAATTGTATTACATAAACCTAGTCTGACACATATTTAGTTGATTCACTCTCAATAACAAAACACTTGTAAACTGAAAGCGTGCACTTTGAATAAATGTTTTGAACATTCCTCCTCCTCAGATATCATATTTATGTGCACTCGCCGACATGAATGTGCTGATGTGAACACCTGCAGCCTCACCCAGTACCAATTAGCTCATCAGGCTTTTAATTACCCTGTTAATTGCATACAGGCGGCATGAAGGGCAGCCTGGGAATAGGGCAAGGGGAGCCTCCTGAGGACCAAACCTGACAAGCCTGACAAACAGAGAGAAGCAACCACAATACAATCACTCTGGAGACAGAGAGAGGAGAAGCTCTTCATGAGACATTCTACTTTTTAGCATTGCACTGTACATTATCTATATATCACAGTATGGTGAGGAGAAAGGTTGTGAATGTTGAAAACATAAAGAGAAGTATCCGTACATCTGCGCTACATCTGGATTAGTTCATATTGGTCACAGACATGGAGCAAGGGCAGCTTCAGGTCCATCATGCAGAGAGCGTGGGAATGTGCCACTGTGAGTTTGGGACATGTATTGTATTTATGGGAGAGTTGGTCTCCACGAATGACCTGTCTGCCAAAGAGCTTGGCCATAATACAAACATCCTTTAATGGACTCACACAAGCAGAAAGACCAGCAAATATGGGCACTCACAGCCGATATGAAAAATCCCCTTGTTTGTCTTGTTTATCCCTGTCCTGTGCACATGCACTACACACGCCTGTCCTCTGCACATATACTAGATAATATGCCTACCCTCTCAGATGGAGCAGATGTCCTTGGGTCTGTATTCTCAGGACAGTTTGAGGAGGTATATCCAGGAAACAGTGGCCAGGCTCACTTCCTGTGTGACAGGTGCACGTCGGAGGCCTGACAGCTGCTGTCCTGCTCTGGCTCCCGCTGTATTCATCTCTCCTGTTCCTCCCTCTGCAGCCAGCTGCAGCACAGTTCTGTTTGCTCTTACGTCACCGCCTCTGCCTACTGATTTATGGAGGACAAAAGACTTGGATCTGACCCTGGCAACACACATTAAGACATACTGTATGTGACCACACAACAGCAACTGAAGCATCACAATAATTTTCATTACAGAAAGTCCAACTCAAAGCATATGTGAGCATAACACAAGTGTGAATTATTCTCCTTCTCTGATACTGAGAGCTGTAAAAATGAACACAAAGCTGTCAGTGAGATGGGAAAACAAACAGCAGATTAGTCACTCTGCCGCTTCATGTCATGTATTTCATTTGATTCACTGTTAAACGTCTCTTCTGTCACTATGAGCTGTCAGCACTGACACAAGTGCCTAGCCTGCTCCGCTCAGTCTGCCAGTCTTCTCATAGCTCTTCATTTGGCCCGCAGGCAGAGCAACAATAGCTCCTGACATTAGCCAGGCCTGGGCAGGGTGTTGTGTGTTATCCTGTAGGACTCTCACACAGCGGACCAGTGGGAAAGCAGCGCACAAGAAGGAGGGGGAGCATTCATGTGACAGGTTCAAGAGAAGCTCTGACAGTTTCTCCATTTAGCCTACAGCCTGCTCATGCTGGAGGCTGCTGAAATAAATACCAGTTACTCCTCTGGGATTCGAGCCGACTACGGGACGCCGCCACAAAAACAGAGCAGCCAGTCAACTACGAAGAGTGACAACAGTGCCAATAACTGTGGGAGCTGGTGGCAATTTAACATGACCTACTGACTGGCAGAGAACAACACGGTAGAAACTTCTACATAAGAAACTTTACACTTTGTTCATTTCTTTATATGCAAGCTGGTAATTTTCCCATAAACCACAAAAGTCATGATAAAACTGCCTGATCTTTTGTCAAAATGCTGTTTAAAATGAACTGGATTGAATTCATGACAACCTGAAAAAATACAAAGTTCTGGTTCATTAATTTTTGCTAATTAACTGACAGGTAAAAGAAATATATTTGGAACCAATCTAAAATGTAAATTAATTCTTCAACAGATACATATGACATTACATAAATCTGTACCTGAAAAATATAACGTATATAAAAGTCTAAATTATGATGTTTCCATTGCTTCCATATCGTTAAATGTAAGTCTACCATTTAAAGTATATCCTTTACCAATAGCCATAAAGCACTCAGAACCCAGCAGAGCCATCTTCCTGTGTGATAACCACAAATGTCAGAGCTTATTACTTAAAGAGGTCTCTGTGAAGTGTGCATTAAAGCCTAAGTGTGCATAATCCCCACCTTCCCAAAGCCCTCTGTGCTTTTTAGTGTAATACCCCGCACCTCAAAGTGACCACTGCGCTGCAGACATGTCAGGAAATCTTGGAATCTTGGTACGATAACATGTGCTTTTCACTACTCAAATGAGCACTTTAGAATGATGGGAGGAACATCTCTTTGAGCTTACTGTATGCATGTGTGTGCATGTGTGTGTGTGTGTGTGTGTGTGTGTGCGTGTGTGTGTGTGTGTGTGTGTGTGTGTGTGTGTGTGTGTGTGTGTGTGTGTGTGTGTGCGTGTGTGTGTGTGTGTGTGTGTGTGTAGAGGAAGGAAGGCTGGTGCCGAGATTAAGGTCTGTACAACTAACTGGTAACACAACAGCAGCCTCCCATTTGAAGAGACGGAACCATCTGTGAGCGGCACGGGATCTGTTTCCAGGAGATAACAGCTTTTTTAATTTCACAAATACTGTACAGAGACGAAGGAGAGAGAGAGGGAGAGGAGCAGAAAGAGCGAGAGAGAGGGAGAGGGAGAGAGGGAGAGACATGCCTTCCTTCCCAATCTCTGCTTCCTTGCGTTTTTTCACAGGCTTGTAGAGACTTTGGAGACAGGGCCTTAATAACTTCAGTGTGTGCTGCTTTGTGCTTGTTTACTTGCTCACTGTGATAAAGACCCCGTGTATGTGTGTGGACCTAAAGGAAAGGAAGGGATTCATTATATCAGGTAGCAGTTGGATATGAACTTCCCATTTATACTGTCTCTGTGTGGTGGTTTGATTAAAACAGGGCTCGGTGCTACTGTAGATTAGCCCAGCTGTTTCCTGTGTCTGTCTCTGATCTTCCTACTGCGTATGTTTCACATGAAGCGCAGGGCAGAAGGTGCAGAGGGACAGAGCAGACGGGACAATGGAGAGAAGAGGGGTCAGAAGAGGGCCAAAGGTCAATGCATGGATGAGGAAGTGAAAGGTAGGAAGTAGAACAGGAGGTGACATTGGCACAAGACAAGGAAGGGAGGAGAAGGAAGCTTATTCTTGTGTTTGGCTGAAACTGACTAATACAGACAGTCATGTAAAAAATATACATGTTAGCCATAAAGTTTAGAGTTTAAAGACTGCATTTTTCTGTTGGGATTAAAAGTTACAATGTTAAAGCATTTATGCTGTTGTCGTAGTGTGCAGTGTCAGCATATCTGCCATCTAAAGTCCTCTGACAACATCTCCATCTTGGTAGCTTCTCAATAGAATACAAACAAACAAACAAACAAACAGCAGGCTGCCATTTGAAACACAATGTAAAACAACAATACGGGATGCTAGAGAAATGTTGCCTGTGCTTTGGTAATGCTTAATTGTTTTGTCATGCTGTGTCGAACAACTAGGCCACTTGAATGTTACTCTTTGACTTAAGAATCCTTCTGATCATGCTGTTGTGATTAAAGACAGTAAGAGTTTGATTTCTCACACACATTTGAGGTTTGGTTTGTACCTCCGCCCAGTGCTCAGCTCCCACACAGTGGCGTCAGCGGGCCAGTCCAATGCTCCGAGCCTGTTCCTCATTCCATCAGATGTTGGGAAGCTGCTCTCCTCTCTGACATTCCCCATATCCCCTGAGAGGCAGGCCAGCCTTGTCACACTAATGTCAAACACATGTGGAACAGACTTAAAGGCAGAAAGGAGCAGAGCCACAGAGTAGGAGGCAACTGGAACTACACAGGGGCTACAAATACTGGACTCGATTCACTTTTCAACAAAGGCCTTTACATGAATTATTGCATTATTACTGTAATAACAATTATATGTCAGAATGGTGGCCTGCTTAGAATAACAAAATCTTACTAACAATACACTAAGATATCAGTTATATTTTTCTTGGACTTTGGTCACCCCTTAGACTCCCTCTTGCCCAGTGCAATAAATGAAGTCATAACCTCGATAAAAGATGCTATGAGTTATCAACAACATGAGTTTATCGTATCAACCCTTAAACGTCACAGCAGCAGAGCCATCAGCCACCTTTGCCTCTCCTTCTTCTTTTCTTCACCACCTCCCCAGTCAAATCTATTATCTTCCCTCTGTATTACATTGCTGACATCTATAAGCTATATATAGGCTACCAATTTATCCGCTAATAAATGTTCATTTCTCTTGTCTAAGCACTCACAACTAGCTGATCGACAACGTACAATCACAGAAACACACAAAAGCTGCACAATACAGACATAACAATATGCAAACAGCTCTCTGGACATCGGGGGCAGCCTGTGTTGACCGCCCAGGTGTTTGTGTGTATGTCTTGTGCTGACCACCTGACCGCTCTTGCTGTGCCGCTGCAGCTCCCGCCCACCACAAGGCCATCTGCTTCCCTCATTAATTAGGAGACAGCCGCTTTCACCTGCACGGCCCGCATTTAGATCACAATAATTACCACACAGACACACCGGGTGCACTCAACAGGCCCACACACTTATACAAGCAACTCATGGATTCATTTCTTTATTTTCATAGGAGCGTATCAGAAATGCAAGAAGTTTAGTTTGCTACAGTTAATTGCAAATAGTTAGTGTCTATATTATAATGTTTTAATGTGTTTTGGATTTTTTCCCCCCTATTGCGCACATACATATGGGTGGTTAGGAGTTGGCAAAAAAAAAAAAAAAAGATTCTAAGCAGCCATATCCATTTTTATACTTTCCCCCTGCTACATTGGACATTATAACAATATATCATGTTATATAACATAAATTACATAAAAGTCCCAAATAATCTTTCCAATGTTTATACATGTATATATATTTATATGAAATTTATGTCTGTACATATGTAGAAAATCATACAGAAAATCATGCTGGTCATGCATCTATTCCTGGTTCAGATTGCAAATATTTGAAGGCAAAACACATGTTTGTGCATATTGTATGTAGCATGCGTGCACCTGTGCTGGATGTGGATTGAATAAACACTCCATTCGCTGGAGTCATAATGAATGGGCTGCCTTTTAAGATAGCTACTTAATGATGAAGTGGGGACATCTGCTTGTGTGGGCCTATCTGAGTTGCACCATGTCTGTGGGGAAGCACTCATACTGTATATGTGAAGCTGGCTCTCTCAGTGGTGATGGAGGCTGGTATAATGTGCGGTGGGGTGTCTGCACTGCGGTTTCACCCCTGCAACCTCTTATCCATTGTTGGAGACTATTATGTGCTGTTCAATTATTCAGATGATATTTACCAGGGCCAATTATACTGGACCACGTCCTGTGGAGAAAATGGCCTGAGTGTTTCACTGGGAAAGTGCTCTGTTCAGGACCCTTCACGGGAAGTGTCCCCACAGCTAGAGAGCATGCACAAAATTATATATTATTATCATATCTATGCATTTTTATATAGTTAAATGATTATTTGAGCATTTGCCATGGTACTTATTAAACTTTTTCTTTTTTTTCAATTCTCTACAGGTACTTTACAGGTTCTACACCATAAAAACACAATTCAGTCTTATTGCTAAGTACATGTTTATGCTTGCACACATCCAGCTCCTCTGCTCAGCCCAGGTGGAGCTCTGGTTCACACTTAGCCAAGATTTAGTGTCATCGCTTTGTCTAAACACCACTTTGATCATCACCACAGGGGCCAGTCCCTCTCACAACACAATGTCAACAAGCAAAGGAAAAAGAACTATATTATTATGGAGTATATGCACAACGGCCCCCTTATTATACATTACTGGAATAGACATACTTTAGGTGGTAAATAATCACAAACTATTACAATTTATTTATAACTGGTTGAGGGGATATTGTGTTGTTGATATAGTGGAGTTCAACGCAGATAAGGCCAAACAAAAAGGCTAAATGTACCATATTTTAATCAAAGACAAATCTAAATAAACTCTTGTGAAGTAATGGAGAACTTGATCAGTTTTTCTTTTTTTCTCTTCCTGTGATCTGCCAAAGAACCACAGCCTGCGTAAATTGATTATTAGCTGCATTTATCAATATAGCCTTTATTTATGTGGCTATAGGGTGATTGTTAGTCGTTTTTCAATTTGATGTATTTAGTTGTCAATTGAATACGAGTACAAGCCTATATTTGTAAGTTTGGGGTTTGAGGCGTTGCACAAAAATTACAAAGATTTTAAAAAGTTGACAGATTTTAAATATTTTTAGGTTGACTTGTAATCCGCTCCTATAAGGGCATTTCATAATTCAATTAAGTTAACAGCTATTTCACAAGCAGACTGTACTCACTTGGTGAAGGTCGAGGTCAGGCTGAGGTAATAGTAGCGGTGGTAATCCACACCGGAGAGTTTGTAAAACGGATTCTCAAACCGTCTCGAAGCGCATTTTTGGAAAGATAAAGCCTTTTACAGCTAGAGTGCTGAAGATTACAGCTCTAGGCTACTTATTCTGAAAGGAGACACAGGTTGAAGCCACTGTCTGAAATGGTTCCTTTGGGGGTTTTCAGGTTTCCAGGTTTAATAAATTATGAGGTATTTTTCTTCTTAGTTTGACTAAAACTGAAGGGAATAAAGTGGGCTATTCAAAGCCCCAGCTCCTGTATCCTTCTATGGTGTCTTTGGTTTAGTCTTTTCAGATTCTTCTTTTGTCTCTGTGAAAAATCAGAACTTTCTCCGCGCATGTAATTCCTCTGTCTTGTTTTAAACAATCCAAGGCAAAAATATTTGTGTCCTTTTTTTTGCAATTGTCTTTTTGTCTTTGCTAAGATACGTCAACAAATCCGCGTGTCCGAGTTCTGTGATAACGAAGCGACTCCACCTGGAGTGCTTCTGGTAATCCTTCTGCAACTTTAAACCGTAACAGGCGTTCTGACAGTTTCGCCACAACCCCACGTGCTGGAAAGTGGTCTAAAAACATCCAAAGTGTCTTCTTCTGCTCTTGTTGCGTTGCGTCTTCAGGACCGATCTGTTTGTGCGCTCACTCAGACGCGCTCAGCAGAACGCGGTCTAACCTCGAGACGAGTTCACTTCTCCAGGACAAAACACGCACACGCAAACAAGTCGAACCGTCCGATCAGCCGGTGTATTTTTAGCTTTTCGGTACAGTTGTTTAGTCTTGAGTGATGAGCGGAGCTGGCGGGCCCATTGCGCGCACTAACCGCGGCTCTCTCCTCCTCCTCCTCGCTCTCTGTCCTCGCTATAGCCTTCTGTCTACGTTTAAACACCATCTGGAGACTCTCTCTCCCCCTGCCGCTCTGCCTCTCTCTCTCTCCTCCTCCCTCTCCCTGCTATCCCTCTCTCCTCTCCCTCTCTCCTCTCTCCTCTCCCTCTCTCCTCTCTCCTCTTCTCTCCCTCTCTTAGGTACCACTACCAGAACACCAGCTGCGGACACTAAAGCGGAGATCTAATAAAACTAAATACAATATTTTAAACATTATTAATCGCACAATCAGAACAACAAACCCACATGCAATGCATAACACTGGAACATATAGCCTGCCTCCGGCAATTAAAAGTAAGAAGGAGGCCTATATCAATAATATGAATATAAAATGATTGAATATGACATATCCTACTTTATTAATTTGTTATGAATAGGCCAATGTCTATTCAAGGGAGGTCTACTCTGTAGGGTAGAGGTGATTTCCTAGTCGTCCCTTCTTACTGCCCGTGGGCGGCGCTGTTTCCTCGTACCAACGCAATCACTATAGCCCTAAGAAGACAATGAGACCTACAGTCATTCATACTTCAGAGACCTGGGTGAGGGAGGGTCACTTTATGCTTGCATATTCATATGTGATCTGAACGTAAATAGGCCTATGTATTATGCAACTTTTTTGGATCTAAATTAATCAAAAGAATAATTTAAACTCCTCTTGTTATTTGGCCCTTTTGTTGGTTTTTGCTACGTACTGTATTTTTTAACAGATAGCATATACACTGTTTATATAATTTTGCAAAAGATTTGTCTCCGTACTATAAGCTGACTTCTAAACTCGGTCCTTGATCCTCAGTGGCACTGTAAAATGATACAGACAATGATACAGACACTGCACTATACAGTACTTTCAAGGTTCATGTTTTCACCTGCTTTGTGCAATAAAAAGTGGAAATTGTTTATTGCATTATAACCTTTACTATAAAAAAAACAGATTTGCTTTTGAATTTAATGAATTCATTTGCTGCTTTATGCCCTTGTTTGTGTCTGCAATGCAAGAGGCAGATCTTATACAACTTAGTATACACTCAGTGGACCTCTAACAGTTCACAGAGTAACATCCAAGAAGAAGAAAGACAATAGAAAACAAATAAACATTGATAATGGGCATGTAAAATTGTTTTGTTGGTTATTCTTTCATTTAGCAAATGGAAATTGCATTCATATATCATAGTACACATATATAATGGTACACTGCAAAAGAGCCAAGTGAAGTGAACTGAACAACGATCCTTATCCCATGTTATTTCTGTTTCTAAGTAAATACTTTGGAACTTTATCATCAGCCTTAGTCTCACCTGCTATACACTTCACTTTCTGACTCATGGGGTAACAGCCATCAAAATACTATTGATCAATTTAATATGTAGCAACGTAACATGATTGACTGATATAACATAAATTGTATTATACACATTTTGTAACTTACTGTAGAATTGTATCTCTGTCTAAAAACATTCCTGAAGTGTATTTTTTTACTTTTGTCTCTTGCCATGTTTCATTAAGTCTATAATAAGTGCCTATAGTAAACATACACTAACTACATCAGCATCATGTTGTTAATCATTGATTAATTAATTGATCATTGGCTTTAAGACACCCAAAGCACTTTACAGAGCATTGTTCATTCACTCCACACTCAGTGGTGGTAAGCTACTATTGTAGCCATAGCTGCCCTGGGGCAGAATGACAGAAGCGAGGCTGTCAGTCTGCACCAACGGCCCCTCCGGCCACCACCATCACTCACACACACACCACTTTCATACTAGGCAATGTGGGTGAAGTGTCTTCCTACGGACACAGCAAAGTTGTTTTTTTTTGCCACTGGCCCCCACTTTCAAAGCAGTCCCCCATCCAAGCTGGTATGGCCACTATATATATATATATATATATATATATATTAGGGCTGGGAATATTAACGCAAAAATTGTTCGCGATTGAGTTATAATCGCGAACAATTTTTTAAATCGCGATCAGAGTTTGCCAGCATTTTCCGCAATTCTACCATCCATATGCAGCTCATTTGGTTGTATTAATTAAACTCATTGTCGGTTAAACGCGCTATTTTGAGTTTGCTAGTATTTTGTTCCTTCTACGCATCCGTAGGCAGCTCGAGCGGGCTTCAATCATTTATTTACAATTTCTCAAAGTAAGCACTATTACTGGTTCATTGTTACTTTTTCCTTTCTCTGCACTTTTTTGAAATAAAAAAAATGGTGAGAAATACTTTGCATTGTGAGTTTAACTTTAGATTCGAACGGTCTTACTGCAAGATATCAATTTTAAACATGCAAAATAAATCACGATTAATCGCGATTAACTATGAAATTTCTGAGATTAGTTGCGATCAAGAAAATTAATCGTTTGACAGCCCTAATATATATATATATATATATATATATATATATATATATATATATATATATATATATATTTATATATATATATATATATATATATATATATATATATATGGTGCCCAAATTACAAAGAAATGTATATTATTGATTGTTCACCTCTCCCCAAACATAAGTGTAACTCTTAATGGTCCAGTGCATGTGGATTTATTATGAGTAGCTTGTTTTTTTTACCTTGCAAGTAAAAGTTTTAGAGTGCCTTCCTCCACAATACTTTTTCTGCTTGCTGATCACTTTCTTTTTCTTGCCACACAATGCAAAAATATTGAAAAGAAAAATAAGGTATTTGTTTGTGTGGCCTTGAGTGACAGAGGTTGGCGATGGGGGTTGCATCTGAAGAAAAGCATTGTCGTCAAGGTGACAGCTCAGAGATTGACAGGATGCTATTCTCCTCAGGAACAGCGTCAGTCAACCCGTCACCCCCTCTGTACCTCTCTGTCTCAGTCCTCTTAATTTGGCCTTTTGTTGAGCGGTCACTGGGTTAGCTACAACACTCCATGTGGCCGGTTTGATAAACTTCACAAAGAATAGCGCGAGGTGGGATGAACTCTTTGCACTATAATACACCAATTTGAAGCCCCTTTGATGCCATTAATGACCAAAACGGCCGCTTTGTCTCTCATGTTGTCAGTCCACACTCCCTCACCTTATTCTGGACTCTATTATGTAGCTGCTATCTCCTGAACGCTCTGTGCAAGTTACAAGGCCCAGGTCTGGCCATTGTGTCTGTATGGAAATTTCTCTGTGTGTCAGTAGGGTTAAAAGCAGAAAAAAACGAGAACTTGCAGCATTTCCACACACATTGTAAATCCTTTCCTATAGTGGTAGTCACAGGCTGGTGTGTTGAGAGGAGATAAGGCCCCAGGCTGACTGAAAAGAAACCCATTGTATTACCAAGCTCCTCTCTCCTCTTCTCTCCTGTCTTACACAACGGCCCTGCTTGTATGGGCTGCCATTAAATACATTGATGTTGGCCACAGCTCAGTGAAAAAGGAAAGAACTACATCTGACTTGATTAAGGATTAAACAAGACAAATGTTGAGGAGCTGTTGGCACTCATTTTGGAGAGGCAGCCCGAGCAGCAATTGTTAAATGATATTATTCATTTAAAGGTCCTATATTATGTGAAATTGACTCTTGTGAGCTTTAAGCCATGTTATAATGCTGTTACTCATCAAAAACAGACCTAGAGTTGTGTTTTGCTTCATTCACACATTTGAGTAACCCTTTATTCTTAGTCTGTCTACATCTCCAAAGCTCCTTGTGATGTTATGCAGCGGTAGTTTTCAAATGAACAGCTACCTTTTGCCTTTAGAACAGTAGAGACTGGCCATTTTGGGTCTGAAATTATCCAAATTCGAGTGATGCTGTTTGGAGTTTAAAAACACAGTGGAGCACTTCCTGTATTATCACATGGCATCAGAAGGTGTTTTCAGTTTGAAAGAAGAATTCAGCCTAAATATTCAGGAGTTGTGTGTTAAACATGTGTGAATGAAACAAAGCACAACTCCAGGTATGTTTTTAATGAAGAAAGCAGTTAGTGCCAGCCAATTCAGTGATCAGATCTGTGAAAAGGCAAGGCAACAAACACTAAGACTACTTCTTTTACAACTTATTTTTGAGCAGTAAAAAGAATTGACATTGAATAAATGCAAGGTAGTAATTTTAATGTCTTACTGTGGAACATTCCAGGCAAAGCAATAGCCATGCCATCGCCATGGAAACAAGCAGGTGGTTCACCTTTCACTTTCATGTGATGTAAAATAAAAAATTAGGACTTGCCACTGCAAAGAAATCATGACATTGTAATTCTATCTTTTGTATTGTCCTCAAAACAGCAACTATAAGATAAAAAAGTACTGCTACTAAAACCCAGGAACACAATGTTGAGCTGTCATCTGAAACCCAGCAGTAGCATTGATCTATTATGTCCATTGTAATAGATGGCCCAGGAGGATGTTTTCCTACACTATGTTAACATCTTGAATATATTGCCTCCAAGCCAGCTTGCAATGCAATGAACAAATCTGAATGTGAAAGAATATGGCATGGTGTAACGGATCATTGACCCACCCACTCAAGCACACTCTCACCAAGGCTGCTCTTACAAAGTGCACCGCCAGACCCCTGACATTTTGTTTGTAATTGAGCAGCAAAGTGTCGCTTGTTGAGTCTCTCAGACATGATGGGATTTCTGAATTTAATCCATAGAAATGCCCTCGACTTTCATGGCTGTTTGTGCCACATGACAACGCTAACAAGTGCATTACATAATAAGAGTTTACTGTGGCCATGACCGCCTGTAAAATTACTTTTGTACTTTACAAGAGCTTTTACACAAAAGCATGACATCACTTCATTGTATGAAGTAAAACAAATGGATCGTTACCTTGGATAATGGGTTTAGACTCTCTTTATTCTGCATGTAAAAGGGTGAACAAATTACTTTGCATTCAAAGTGTATTTTTTTTAGTTAAACATTTTCTTTAAAGTTGTGTCTCAGCCAAGTGGTAAATTTACAAAAAGATTTCTTTAAATGAATACTGACCTTGGAAACAGGGGCAATTTAATTCAAATGGGGCCAATGGAGCCAAAGCATCTTGAATTGGAGTTGAATTGGATTTTTTCTTTTTTTTCCCATTAAATAATGTTATGCTAATCTGTTCATGTTGATGTTCACAATGGTATAATTGCCACTAAACAGACAGTTCCTCTCACATTTTTGCAGGAGGATGTCATTCTAACCTTTGTGACAAAGTACAGCATTTCCTATTTTCAAGGATGAGACTCTGCCAATTCTGCTTGCTCTACACACAGGGTCAACACTGACCAACAAACAGACAAAGAAGGAAGTAGCACCTGATTAAATCAAGTGTTGACTCAAGAGCAGGATACGGGCGAGGGAAACAGACAGTAAAAGTCAGGTGAAAGCAGCCTAACATCACATGCCCAGGCTGCTGCATTTCCCCAGAGACAATATAAGTGTGCGAGCCGACAGTTGGTGTGCTGGAGCAGGAGATAGGGCGCACAGGGGGATGAGCCACTGTATCAAGTAGTGAACATCTGTTCCTCATAGAAACCACAGGGAAATACAGAGCAGAACTGCTCTCTCTCCTCTGCCCACTGTGCTCCCTCTGGCTAACACACACCTTATTACCAGCCCTCCTACACGTGTGCCATACACTTTCCATATTTAGCATTAGTTTCATTAGCTGATCCTGCTTCCTCTTCTACAGCTGACCTCTATCAACTTTATTTACACACCAATCATGTTTATTCCATACCTCACAAGTTAAATACTTTATTGCTAAGATACACAATCTGTTTGAGCTTTTAAAAGAAAATCTGATTTTAACAATTTTATATTTAGATAAAAAAAAAGTGGGTTACCCATCTAATGAAATAACCAGATATATAGCCCATTTGTCCATGATTTGCTCACAGTAAAGTATATCATTGTCATTTTGTCATTAGTGACAAGCCTGCTAGTGCAGGCAGTTGTTGGGATAGGCCCAAAGCATGTGAAAGTTAAAACTGATAAAAATAAATAACAATACATATAGAATATATGTCTATTCACAGAAATACACTGTACATGCAACCACACAACATATTTGTAGAAAATTACAAATGCAAAGGAGGTAAATAATAACATAAAAAAATATACCCACCAACTACTTTGCACAACTATGGCTCAACATGTGCTATAGAAATACATAGGAATACATTATAAAACACAATGACTTATTGTAAGCTGAGTGCAAAGTGAGACTGGAAATAAAGCAAGTACTGAAGTTACAATAACTTGTAGGGAATGCTGTAAAGAATAGCCTATTCACAGCAATGGAGGATTAGGATTTGGCCCCAATTATGAAGTCTATGATATAGCAGAAATGAGCCAGGCCTTTGTTAGGGATTCTCTGCACCTTTTCCCTCAAAGACCCTTGATTTAGTCCTTGCTCTTGCATCTCTCTCATTGCTTGGGTACCACTATCTGCTCTCTCTGCGCGGCTGTGTGAGCACTGGGTGGCAGTTTCTTATTGTGAAGTGTCTGTCCCCCAGTGTATGTGTGTGTGTGTGTGTGTGTGTGTGTGTGTATGTGTGTGTGTGTCTGTGTGTGTGTGTGTGTGTGTGTGTGTGTGGATGCTGCGCTGGGCTGATAAGAGCCAGGCAGAAGAGCCAGCATGCCGACATATTCTTGCCACTGTGGTTATCGGCCGGCGCAGCTGTGCCTGAGCTCTGCGACATCTGCTCCCTCACAGGAAGCCTCTGCTGAAACTCACAACGCCTCGCTCTCCCAAACACACACACGTCCCCACTGCTCCATAGAGTCTGCACACCCCAGTCCACTACACACTGCGCTACATCAGGTAAACTACTTGAGACAAAGAGTCGTGTTGACAATTGCCTCCAAAACATTCTGATTCCCCTCTCTGAGCATTTGTATGAATACGTTCTTCGACTGGGTTTTATCACAGAATTACAGAGGGGATGCTTATGACTAAGCCTAATTACAGAGGCCTTATCACAGCAACGTTCACAAAGCTCATTACCGCCAAGAGACGGCAGGCGCTGCAGGTAATGCACTGCGTGTTGTATTAGACCGCCGCCTGGCTCAGACATATTCTACATACAGTATTTAGGCTCTATAAAATTAGGCCTTTAATGTTTGCTCCTTAATGCATCTCCCTTTTCACTTCAACCCTTCACTGATTTAAGTGGCAGGTTTTGCCCAGTGGCCATATTTTCAGTGCTTTAAGAATCAATTAAAAATGTTTTTCATATTTGTTGGCTTCTTTCCTCACAGTCCTAGAAGTATCCCTTGTTTGGTAAAAAAGCTCTTTTTTTTATCTTTATTCAGTCATTTGGAATAACTGAATCTGTATGTATTATCATTTTTCCATCTGGACATGAACCAACAACTAACTACACACATTTCAGGCAAATACAACTAGAACACATAGCAGCAAGTTAGAGCATCTCTTAAAGGTTATAAAGATGCCTGGAGCTGTGAAAGAGGAGGCCTTAGACAGTGCCATGTGGGTGGAAAGGCTGAAGGAGCAGATGAGCCCATCCAGGACAGCTCCAGAGCCTGATTAGGACCAAGGAGAGGAGACCATATCTGAGGAGCAACTATAATGTTTTACAGTTGTTGGGTATAAAAGAGGAACAGAGGAGAGAACTGACCACCAAACTAGACCAGGAGGTTCTTGTGAAGAACCGATGGAAGAAGAAAAGGAGGAGAAGAGTGAGAACAACTCTTCAGAGAGCCTGGATTAGGAGCAGCTACAGACACGACTGGCTCAGATGACATTTTTAAAAAGAAGTACATGCTGAAGAGAAAAACGTGAGACAGATTGGCAAAAGGATTGTCCAGTTTCCTGATGTAAACCAATACCACAGGTGCATCCAAGGCTTCCCCCATCACAACGTGTGATTTGTGTATTTGCAGCTTTGTTCCAAACCATCCTTGGTGCTGCAGAGGATAAAAAGTGGACAAAAAAAGACAATAGGACTCTAAAAACCTGCTAAAATGTAACTGCGGGGTAAAAAAAAGTATATTATTTCCTATAGGAATTGTATTCCGGGGCCTAGGCAAGTTGCCTAGTAACCCTTTGATCTTTCCTTTGATGTTCTGGTCAAAGATTATTGTTATTATTATACTTCTAAGTATTAGGAAGTCTATGGCAGCCCCTAGAACCGTCTGGTAAAAAGTTGTGAAATTTGGCATGCACATTCCAGCCAGTCTCCTCATTACCCACAGCAATTTATAGGTCTCCAGCCCCAACCGTCTAGTGGCACCAGCAGGTCAAAGTTGCAGAAATTTGTCAATTGCCTAGCAACGCACCTAGCAACCTTTGATCTGTCTTTGATGTGTCTGTTCTGACAGGGTTAGACCCTGACCCTGTCAGACCCTGTCAGACTTTGTTAGATCCTGTCAGACTTTGTTAGACCCTGTCAAACGGTGCTTGGCCCCCACATTGCTGCTTGCAGCTATATTTATTATTATTATTATTATTATTATTATTATTATTATTATTATTATTAGTAGTAGTAGTAGTAGTAGTAGTAGTAGTAGTAGTAGTAGTAGTAGTAGTAGTAGTAGTACTACTACTAGTAGTAGTAGTAGTAGTATTTATTTATTTATACATTAGAGGCCTCCAAAACAATAAATACAATATGTATTGTATGTGCACTATGAAACACTCTGGTGGAGGCTTGTCTCCATTGTGATGTTACTTTTTTGCCTAGAATGTTCCACAGCATGGCATTAAACTTACATATCTCCACAAAGACAAGCAGATGATGCTAATTTACAGGTCAGATCTGTGAAGAGGTGACATCACTCAAGAGTTACACTTTTGCACTTTGTTGTACCTTAAAAACTGCCATCCAGGATCATATTATATATAACCTTGGAAAAGTTTGCATTACAGTAATAACAAGACAGGGTGCAGCAGCTCAACAAAGAAGCCTCAAATTGCCCTTATAACATGCTGCTGGTGCTAAGTCAACACAAACTGATTATCTGTCAATCACTCCAAGTTAATGAGCAGTGCTGACAGCTGTGGGAGCTTCCATCACTCACCAAACTGCCAGAAGACTTCAGAAGACAGTCCTTCAGGATATAGTCCACTCCTACCTTCTCTGCATCTATAGTGGGCTCCAGCGCTTTGAGGCAGGTGCGGGGGCCTGTGTGCACTGGCTCGATCCCTGAGCGGTTTGTGGCTGATCAGCGTCACCGTTGGGACGCACAGGGCAAACGGTGAAGAGGAGGAAGCCTTTTTTCGATGCTCCAGGTGCACCTCAGCTGACATGTTGGGAGCGTTGTCTAAATGTATTATAAGTCAGATGGACAATTTAAGTATAATGGAGTCTCTGTATGTCCAAAAAAGGTATATGAAAAAGTTGGGAGGGTGTATCTTCAAAGTCGCCTGGCATCACCCCAAGTTGAAGCACATTCTCGATGATTCACCCTCTTAACTTCTGACTTCTGATCATTTCGCCTACATAGCTACATTGATTGAATTAACTGAAAATCGCATAAAAAACACACTCTGCCCTGTTTATCTGAAAGCGTAGTGAAGCCTCTCTCACTAGTGCGTGTTATGTGTGAGAGTACATATTAGCGGGCGGTCAGTGTGTCTCGTGCTCTGGCTGAGGGGCCGTGCTCTGAGCTATACCCTCCTCCTCTGCTCCTCTGCTCTGTTCACTCAAAGCAGAAGTGTATGACAGCAGCACAGTGCCCACCGGGAGCAGAGGAGAGTAGACAAAATTGGTCCAAGAATTCATTCAAGTTAGAGTAAAAACTAGTAACTTGTGAGTGAGAGTGATTTATAATTTAATGTGAATGTGAATGGAAGGGCAACATATAATGCAAAAAAAAAAAAAAAAAAGAAGAAGATAAAGAGACTAACTAGGTCATATGTGAAATGTGATATTGCAACATTTTTGTCACTTGTAGTCTTGTAGTCACTCACAGTGGGAAGATTAAACAAAAACCTTTACTCATGTAACTTAATTTCATACCATGGAACATTCCAGGCAAAGCACTAACATTTCTATTTGATGGACCCTCCACCAAAAAAGTTGCACAATGCACCTAAAAAAAAAAAAAAAACTAGTAATAAAAGTATGCTGCTAAAAATCACAGATTAAAAAACAATGTTTGAATTTAAATTAATGTTTGAAGTTAAATTAATGTAACCGATGCCACCCACTTCTGTCCTGTAGGCCAAGCTGCAGTGATATCTACAGACCGCAGCAGGACCTGGACCTCCATCTGGGCTTCCTCTGCCAGGAACCAGCTGTGTCTGCGGCCCACAGACGTCTCGCTCTGCATGCTCTATTTAAGCTCAGTGTGCTTCTTCCTAAGGTCATTCTCTCTGTGCACCTTACTCAGACCCATTGTAAAACCTTTTACTGCCCCAAATTCACTGACTTGCCAATGTGATTGGGTAGCATTTAAAAGCCTTGTTTGTTTATTACAGCCAAGAAAAAGCAGATTTACTGACATAGAAGTGTATAACCTTATGATTAATATTTTAAGCATACTTAAATTAGTCAAGAACCTCAGAAATGAATGGCATGATGGCTTTTCTAACAATTCTATTTGATATGACGCTTTCACCAATAACATAATCGTTACAGACATGAGATCATATGTGATTTTTACATGTCTCCCTGCCCTAACAGACACCATTTGAAGTAATTCTTCTTTAGGCTCTGGTCCACACATGCTAAAAGGCTGTTGCCAAGTGACATCAAAGTTGCAAAAATAAACTTTACAGAGTCACAACAGCTGAAAGAGCTCCCATGTGAAACTCTACCAACACTGTTGCTGTCGCCTCCTTGACCTCTGACCCCTAAGCACTCATTAACCCCTAACCTAAATGAACTGTGCAGTCTGACAGCAGTCCGCCTCCTGTGCACTGACTACAGCGACCACATGCAGCCACACTCAGTCACAGTCAAACACAGAGCCACAGAGGCAGAAGTGAGAGGGGATATAGCACACAGATGTGTAGGGCCTGGCTGAAACCAGCTCACAGATGGTCATGAGCTCAGAGGAAGTGAGACAAACTTCTGTTGGCTTTTCTAACTCACAGTGTGGAGGCGGACAGAGAAGTGACTACTGAACTCAAGTTCAACAACAAACTTCAACTTCAGAGACTGTCATCTCAGGAAAGGAAACAATAGGGTTTCCCCTCAAAAGTAAAACTTTTCCCATCTGTAGACAAATGTACAATTACAAAACCAGACTCTGTCTGCTGAAATTAAGCTGCATGTGTCATATCTTTATTCAAATAAGATAAATATTGCCAAAGTGAATAATGTTTATGAATTCCTCTGACTCAACATGCAGCCCCAGTAACTTTAAGCCTGTGCATTACTGTTTCAGGAGATAGTGTAGTATATTTCATTCCAGTAAACACAAGATGTTTACTGAGAGACAAAATGTTCACTACCACACAAAGAGTCTGAAAATTTTCCCAAGTGGTCAAATAAATAAATAAATAAATAAATAAATAAATTAATTAATAAATTTTATCAAGTTTAAGTTTTACACTGCAAAAAAGCTTGACCAAAATGATATAAACACTTAAAACGATCAAAATATGACTTAAATTTATTGAAATTATCTGTCCATGCAGCAAGATTATTTTATTTGACAAGTAAAATTAACTACCTCTAGACTAGAATTAAGCAGTCTCAGAACTAGTAAGTAGATAATAAATCTGAAAAAAGATGAATAACCTGATATACGTTTTAAAAACTTGGCCAGAGTAAAGAAATTTGCAGTGTACAGACATTGTATTTTTCCTACATAGTTGCATGTTGGGAGGGTACAGGTAGGTAGACACCATCTTAATGACTCTATATCCCATATTAACTGCATCAGGTTCCTCTGCATACCTGTTAGCTCCCTGGCTCTGCCCCCTCCTCTCAGTTGTTGGCAGGTATAAAATGAGTTTTTGGGAGAGAGGGAGATAATGATTCTCCCACAATCACCAGGGGCAGCGCTGGTTATGGCAGGTGCTATCACAGAGGAGACCCAGTGGTGCCTTCTCCCCTCAGATAAGGTCAGGGCCATGGTGGGATGGGCCAAGGAGCGAGCAGGGCACAGACGTTAGAGCCCTGCCTTATCTCCCCCCAGCGGCTGCAGACTCTGGCTCCAGATGCGTTGCACCAGAGCATCCGTGTCAGAGAGATCCCTCTATCAGCGACACACAGACACCCTTCACCAAATACAGGCCCACAGGAGGACACATCAGGGCTTCATTACCTCTTTAAAACTGCAATCATCATGCAGTAGCAAGCACCCAGTATACGTTAATGTCGCACTAACCTGGGGGAATGGATCAGTTTGTGTTATGAAGTTTGGTTGTTCTAGAATTGATCCATCTGGTCTGATTTAGCAGTTGTGTACACTTGGGTACACAACTATACACAACACACATAACTATAAAAGGATGAAGAACATAACTTGCTCATCCTCACAAAGCATTTGACACTTCCCCAGTAGTCATACATATGAACATTCATGAACATGCACTGTTTTAGAAAGTATTTTCAGAGAAGAAAAGCAGTACCAAACATATTCAATGGTTTGCAATTGCTACAGTATTTTACTAGACAGCATGCATCGATGTGACCTTATCACAAAGTGCTGCTCAATGTACTCATTTACAAAATTAAAGTTGGGTACTCCAGTTTAATCCAACACAGGCTGTAAACCCACCCAACACTACATTTTAGCAAGTCAAAAACTCTCTGTTCCATACTCTCTAAGTTTTTCTCAATCTGTTTTATCTGTTGGAAATGTACATTTGCAAAACAGTTCACACAAAATCCTAAACAGGGTTATGGTTTTCCTAAACAAAATTTAATCTCAGGAAAATGCTCTTTTTCCATTCAAAACTCATCTAATTTTCATTCAAAACTCATCTCCCAAAAGCAAGTTTTTCAAAACTTTTAATCCTGCTCTCAGTGACCACAGAGAAGCACTGGTTCAGTGCAGCCTGACACTGGGTTCACACTTTGCACACTTTGAATTTTGCACTGGAAAAGCTGTGCTTTTTTTGTTTAAAACCTGCCTGTATTGTATTATGTAGAATATAAAAGTAAATTATTTGATCAAAAATATTCATGCAGAAGAAATTGAAAGATGTTGGAATATCAAGTACATCAGTACTTTTGTACCGTAATATGTAAGGTGTTCATGAAAATCAAACAGAGCTTGATTAGGCAGAGCTTGACTAGGCTACATGTAGCCTAGTCAATGTCTGTACTCAATACTGGGCACAAACGTTGATAGCTCTTCGCCTTGCACAGTAGCAGTCAGGCATGGGAGAGTCAGAGGCGGGGACAGTTGGCGTCTGGTGAGAGCCGACCATATGGTGAGGCTTCTTGTCTGCTTCTAGAGACACCTGGACACCACTAACAACATGAACTTTTCAACTCAACAACACAGGAACTTATATCACATTTTAAACATAGCATTCAGATGTAAAGTTCAAATATTGACTGTTTTATAAATATATAGATATATGTGAATGTATTCTAAGCAGGAACTCCATGAATCCGCTTTATGAATGTTTGTCTGGTGTCTCACTTGTCTCATTTGGAGTTATATTACCAACATGAGTCATTCTGAAGGATAAAGCAAGGACATCTGCTTCTACAGAAATCTAACAATATGGCATTGTTTGGGCACTGACAAATAAAGTATGTTTCAAGTCCCCCACAAGATGGTTTCTTTGAAGTCTTTAGAAATGTGGAAATTACAGCTCATACAGTTTAATTCTTTATCAGTAAAATATATTTGAGATAATTTAAGTCCAAATTAGTAAATAGAAACTTTTATTTCCAAAACTATTCTCACACTTAAAAAAAAAAAAAAAAATGCATTTATGTCAATTTATTTATTTATTATGATTTATTTTTTATTTTACTTTATTGGAATGTCCTTTGAGATGTGCCATCACGTTTTCAAGGGGGGTCTATTGCCAGTCACAGATTAATAATATCAACATTGCTACAGTAATTGTTATTTATTTATTTAAAAACAAACAAACAAAAAAAAAAGGAGCTTGGATTAAATTGGCACTGAGTTATGAGCGACCACCAGTGACGTGCAGTGAGGTTCGTGGTTGGTGAGGCACTGACGTCATCAGTGACGTCACCAGGTGTCGGCAAGTAAATTTGGCCCCGGGCCAGTTTCTCTCCCTGTAAGTGACTGCTCATAATATTTTTAATGAGAAACTGAAACTGAATTATTATTGTTCAGTTCATTTTCCAAAGTACACCGAGTAGCGTCATTTTTAGCATGATCTGGCTCTGAATGTGAGCCGTGGACCGCTTGTGTTTAACGAGGCTTCTTTGCAAATTTTTCAGGTCACAATATCCCACCTGAGTCCAGACATTGTCACAGCAGGTTGAGAAAAGAAGGCAGGAAAAGCAGAAAAGATGATTTCTTACCAGCTGTTTGAAAAGAGCAAGTCTTTCGTCCCGTAGTCTGGAGCAAACCCTTTAGCATTGGTCTTCTTTTAATTATAACCTCCTCCTTCGACCGAAAGGCCAGTTTAGAAAACTGCTTGAGCTTTAATATGAAATCTTCCTCCATTTAAAAAAATAGGGCCAGACAAGAAGAAAAAATTTAAATTGAACAGATTATTAAACTTGGCTTGCTAACTCTAAATTGTAGCTTGTGTCACTGCTGCTCCAGGAGTTGCAGAAGAATCCCTGGGCTCACGAGTGCCTCTACCATGAGGCCAGGTAACTACGTGCCTCACCCGGCACCTTTTCACAGCCGCTTTGCTTTAGCGTAGTAGCCTGCTGTCAGTGCTGAGCTACAGCACAGTCAGGCCATGGTGAGGCACGAACGGCCGGTGCCTTTTCCGCGCCAGTATTTGAACGGTAAAAGTGAAAATTCAGTGATTTTGAATAAAATAGAAGATAGAAAATAACTTTATAGTACAAATCACTGGATAAATATAACCATTTGATTCATTTTTTCATTTTACTTTTTTTTTCTCTGTTATGACGATAAGATTGTTTCATGTATCATAAAGAGAGAATGGAATGGGTGTCACTAGCCTACTACTAGCCGACTACCCTAAAAACCAGTACACCTAAATAGTCTTGATGTATTTGTGAGAAAAATATATATTAGCATGTTTTCTGTCTCACTTATAATACAATTCATGTGGCTTCAATAAAATGTAGAACATACTTTAAATATGAGGGACAAGGGCCTAAATGACTGTGTAGGACAAGCAAAAGAGGGACAGGGACACGTGGTTGTCACAAAACCATCTTGTAGGGTTGAGAAAAATATGGACCTAGTTACTTGAGGTCAGTAGTCAGTTCTTAAGAAACAAATTATAAGTTGGATGGAAAATGGCTGAAAAACTGACTCATGTATTTGTTTTAATTTGTAAACAGTAATATTTAAAATCTCCAAAGTGAGATACCCCCATTAGATCTCTCACAATAGTGCCATCCTGTATGATCCTATATATTAATGACATGTTGTCCCTTATTTGTTTAAACAGCAGATGAATACACCCGCGGAGGCCCCTTCACCTCCTCTGTGGTGTCTTTACTCTCCACACCTGTTTGGCTTCGCAGCATCAGAAAACCTCCAGATCTTAACAGAACTCTATAAGTTAAACCATCCCATCTGTCACAGTCCAACTCGCACATGCACTGCCTTTATCCCCGTACAGCAGCACACTTGGCACGCATTCAAGAACTGTCAAAGCGCACCTGCTAAATGAAGCTCGTTCTCACACACGCTCTCATACACAAGTATAAAGTACACGTAGTACAGTAAATACACACACTCTCGTAGTCTGGTTTATGCTCAGGGATATATAAACTGACTGGATTGATAAGGTCACAGGTGCTACTGTTAAAATGTACCAATTTGTGTCAGTATTTGAGACTTGGTAAATAATATTAATTGAGTACGTACAATTTTGTACTATACAGAAGTTTTATGAAAGCTAAAAGTGTTTTTTTTTCTTTCTTTTTTTTAAATAAATGTGTACTAATGTGTACAGTGATTTCATGCTGGGGGTGTTCTGCATGTATTTGTATAGCGGAATATTCAGCAGTTACCATGGTGACAGAACAAACATAAGCCAAAATTTTTTTAAGAAAACCTTGGAAAAATACAAAATGGATTAAACAGCATATTTGCAGAACCCTGTGAGTGTTCATGGTCCTTTTTAGGAATTTGATTTTCAACAAAAAGATGAGAGAGAATAACTCAAAATCTGTTGGCTAATGCTAGGTAATTTGTGACTGTAGTGTTATTTGAAAGGGACTTAACACTAACAATTTGCTCACCTGTTGTAGTTCAGACTTACACTTTTTAATTAATTAGAGGTGTAGGACACAACCACCCCACTTTTCAGAAAAGCTCCATAGTGCACCTTTGTTGTCATTGTTTACTAGCGTACGAGGATCAAGTCTATAATCTTGTGTGACTCTTGATTGTATGAATTTATCACTGTATTTAGACTCAGAATTGAACCCTGTACCTATTTTTTTTTCTATTAAAGGTGTGGTGTTTGATCATTCTTTCCCTGGCCCGCAGTAGGTACAAAAATCATTTCAACCAACATTTTTCATCAGTAGACTAATTGTACTGCTAATTAATTTAAGATAAAGAACAAATATCCCTTTATAAATGGTTATCTTACCACATCCAGCCTTATTACTGCTTTTTCTTAATGTAATTTGACATTTGATGACAATCTGATAACATCTTAAAATAAATGAAAAGTGAAACAGAATCTGGTGGTGGTGATGAAGAGATAATATGGTAATAAAGTCAAGCATAGCAGGTTTATTGTGCCTTTTTCAGCATTTCGAACACAGTATATGTTCTCCATATTGTCTGACCCTCTTAAACCCAACTGCTCCCCTCTCTTGTGGCTCGTGGCATGCACAGGCACAGAGCTGCTCTAAATAGGTGCCACTGTGAATTGGAGACAGATGGAAACGAAGGATCCCTGCAGAGTGGTTCCCCTGCAGCTGTGCACTGTACCCGGTGCCAGGGAGTGATGACAGCTCAGTGAGGGGCACCAGCAGACACATATGCACAAATACAGACACTTACAAGGAGTGCAAAGGTGCAGAGAGGAGGGGTGTCCGCTCCCATCGTAGCCTCCAGGAATGTGAAAGTAGAGATTTAAGTGCAGAGGCAAGCAATAGACTGCTATAACGCAACACCTTTATAGCTCTATGGCAACCAATTCACAAATCATGCACACAGTTCACTCATCTGATATCTCAGGTTTAATCCCAAAATTATGTCATGTTTCAGTTTGAAAATTAGGGTTAGTGTTAGTTTTTTTTTATACCAGTGCTATGATGTGAGTCTAAACCCACGGTAGCCGTGGCGGCACGGTAGCTGAGTGGTTAGCGCTCTTGCTTCACAGCAAGAAGGTTCCGGGTTCGATCCCTGGGTCGCCTGGGCCTTTCTGTGTGGAGTTTGCATGTTCTCCCCGTGTCTGGGTGGGTTTCCTCCGGGCACTCCGGTTTACCCCACCAACCCAAAACATGCACCATAGGTACTCCAGCTTAGGTCCTGACCAAACCGAAGCAAGAAGATCATGGAGATGGTCCCCGGGCGCCCTAATGTGTGCTGCCCACTGCTCCTAATATATATGTATATATATATATATATATATATATATAGGATGGGTTAAAATGCAGAGAAGAATTTCTCCAGTGTGAGATCAATAAAGTCACTTCTTCTTCTTCTTCTTCTTCTAACTATACTATGGATCATGTTAGCAAACGGTTCAAAGGTAGGTCATCTGGCAATCTGATCTGCGTTATAATGTTGTTTCCTCATCACAAACATACCTGGAGTGTTTTGTTTCATTCACACATGTTTAAGACACAAATCCTGCTTATTTAGGCTGAGTTCTTCTCTCAAATGGAAAATACTCCTTGTGATGTCATGTGGGAATACAGGAAGTGCTCCACTCTATACAGTACATCTTCAGTACAATAATTTAGATGATTTCAGACCTGGAATTGCCAATCTCTACTGAAGTAAAAAAGGTAGACTTAGACTTACTTAGACTTAGACTTAGACAAACTTTATTGATCCACAAGGGAAATTAGGTAGCTGCTAATTTGAAAACTATCACGTCATGACACGACACTAATAATAAAAGGTTACTCAAACATGTGTGAATGAAACAAAACAGAAGTCCAGCTATGTTTTTGATGAGGTAACGACATTATAGTATGGATTAAAGCCCACAAGAGATTATATTTCAGTGGTAAAATATCAATTATTCATATAACTCAGTTTACACAAAATAAATGTACATTCCTTTGTTCATTTATTTGTTATTAGGTCTCATACAAAATTATTTAAAATATAGGTGGGAGGCATGCACAGTGACTATAGTTAATGACAAGGCGAACACTAAAGCAGAACCAAGCCTTAACTTTCTTGCGGCCTAGTGGATTTCTTTGTTACTTCTGATCAGCAACAATATACTGGATCTGAAAAGAATACTGTACTTATCTTCCTAATCACACTCCACTGTCCTGACTTTTCTGTCTCCTCAGCTAAACTATTCAGGCCATTAGGAGCCTTGTTTAGAGGAGCATGAATATGGAAGTATCTTATAGCTACAAGTGCAGTAATTTGTGCAGAAGTCAATAATCCCAGTCACTCGGAGGTGCAGAGGAGCCAGCACTTTGTACCCAAAGTGTGTGGGTGTGGGTGTGTGTGTGTCGACTGAATTTACCTGCAGCTAATTAGTCTTGTCTGGCTGTCTGACATATTGTGCTCGGGGTCATGTATATTTCATGAGTGGAGGCTTCCTGTAAAGGTCATTGTGGAATTTTTAAATGAAGAGACACCTGCTTTATTCATCACTTATAATTGTATGAATTATCGACTCTTTTTCACTAAGTTTGAATTCAGTTGAAATAAAATACATCACTGACTAGAACCAGAATTTTAAGTATGTTTTAGTAGTGTTTTAAAACACATTTTTGCAAGTCTTGTGTTTTATGCTTATTTTATTGTTAGTGAATACTTTTGGGTTAATTTTGTGGGAGATTATTTTTGGCAGAGTTTCAGGCCTGTAGTCTTGTTGCATAAAACAGTATGTAAATGTTTACGCTGATGCTCGACTTTGCTGAGTGCAGAGAAGGTGTGGAGGGCGGAGTGGGCCAAAGAAACTGTCAGTGTGCCCCTCTCATTAGAGCTGTATTTTACACATAGAGGAGAGTCCAGGGAGTACTTCTGTTTGATCTGCTTTGCATAAACCAATCCAATGCAACCCGGCTTGTGAGAAAAAATCAATTAAATTCTGTGTAATTGGACTGACAGTGCACTCCAAAGTAGAACAGCAATCAATATTAAAAATGAAAAATGAAGCTAAAGGCCATCTCACTCCATTGATTTGCAGTGAGAGGAGGAGGAATCCAGATATTATTGCCACATAGGAATATGAGCTATTGAGCTCCATAATGTTGTTATTGTCTCAGTATTGAAATGGATAGGCTGAAAGTGAGGATGGGCTGACAGCGCCAATTAGAGAGCACTGATCTGTAAACAGACCTGGGTCACATTGTACTAGCAAATACTTTGTTTATTTTTCTGAAGAGCCAGATGGAAGATATACAGTTTTATACCCACTCTCTCACCCAGTGCATTGAGGCTGTTGAGAGGAACTGTGCTTTAAACACACAACATCATTTTCTTCATAGTTCACAAGGTCATATTGGATATTCCATGAAACAAATTAAATGTCTGTTACTTTTGATTGTCCAGTTTATCCCCCACCTCAGGTCCATATGTAAACAAAAGCACATAAAGTAGAGGTGATATACTGAGTACAATGCAGAGTGAAGCCTGATGCCGTATGCAATGTCTGTGTCCCCTCTACAGCCATCACAGGGCTCTCTTTGCACCTCTCGCTGTCCTCTCTTGCCTATGGTCTTATCAGGGCCAGGGCAGACACTCTGATCCAGGTTGCTAAGCACTGGCTGTATGTTTGTTTGCTCTTATCCTCATCACCTCATGGCACAGAATGTGGCACCACGCGCCCTGAGCCCCTCAGCGAAGTCTGTATGCAGCCAAAAGATAAAACAAAAAAAAAACTGACATGAAGACTGCACTTTCAGGAGAGGCAGCCGTCATCACTAAAGGAATCTGTGTAACCTTCCCCAAGGAGAGGAGGAGAGGAGGAGGTTAGGGAGCAGAGGAGGAGAGAAGGAGAGGAGGCTAGGGAGCAGAGGAAGAGAGGAAAAGTTGTGTATATGGTGCAGGTGTCTCAAGGTTAATTGTGTGCTGGGTCAAAATGACTGATCTGCTGCTAAAACTAGTAGGCTTCTGTTTTAGTTGTTGTTGCTGCAGGTTGAGCTGAGTTAACTGGTACACACCTGGTTATGGTAACAAAGAAAGTCTTTGGGGTTTTGCATCACATCTGGTGCCTCTGGGCTGGCAACATTTTTTTTTCTTTGCAAAATTTCTATTTATATTGATTCCTCCCAAAATCTGGGCATACTAGTTTTTATTCAACATAGTCTACATCCTTGAGATAACATTATAATTTAGGTTCAAAAACACATGTTAATGTTAATGTATCCATAAGTTTATCAACTGATGCATGAATTTTGAGATGCTTGGTCCATGTATATTCAACTGGCTTGATACCTGGTAGGATACATTTACATCTCTTTCAGATAAGAAAAGAGATACAAAGGTGTATTACATCTTTTATAAACCAGTGCATTGTGTATGCTTAAATCAAAACATGAATTCATCCTGAAAAAAAGTTAACTATACTACTATATTATCTCTGTAAAGCAACATACTATTGCCTTTTAATTTTGTCCTTTTTGAAACCTTACTTTATGAGACAAACAAGAAAGTTCTTCACCTATTCTTTTGTGCACAGTAAGTCTATAAAGCTTCATCTTGAACTTTATGTCACAATGAAGGTCAAGACAAAAATATAGCATAAAAACCCAAAGAGTCAAAGTCAGCTAGATAGGCTTTGCCAAATAATCAGGGGGAGATGAAAGACAGCCCAGTGCCCGATGGAGGCAGAGGAGGCAGTCATGGCACTGAGTAAATAGTCAGCGGCTCTAATAGGAATATCAAGCCAGTGAAAGGTAAACAGGCTTCTCCAGGCAGATACAAAGGGAATGTGGTGGCTTTGAGAGCGCTGGAGTACCGGCATGCCACTGTGGCACGGCGATAAGAGCCCCGGGCCTGCCTGCATCCACCAGATAAGGCCGAGCACTGGCATGTGTCGTCCCTGATCCCAATTTCACAGTCAATATTCATCCAGCCCAACAAACAAGCAACGTTTAAGATAAAAAATAAATATAGAGTCCTTCTGCTATTACCTCCCGTTTATTAATCTGCACAGCACCCACTGGCTTTTAAACAGTCGTAAACACCCAAGCCACAGCCTGCGCCGCCCCTCCCTGTCTCTGCCTCCATCACTTCTCCTCTGTATCCTCTCCTCCTCCTCCGCTCTCTCTTTCTCTCCCTCCCTCTTTCTTTCCTCTTCTTCCTGCACATCTGGGGATTTGCATGGCTTGCCGTATTCTCCAGCTTTAGCCTCAGGGGTGTGGGCCTCTTTGTGTCTCGCTGCATTTTGTAGATGGGTCGTTGTGTGTAAGAGATGAGTGGAGCGCACCTGTGTATGCATATGTACATGATATGGGGCTCAGATAGGTTTCAGGTGCAAACTGCATAACCTTATGTATTTGTAGGTATAATGTGCTGGTTTGATGGAAGAGCTTAAATTGAGGGTGCAAAATAACATATGGAGCCACAACTACCCAACAGTGGGACAATTAGTCAAAGGAGCTAGGAAGCAAGTAAAATATGTTTTACTCCAAACCTCTTCATTACGGCCTTTCTTCATTTAACTATATTTTAATTGGTATTGAAAGGATTTGAGAATGTCTTTTATATTGAATCAAATATTCAGAAAAGTATTCAGAAGGCAGCGTTCAAGCCCATCCTATGCATGCTAACATATATTGTCCCCTCAGATACCACCTTTCAACAGGAAGGGCATTTGGATTAAAATGGCAAAGCATAGTCATAATTCAAGCATTAATTCTTCATGTTACTGCACACTGTGTATGTGTTTGGTGAATTGGCTGCTCTACAATATAAATAGGCTTTTTTTTTTTTTTTTAAGTATGTAATAGACTGTATAAGCAACTATGAGTACAGTGAGTACACAACCACATGCCAAAGTACTGATTTAGGCTCCATCCATAAATGAAATGAAAATTATTTAATATATTTAATCCATCAAATGTTAAAACCTTAAAGATTACAGTCCTGTATTTTATTATGATATTGGAAAGGTGCCCAATAAATTTAAGATTAGTGGATTAAACGGCTTGCTGAGATTGATATTATTTTGAAATGTGGGCCTTTAGCTGCAGTGGATGTGCCAGCTGGGCTCTGATTACCATCTGCAACAATCACACAGAGGAGTAAACCAGAGCTGTGCTGAGCGTCTGCGCCCAAACCCGAGACTCCTTCACATTTTCGGAAAAAAAACAAAAAAAAAACAAAAACAAAAAAAAAACATGCACTAACGCTGAGTACACAAGAAACATTGCATATCTAATGTTATTTTTTTTTAATGTGTGACAAATGTTCATAGCACTGAGAAGTCAAAAATAGCGTTTGATCATTGGCTCTAGGATGGTCTCAATATTTTCTCTGCTGGATCTTAAGTCACGGGTGACTTCATGCTCTTACAGTTGGTACATTTTGTTTCCTGACTTGTGGACACAACCTTAAGTGAACCAATGGTCCAGTGGTAGCTCTCACTTAGAGACATTACAGTTGGGTGGTTCTATTCAGTGCTGCAGCAGACTGTAATCACTCTCTCTGCTCCTGGACACTGCTGCTCAGCCGCCCATCATCCTCACCATTACACCTGACCTGCTCCACAAAGCTCCTCCCTCCACTGCTGTGGCCTTCTCCTGCCCTTCTCTCTCCTCTCACAGACCTGTCCGTGCCCGGCCAGCTGGTCATATCCCTTTAAATCTGGCCCGAGCTGAGCCGCTGTCTCCAGGAGATTACTGCACACTCTCCTAGGCTCCACAGATGGGACAGACAGGCTGCCAGCTGGCACAGGGACACCCACTATCCCCCTGGAAACTAGCCAACAGGCCTGGCTCACAACTCCACGCTATGCCCATTCACACTACAGCTAGCCCTAAACTTTAATATTTTAACCATTAACCAAGAAAACATATTGGACTTACCTCCAGCTCCATATGAAACCATTCTAATACATTTATTTAGTTTTGGCACAATGCCAACATATCCAGTGCGTAGTATCTACAGAGTTTCCATAGTTTTGGTGTTGAGCTAACCAAGAAACAAATTACATAGTAATGTTTACATTAGGTTAAATATGCTATCATATAGAGGAAGAGACAAACCGGTTCTGACTGTCATCATCAAGAGCCAAAAGTTTAGTCATGACACTGGAAAAATAACCTTAAATAAGCTATATAACATAACTTAAACTTATCCAGGGCTCTCAAGTCTCACGCATTGAGAGTGTGACACACGCAATTTGACGTGTTCACACGCAACACATGGTATTTCTCACGCTGAAATTTAGTTATGCAATTCAAGCGCAGCGCTTTTGTGCCCAGAAATCGGTTCAGGCATCACGCGGTTTCAGCGCCATTCGTCCCCCACCCTCCTACCCCCCGCTCCTCGCAGAAAAAAAATAGTCACTCGCAACCCCTCCCCCCGGAAATTACGCAGTCACACGCACGACCCCGCTCGAAAGTTGAGAGCCCTGAACTTATCTAAAGCAAGTTTTAGATATACATTTTGGGAAAATCTGTGGGCCAGAAAATATATGCAGCACCAAACTGACAGTACTTTTGACACGCAGAAATGTGTGTTTGAATCAGCATCTTTGGGACTTTTCTGCACCTCAAACACCATGCCCTCAGTAGTTGGACAGTGCCATATCATGGCAGTTTGGCTGTGTTGCTGTTTCTCTCTGTTTACTTGCCACACATAGGGTATTGTGTAATCTGTGAGAAACCTGGCCTTATGCCACACTTGGCTCTTTCCACATGCAGACCATGCAAATGTGTCAAGTGCACCAAAGCTGTCAACACAGCTGCACCCAGTTCAAGTGATCAGTCTAAAATGCTCTCCTATCTTTGCATGCACGCTGCTATCTTTAATCACCCCTCACTCATCAAGTCTCATCAACAAATTTGTATTTTATTTTAATATTAATATTTATTTTTTTTTACTTTTTTGAAAGATTTAAGTTATGTTCATTTTTAATAGCCAAAGATTTGAGTTATGTTCATTTAATGGAAAAAGGAGTTGTTCTTGAAACAGTTTAATATACAGTGAAATTGATACAGTGAAATTTCCTCATTACTCATGACTCCATCTAGAGACAAAAAGTGGTATGACAAGGGTTATAAGGTCAATAGCTGAAAAAACATTGCTGCCTGCAACATTGCTCTCATGCACAATATAGTTTTAAGTTTAAACAGGTTTACATAAGTGTTGTACTTTGTCTTTTACAGTTGTGTTAGGGTTTGTTGAATGAAGAAAGCTGTCTCCCTGCCTTCTGCTGGACCACCTGCTGGGCCCTGACATGATTACAGTGTGAGATTGCTGTGCCAGATTACAGTGACCCATGAGGACCCTTCCAGATGGACACAACCACATTCACACACATCCGCATGCTTAAAACATACCAACACCTGGCAACCACATTCAAGGCACTGTCCTGCAACTGTAGAAGCACAAGTTTACTTTCACACACTGCAAACTTGACATACTGGGTGGCCTGGCAGACAAACGTTGTTAATCCACAAGGGAAATTAGTTGGGCTGAGTGTAGCTCACACATAACAATATAATAACAAGGAGCAAAAATACAAAATATATGTGAAAACAATAAGTTTATACAATTCAATATTTAGAATAATGAAATGAAAATGAAAATATTTCAAATAAGACACATTTAATGAGTGAGAATCTATGTATGTATCTATGTATTGTATCCACTTTGACTTTAACTTATATTGTGCCCGTAGTGGTTGGTTCTATAATTTTACATTAACCTGAATGAAACATGTATAAAGCGTAACCAGGATTGCCAACTTTTATAAAAGTGCTCATAACTGTCTTCATAATTAGTACCGTAGTCTGTGCAAATCATAGATACATACTTCAAACTGGCAACCCAGCAACATGGAGCTGGGAAATCAATGAGAAGCGATGTGTGTTTGTTGGACAGCTAAGCCAAATCCACAAACATCGGGAGCTTCGAAAGGCCATTGTTGCCTCCATCTTAGCTTCTTTATGAATGTGAATATTGTGCACAATACATAAGGCATTATTTGTGACTGCATTGTTTTAGCAACTGGTCATAAAGCATAAGGAGATTAGTGTCAGTGAAGCATCCATGTGCATGTTAAAGACTGAGGAGGAGAATGGGGAGGCTAACATAACTGTCCTGACAGAGCATCACTTTGGATCAGAGCAGACACCTGTCACATACTCTGTGTCCAGCTGCATGTCTCTCTCACCAGACTGTGGACGTCATGTGACATCAGTGAAACAGAGAACTTCTCCTGGAGGCTGTGTCCTCGCTGTATGACGCTGCCCCAGTCTACACCCTCCTCTTCTTCCATCACCCCCCACCCACCAGCTCCCCTCTGCTGCCATGTTTGTAGAAGCGAGGGCTTTGGAGGGTGGCACTCTGATGGCGTGAAGCCAGATGGCAGCCACAAGGCAGGCGACGTGGCGCAGAGAAATACACAGCCATACACACAATCAGTCAGTCACACTTTCTGTCCTTAATGAATGCCATGAATTATTCATCACACACGCCACGCGCCTCTCGCAGGACGCACACACTCCTGTCAGCAACAGAAGGCTCCACCACTTCTCTCTATTTTATTATCATTTCTCTAGGCATTTTCCTGGTTGTAAAGGCATACCAGGTGGTGCTCGACCCCTCAAACTATCATCTCCTCCTCCTTCCTCCCTCCTACTTCCACCAGCCTGCTGGATCAGCCCTGCTCGATCCTGCTGCCTGTCATCCACTCAGTGTTTTCCACTTTTTCTATAGCACCGCATGCTCTTGCTCCTTGGCTCATCATGATGGGTGCTTTACAGGGCTATACACTGTGAAGAGCAGAGAAGGGGCACAGGTTGACTCTTCTGTAAGAGGCAAGAGGCAGGGAAAGAATCCACATGGGGAATACCTGTGTGCTCTACAGCCTCAGCAGCTCCATCTGCACAGATAAAGTGAAGAACATGGGAGACTGGGACTGACACATGGAGACACTCTTGATCCCTTGTGGAAGCAACAGTATCTTATCTAGTGATAACACAAGCCTAATATATGCCTCCTGAGATCAGTTTTACTAATATTCCATTATTCAAAAGTTAATCTTATCTTATTCACAAACAAATTATATGTAACATTTACTTGCAACTATGAGTGATCATGATAAACATAGTCCCACACAAAGTCCCAACCTACAGTTTAGGAAACAGTAGGCTACTTCATTACATGTAGAGCAATGTATACCAGGTATATTGAAGTGCCAAGTGTGGCATTTTGGGTGGTAATTATTCATTCACATGTCTCAAGCTGGGAAGAAAACAATGCCAATCAAGGTTTATCTAGAGAAATAAGAAAAGAAGACAAAGGGCTACATAATATTTGCATTCTTCTTTAGAAAGGAATTCTAGTTTCCGTTAATTTAGCAGTTGATTCAGAGCAGAGAATAATTGTTTAAGCAGATCTTGATGTCAACATGAGAGCAATGTGTGCTGTCACTTGCATAATTATAAAATGAGAATCAGGAAGTGTATTATGAGCATTCTAGTTGCTGTCAATGTGTCGTTAGGCAATACACTTCGCCCACATTGCCTAGTATGAAAGTGATGGTGGTGGTTGGAGGGCCTGATGGTGCAGATTGACAGCCTCGCTTCCATCAGTCTGCCCCATAGCAGCTGTGGCTACAATAGTAGTTTACTACCACCGAGTGTGGAGTGAATGAACAATGCTCTGTAAAGCTAGCCTGGGAATTCCCAGGCCGCTTCCGTTCGTTTCGAACTGGAAGGCGGCCTGGAAACTCGTCCAAGCGAGAGTCCCAGATTTAGGGCCCCAATCAGAGAGCGGGGGAGGTGTGGCAAGACGGTGACGCGTACTACATGACAAACGGAAGCTTGTAGTTTGAACTGACAACTGACATGATTGGCTATGGACTTACGTATACGCTCAATGATAGACATTCATAACGCCCAATAAACGGCCGTTGGCAATCGCTAACCACACCTCCGCTACGGGATTTTTCGAAGCGAGTTTCCAGACCCATATCTCACTTGTGATATGGTCAGGTGTTAACCAGACTACTGTAAAGCATCTTTGAGTGTCCAGAAAAGTGCTATTTAAAAGTATTATTTCTGTGACACCAAAATTCATTCACATTTACCAGTCTGGGGCATCTCTCACTGAAAAGGAAAAATCTGGAGAGGCGAATGATGAACATTTGAATTTGATTGATTGACAGCAGAACAAGCCATGGAACATATAAATAAATGTAGTGTGGTGAATAATTAGAATGCTTGAAATGCATAAGGTAGGGAATAACTTTGGACCAACAGTCTAATATGAACTAGTTCTCTTTTACGCAAATCAAGTAGAAGAAGAAGAAGAAGAAGAAGAAGAAGAAGAAGAAGAAGAAGAAGAAGAAGAAGAAGAAGAAGAAGAAGAAGAAGAAGAAGAAGAAGAAGACAGACTTTATTCATCCCCGTAGGGAAATTATTTCTCTGCATTTGACCCATCCTTCAGGAGCAGTGGGCAGCTCGTCTTTCAGGCGCCCAGGGACCCATCTCCATGATCTTATTGCTAGACTTGGTCAGGACCTAAGCTGGAGGATTTTACCTGGAGCATGTAGACTTGAATATCTCCCTTGCTTTTGACTTATCTTCCCAATACTGTAATACTGCTGTGCGGACAGTACCTGAAAGACTGAATGATGTATCAGAAATTAAACTTTTGTCACAACTTTAATTATTACAGATTATGTCATAGACCGTGATTGTTCCTTTCCTGCATTGTGGCCTGTTGCTAGAGGCACCTGACGTTTAGAATAAACACATTATAAAAGCCCTTTTCTTTTGTCAACACAATGGAGGTGGGTGTGAAGCACTTGTGACAGATATGACTGATGGATGAAGGGAAACCTGCCCCGGCTGTCAAAGAGGTTCAAAAAAAGAGGTGATGAGGAGGGGACTAAAGGGAGGGTCCTGGCCAATGGGGGACAGTGTGTGGATAAGAGGAGAGAGTGGAGATAGAGCCAGACTAAATGTAAAGCTATATAGAATGATGTGAGAAGAACAGTGCTAGAAAGGTCATCAGAGTCCCCTGTGACGTGGAGTGGTATTTGAACCTTTCTGTTGTTACAATGTCTTTTCTCTGGCATTCTGAGTGGAAGAAAGCTATAGAAAGAGATTGTATTTATTTGGCAGTTGACAAAGCGGATGCTGGATTTAATTGTCTGTAACAAAAAGCTGTCTCTTTAAGAATCTCCTTTGAGGTTGAGACTCAAAAGGCTTCAGTAAACATGATGGGCACTTTCTCTTTTTCCATGTTTTATGAGGTTATGAACAATAAAAGATGGAAAACAGGCCTTCTGTAACCCGTGGTAACAGACAGTAATTTGCAAATATTATTATAGCAATTGTGAAACTGTTTCAAGATTTACTTCATTCATGCCTTTTAGCTATTGGAGCCAATTTAGTGATCTCAAATTTTATGGGAAAGTAAAAATAGTGAACTGTTATTTTTCATTTTTAGAGATACTGCACACACAGAAACATATTTTAAACAATTATTTATTCAGTTGAGTCTGTCAGCCAAAAGACATATACAGGGAAATGCTTTTGGGTGAAACTGATGAAAGGAGCAGTGTGCATGTGAATATTAACCCTTGGTGAAATTTTAATAAAATGCGAATGAAATATGCAAAAGATGACAACTAACTTTGAGGATGAGCCTTTTGGATTTGTAAGTACTTTCAAGATGCTTAGTACAAGCATCTGTCAAAGAAATACTTTAAAGTTTAAAATGTATTTAAAATGGAAAGAGGGATGACCAAATTTAACATCTGTATCACACTGTCTGGTCCCCTCAGCTGCGTCATTGCAGAGACACCGCTCCGTGTGGATCAATAGATCTGTGTTCTGATTGGTCACAATTGAGTCTTCAGGAGCAGTGGGATGAACTGAAGAAGGTGATGTCCGGCCTCACTGCCCAGCTGACCTTGTATTGATATATCAAGACAGATGCACACTAAATCAGTCAATACACGTGAATGAGCACAAGTAAAATCAGCAATACATTGTATTGATGCACTGTCATTTAGTTTATGGTTAAGAAATTTAAAATACATAAATAATTAAATAAATAATGAAATGCACACTTGTGCTTAGACTGGTAGAGTGCTGGCCACCTGCTTGTCTTCACTGAATGTTCCACAGTGTGGCATTAAATTTATAGTATCTGTCTCCATGGAGACAATCAGGCAACACCACCAGGCCAAGTTACAGGTTAGATCTTATCCTTTTTTTGCAATAAAACTCTTGTAACTGAATAAATACAAATCAGATAATCAAAAAACATACTGTGGAACATCCCAGACAATGCAATAACATCTCCATGGAGACACAGTTTTATTAATGGTGCTACCTAATCTTTAATAAAACTATAAATCTATTTAATATTCTCATCTCCTATTATGTTGACTACATACATTCCAAAACAAATGAAACCACATTACTAATTGACAAGTGAGTTTTTTTTTTTTTTAAATCTCCCAATGCAGAATGATCCTATTTCAGATTATTTAGTAAAAGTTGACCTTGGGCTCAGTCTCCACTCGCCCTCTCTGTTCTTAACTTGTCGTGGTGTGTGGTGTTTGGGGGGTCCGTGCAGCTGAGGTCCCAGTCTGTTGGCTCCCTTTATGCCCATCTTAAATGGCTGTGTAATTGCTGAGCTGCTGGCTGTGGGCTCCTGCTGTGTGGAGATGAGAGCTTTACTGCCTCCATTCTGACCTCTTGATCCTGCATCTAATTCTGCATCTACTCGCTCCCTCTTTTTCTTTCTCCAGTTTGCTGTCTGGTTTTGTTTCACTGTTTGTTTCCTCTCATAGATCTGGAAGATAGACAAATGCAGAGTTTGGATGCTCAGTGCAATGAATCTAATGGGCCATGCAGGTGACATCTTTGTAAGTCTCCAAACTCCCAAATATGCTTCATGTAACATATTCTATGGTCAGGAAAACTGTGGTACTAGCCATATTTTAGGATTACAAAATCTGGAATAAATTTTCCAAAATAATTTAGTTAGTATTTGGTTTGATCTGGTTCAAGTGACATGTTTCTCTCCTGACCTCCACCATCAGTGGACAAAGTTTTGCTTATTAGTGATTCTGCTTTAATATATTTTTGTAAGTCTATACCACATGTGTATATGAGGAAAAATTAAGAAATACATTATTTAAACAATTTCATCATGTACATTAGATAAATTTAGTCAGAGGGCTTAAGTTTCGGGAGTTTATACCCTGACGATAACCACTCAATACACAGGAATAACAACAAAAACTATTCTCTGTATTGAATCTCTGAAACTATTTTAGAAACTTTTTTTTTGGTCAAAAATGATTATGAAAAACTTAACATTGTTGATTTACATTATATAAATATCCACTGACTCAGAGACAAGACCAAGGAACTAAAATTACATTGTGATTAGTGTTGAAGAAATACAACTATAAGTTATTGGACGCCTTCAAGAAGATATCTCTAAGTTTGAGTTAAATTTGGACAGGCAGATGGAGCAGCAGATGGATGGAAGGACAGTTTGTGGTTTGGTAAAGACTTAAGCACAGAATTCTTAATGATCTATTTCTCTTTCCATCACCATCCCCACAGTAAATCCTTGCAAGCTTATTACAGAAATATTGCCATAATGTTGTGTTTTTCTCTCCAAAGTTCAGAGGGATTTGAAAGAAACTGCCATTAAAATTCATGTGTGCAGCTTGGTTTCACAGCAGCTGTTGACATAATTACAGTGAGGGAAAAAAGTGTGAAATTAATTCCAAATTTAATGTAAATTATAGTGATTGGCAGAGCTGTGCTAATCGCCATTCATGTAAAAAGAAAATATGCATGCCTGGAGCCTGTGTGGATGTATGAGGAGCCCTCTGATAAATAGACCATCACTACATGGACGGATACAGAGATGACACTAGAAGGAAATAAAGTGGACAAACAAAAACTTAAACAACATACATTTTTCTGGATTTGTAACACATTCTTTTAGCGCAAATAACCTAAACTGAGCTACTTTAAAACCATCTGTTGGATGTACTTATAAATATTCAACTTAAAATTTCTGAGTTACATAGGTTTTTGTATTTCTTGTATTTCTACCTGTATTTCTTGGATTGCTTAATTTGCAAGAAAGTTGCCCTACACCAAAATCGCTCTAATACCCTCAGTAGCATCTTATTGGACATTTGTGTCAGGTGTCCTATTTGACCTTTAAGGTGTAGGTGAAATACTTTTTTATACATATTATGCGTTTATTTAAATGCATTCACCCATAAGGTTGGACCATTATCAGTATAATCAAAAAAATATCGCATCAATAGCATAAATTGTGGTATCCCATCCCTAAATGCTACATACTAACATGCTACACATGATCACACAGCATAGTTGTTACCATATCTTCTTCCCATCTAAGCTAAATGCACATATATTTCATTTATTGTGTTTCAATTTAAAAAATGCCGTACTAACACTAAGTATTTCCCTCTTTGCATATCTCAATGACAACATCTACAGATATTTCATAAGCCCTCAATGAAAGATGATAGTTGTAACAAATTATTTTATTCAAACACTATACTTTTTTCCTACAGTAGTGGCTTGACTAATGTATTTTAAATATATTCCACACATCTGTAGAGCCATTGTAAGTCAACATCTGCTGCAGCCGCACTCAAACACCCACAGACTCTGAGCGTCTTGAGCAGTTCCACTCTTTGCACACATCAAACAAAGCCATCCAGACGAGATGAGAATTTTAAAACCTTTCTCATATGACAACTGTTGATTGTTTTTGTGTAAGGATTGTGCTATACATAACACATTGAGAAATATAACAGTCGACTACACTGGAGACTTGGCGTTGAAATGTCAAAAAAGCATAACTTATGTAGCTTATGTGTAAATTCAAGCAGGAAGACTTTACCCGTAGTTCAGATGGGCACTATTTACAGATGGATAAGCCAATTAGAGAAATGCATGGTTTGTTTGTACCTTACAATAAAACTGAAAAAAAACAATAACACAGGCATACAATAAACATTGTGTACTCCTGCAATCAATGTCAATCAATGCAAGGTGGTTGAATCAATGTCAACCACCTTCATTGATATAAATACACTTTTTGTACATGGGGCAAGAAAACAAACAAAACCTTTTATTGGGGTCAATGTATAATTCATCAATTTATTTTGGAAATGGCTCTATGGACATTTCACAGTTCACAGGGTCACTGCTGAGAAAGAGCCGAATAAAAACTAGCACTATAAATATACTGTTTCTTGGTGACAGAACAGCAGAACGCACAATATACATTCAAACTTGCAGTCTTATCAAACTGGTCTTGTACCTATGGAGCCATTTATGTTGAAAAGTGAATGCAAAATGAAACTCAAAAAGCGTTTTTCCTCAGACCTGTCACTCAGCACCTCACCCTGGCATCTGGAGTGTACCCACCTCCACCCAAATTAAAACAAGGAGGGCAAAAAGATATTTTCCAATTCAGCAGATGTGAGTCATTTCATCTTGTGATTCAAATGAGTTTGGTGTTTTGTGTGAACAGATGTCCGTACCCCACCTCCTTTATCAACATTAGCTGATTGGGTTTTAGCATGCAGTTGCCGTGCCTGTGCCTCACAGGTACTAACACACTAATCTGCCCTGCACAGCTGTGCGGCTGGTGGAGGAGGCGAAGTGAGGAGCAGAGAGAGCAAGAGCTGCATAGGAAGATGAGAAGGGCTGCGGGCACCAGGAGAGTGATGGCACCAAGAAAATTCAGAAAAACAAAACCAAGGAAATGCTGTTTTGAAGTTAGAAGCTTTTAATGCTTAACTTCATGGTCTGAAGCAGTTTTTGTGGAGCAACTACAGAGAGGCAAAGTCACAAGGCAATGTACATATATCATATTACCTGCTGAGGTGGTTTGTAGGGCATCCACTTAAAAGAAAATTAACAATTTTACAATCTGGGCCTTATTTCGGTGATAAAACATTTGGAGTGTCATTTGGAGTATTTCCGGAGATTTTGGAGTTTAGCGATAACCTTTTCACGTGAGTTGTCGGAGCATATGGATGCGGTCACCAAATAACACAAACTTTAGCACTTTTCATATGACAAAAGTTCAATGTGCTCTACACTTTCGTTTGAGTCAAAAGTGGCCTGTAATCCGATATCCAGCCATGGTTCCGATTAGATGACGTCATCATGGAGGACAGCGTGCATGCGTGCATTCACACCTGATTTGCAGATAAGGACAACTCTCTCAGTTACAGTCATAAAGAAGCAAAGGAATAAGAAGAAGAAAACATCTCCGCTTGAGAAAACCCGAAATGGTGCAAACATGCATTTATCCTGGTCGTGAAAACAAAATGACAGCTTGGAAGAAGTTGAGTTTTCACAGGCTTCCTCATCACAATCCGGAGTTATTGAAGCTGTGGCTAGTTGCTTTGAGAATGGACCCAAACATGAAAGGCAAAGCTGTAAGACATTTGGACCATCGTGTTTGCAGTACCCACTTCAGTCAGGACGATTTTTTACCAGCAAAGGAAAAGAAAGAAGGCCAGTGGATTCAGCGCACGGTTCTGAGAAGTAATGCGATACCGATGGCTGTTCTCTGGTGCGCTGCTCCTCAAACTGTCTCTGCTTCCTTCTTTCTAATACCTCCTCATCCGTATACTCAGGCTCAAAATGATAGGGACAGCCATCATACTCAAATAAGTCTTCTTCAGTCTCAAAGTCCGAATCTTCATCCATGTCTCGCTCGCAACAGAAAAGTTATGAGCGTCTTCTAAGCAAAGTAGCGGAATGAATGCGCGCATGCGCGCTGTCCTCAGTGATGTCATCCAATCAGAACCATGGCTGGATATCGGATTACAGGCCACTTTTGACTCAAACGAAAATGTAGACTAACACATTGAACTTTTGTCATTTGAACAGTGCTAAAGTTTGTGTTATTTGGTGACCGCCACCGTATGCCCCGAATTTCCGAAAATACTCCAAATGACACCAAAGTACAATGGGTGAGTAAATGACGTTGTTTTATCACCGAAATAAGGTCCAGATTATAAAAACGTTAATTTCCCTTTAAAAACCTGAAGGTTGGGGGATCAATACCAGCTCCAGTCAATGTCAGTGCATACTGTTGTAGTATCAGTGGGCTAGACTCATTACATGAATGTGGTGTGATTGTGTGATTGGAGTTGGATGGAGGGACCTATGGGGCATTGAGGCTGTTGCTATAGAAGTAGATTACTCTTTATTCAGTTTAATCCCACCATAGTTGAAACTGTTTTTGATTTAACCAACTCAAGACAGCATGGACGCATTTGGTAAATAACACCTGATAAGTTACACCTGTATAAAAGTGGCTTGGGAGCACTGCCTTAAGTCCATCTGTAACCCGGCTCTTTTGAACTAACACGTGTTTGCTGATCTAAATAGTGAAATAGTCTGTTTGTGTGAGTGTGACAATGTGGCGGGGACCTCTGGTGAGTTTGTTTACCCAGCCGCTGTGCCACAACAACGGGGTTCTTTCTGTTGGCGCACCTGTTCTGCAGTCCTGACATCAGCAGCACTCAGAGCACAAAGACCACCTCTGCTCCTGGAGAGGTGGAGGTGACAGAGATATGAACAACCTCGAGTGGAGCCTGTGAAAGGGAAATTCACATGCACAGGGTTTGTGTGGCTGCTTACAAACTTTCATAGACTTCAGTGGATTTGTTATACCGCCAAATCTGGGCAGTATCTCATATGCACCACAACGCTGCATACGTCTTTTTTTTTTTTTTTAATCTTTAATTCAATTTGTAGCAAACAAGGAGGATTACAGCATGGAATTTAAATCAAATAATTTGTAGGGGTTGGCAATGAAATATATACTGTACTAGCACGGTATAAAAACAGAAGGAAGATATAATCGAATAAACTGGAGGCACAGTGATATTCAGTCAGTAATGTATATGTATACAAAATAACAATATGTGACTAAATACTTTTGTTTGTTTGTTTGTTTGTTTGTTTGTTTGTTTGTTTGTTTGTTTGTTTTGGTGAGAATGTGTGCTAAAAAAAAGTGAAGATGAAATATTTATTTGCTTGGTGCTGGAGACAAGGTGAGGTTGGGTGTAGAGTTCCTTACGTCACTCTCCTCAGACCCGGGAGTTGATCGGGTGCACTCAGCTTGTGAGCTCATTAAAAAACACCCATTATCCCGGCATTTGCACGCATCGCATGCAAAACTAATTTACTTGTAAGAAATTAAAAGTTCATTTTAATTGAGCTCGCACTGCAGTATGCAAATGAGGAGTACATAATGTACATCGATGCAAAGCAGACAACACAATGAAAATGGACTTAACCCTTTCATAACAATACAAACAAATCCAAAAGTCAAAATTCTAAAACAACTGAATTTTTCTATTTTATTTGTTCTGTGTTTTCACAAATATTATTTTAAATCACTTCTGAAAGGTGTTTCACAATATCTTGAAAAATCATTTGACATCATAATTAAATACTGTACTCCCATATGATGGGGTGTTCATTGTGAAAGAGCCCAGAGCGTGCCTGTAGTGTCCCAGTTCAATAACCCGCTGGAGCAGTGTAAGAGCAGTGCAGATCCATACATGTATTCCCCAACGGGGTCAAAGATCAGGGACAAAGATTGGGGTCGTGCAGTAAATAAGATGGAGCTGAGGTTTCATCACTTATATAAGACTTGGTGTGTTTCCCCAGAGCTCAACCTAAGCCTTCAGCCTGACCCTGTGACCTGACCACTGCCTGTCAATAACCAATAACACGTCAATGAAGAGGTCCGATTTTCCACAACGTTCCATTAGCCGAGCATGTCTGCCGGTTTGACTGCACTGAAGTTGAGTTCATTTATCACCATAGGCTACTTATTGTCATTAAATACTCAATGGCCTCCTCTATATGAGCCATATTGATGTATAGAGCACATGCAGGTTGCTCTTTGAAGGGCCTGTGTAGAGAGCTTTTTGTGAAATTATTAGTAAATACTGAAAACTGTACTGGAAGAGGGTAAAATCATTCATCCCTGTTTCGTTCACTGTTTAAAACAGAACATTATAGAGTTATTATGATAAAGCTGTGATATTTTATATTTGACACATTCTGAATTAAAAAAAAAAACAATTACTTAAATGGCACCAGCAGAAAATGTCTCCTTGTAAACTTTATTTTTATGCCCATAATGATACATTCAGTGATAGATGGGATGTAATTACATTGACAACAGTCGTTTCCATTGTACATAACTCAGTAGATTTGCTCTCACACACACAACTACACAACACACACACACACACACACACACACACACACACACACACACACACACACACACAGTGTGGGATCAGCACTGAGTCAGCAGCCTGTATCCTCGTCATGCCAGGTGAGCGGGCCTCTCACAGGCCGTGCTGGCACACTGTTCGGGTACAGTACAGGCGGGCGCATCGTTAGCTGGCACATGCAGGAAGCCACCACTTAATGAGTAAAGTGTTGATTTGGCGCAGATCCTAATAGGATCAAAGCTGTCATTTGGCTCCCCCGATGGCTGACAGGAGGCCAGGGCTGGCACGCCACCAAGAAGGAAGCAACGCGACTCCACTTTCACAGGCTACATAAGCTCACATCCACTGCTTTTCTTCTGCACGTTCCTCTGTCGCAACCAATTTCTATCTCGCAACTGTGTCACCACTTTGATGCTTTTCATCTGCTGTCCTTTTTGAGCTCTCATTTACAGAGTCATACAGATATAAAAGAGGCTAATGGATCTCCAGTTCATAACAGGGATGTATGGCAGCAGTACAATATGTATAATAAGGTTGATGCATGTTCATTTGTGTCACTAAGTTGTCCACTCCAAAGCTCAAGGCTGTTTGAAGCAACGGGAAATCACTTGACAGAGAGGGCAATAGGAGCGATGCTTATTGAATGGGGATGATACTGTAATGCACTGAGCAGCGTCTCAGCTGGCTGCAGCTCATTGAGGAGAATGATTTATTGTACAGCAGTAAGTGGGGTTTATTTTGGCTTGGGAGTGCCACATGCCCTCAGGGCTGCTGCTAGATTCACTTACACACACGCATGCATTATCATGTCTACATACACAAACACAAAACAACTTAAAGACACTTGTAGTAGCATAACAACAAATAGCTGACAGTAAAAATTGGATTTGAACAGAAGCATGGCACAGAGAAAAGAGACAAAGGGAAAAGCCTGATTGAAAAAAACAACAACAGACCCCCATAGGCTTAAAATTAAAATGCAAATGTTTTTTTTATCATTATTTGCCTCATCCTCTTCATCCCACCCCCACCCTTTCACCCTCCACTCCTCGACACACACCCCCTTGTCTCCTCCATCCTTTTGTCTCAAAATTAGTGAAGCAGAGTGCTCGGGCGGCTAATTATGTATTCAAATGAAAGAGGCTCGTTAATGTTGCACAGGGGAGAGGCAAGATGATTGGGAGAGGGTGATGGAATTGAAATGAGTGCTGGGGTGTCGTTCGCCTGCGCACCCTCCGCTCGGGTGGCGGTGGCGGTGGTGCAGCTGGAGCCAGCCGAGCGCGTCCCGGCAGATGTCACCTCCCGGTGGGTGAGGGGAGGAGGCAGGGGGAGGTGGGGGGTGGGGAGTTTGGTCAGACAGGAGATACACAGTGACAGAACGGGAGGGGCTGGGAGGCACAGTGCTTTGTTTCAGCAGAGGACACACAAAGAAGAGAAATGGTATGGTTAATTTAGTTCAGCAGTGAAAGAGAGAGAAAAGTGAAATGAACTAATGAGCGTGTTGTTGTTCTATAGGGCCATGCTACTGTATGACCTGCTGCAGCGTGCACAGTGTGAGGGCATGACAGTGAGGCTAATGTTATGGAATAGATGCACCTGCAATCACACAGTCCAGGGCATTTCACTCACACTCACATTTTCATGAGAAAACAGTTGTATGAGGAGAAAGAGCCTGCAGTGAACTTTTGGACCCCAGAATGAATGTCTGACTTTTATAGGTTCAGTGTTTTGCTCCAAATGTTTGTTTTTTTTCCCCCACACAATCTTTTTAAACAAATATTAATAATATTGGACAATTTTAAAGAAAATTAATGCTAATTATATAAATTCTGCTGATGCCAAGCTTACAAAAAATATATCGGTAAGGTCCTTAAACCTCTCTCCACCTCAGAGTGTAGCCATAGGTGAAGCTGCAGCCATCTGCTCCTTGTGTCCTTCAGCTGACATACTTCTCAGCACTCGGCCCACATCAGTTGTACTTCTCTTGGTCCTGTATTCATAAAGGCCGAGCTGCTCGAGCACTGCATTGAGGCTCTTGGCCCTGTGGCCTGTAGCTATCATTAGACAGAGACTGTACTCTCATTATTGATCCTGTGAATGAGGTGGCTCTGTCCCTAGGGGGCACCACTGGGACCTGTGGCCTCACTCTGCACTGCTGCTGTGTGCTGTGCCATCCACGCATCATTCACTTCATGTTCAGACATGCTCCTGCCACATGAGTGACCATTAAGGAACATATTTACATTTCTTTATTAGAGATGAATACATAGACATTATTTACATAAACTTTGTTTTCATTTAAATGAAGCAGCCAACACATGAACCACTCACTGAAATACTGAGTACATCACTGTATAATATGGATTACACTGAGCACACTGGTAGTATTTAAAGACTTAAAGTATTCATTTACATATCCATCTCATCACATGTGCCACTCTTTCTCATTTCTTTCTTTTTCCATCCATTCCATCCTTAATTTTTCCTGTGAATCTCTGACGGAGATGCATGGTGTTTCTAATTTGGCATGCAGACATTAATTCCAGCACAGCTGCCGCTGCCTCCTCCTCTTCCCTCCATCCTCTCCACCTCCCTCTGCCACCCCTCTCCCCCTCAGCCCCAGTCTACCTCCCCCACTCCCCCAAGGCTTCTCTCTAATGTGCAGCTTCAGAGAGGCGCGGCAAATTAACACCATTTGTTCTGCGGAGCATGCCTTCTTCTCAGCACTACAAGCATATCTTATGAGCTTTGTCTCAATGTGAGAGAAAGCAAGAGAAAGAAATCCACAAAAATGTTATTATGTTGTTTTTCAAAATCCACAGCGTAAAAACACGTCTCAAAGTTATTTTCATGTGCCTTTACACCAGAGATGGCAAACCTTGTTATCTGTGTAAAGTTGCGCCTTCAGCACCAGTCTTTTGCTGTGGCACTGACAGAGATCAAAATGTGTAAATTGTCACTTTTACAACAGCTGACATCTGTGCAACCACTGTGATCTCTGCCATAGTATTTCTATTTATCTATTAGCATGTGTCTATGGATCTGTAAAGCATTTTATTCTCAGTAAGAAATACCACTTCAGGCTTTGCTGACATGGCAGTCCATATGTCTAGTATTTAAAGAGAGATATTTAAAAACATGCAGTACTTCTCAAAACTTGAAAAGTAATCCAGAATTTGAATAGACCCAGACAGGTTGCTTTGGTATTTTGAATCTGGACTTACAAGAATACTGAGCAGAGGAGAGCTGCCTTTTGCATAGCACAAAGGAGTAGGTACTGCACAGTGCAGTGAGCAGCCCTGCAGACTGCCACCTGCTCCTCCTGCTCTCACAGCAGGACTCTGGCTCTCCGCGGGCACGGCTTCTTTTGAACCACCGGCTAATTCCCTCCTGCACTTCTTCCTGTTCTTTTATTTACATTTATTTTCTGTGCACACACTCCCTCTCCCGCCCCTCGCTGTGCCCGCCCTGCCTTGGAGATAACAGCATTATTAACTGGCCTAGTTGACCTACACTCCTGATAAAGTCATCCCGCTGAGGATCCTTGCCTTGCTATCGCTGCGGCTGCTCCGGGAATACTATCTTCCCAACCAGAGGAGAGCATCAACTTCAGAAAGAGCACGGTCATCTCCACCTGGAAATAGATAATAGATAAGCAAACTAGCTAACTAAGCTAATTAAAAATGAGGATGGGTGTTGCTCAAGAGTGCGTTCACAATATTCAAAATCCAATGTTTGGACATGGAAATCATAAAAGAATTACATTAGCCGCTAATTTGTTAATTACATAGAAGCAATTTGATTAGCAGGAGTTGAAGTAGTGCCGGATATGGGCCCATAAGTACTCAGCTGCGCCTCAGCTGGGAGAGCTGAATAACCCCTCTAACACAGGTGCATGCTGGGAGAATGCAGGGGGCTCAGGCTCTTAAACAAAACAAGCGACTGGTGTCAAAAGAGTTTCATTTAGAAGCATCAACCATGGAACATTACTGTATTATGTTTTACACAGATGTTATAGAGGAGCAGGCCAAACGGAAAGAGGGATACTTCATCAAAAAGGCGCAGAGCGAAGGAAGACGAAGTATTGGGGAGCGGAGAGGAGAAGGGAGAAAGTGTTGGTGCACTTGGAAAGCTGCCGCCACATCTGTTTGTCCATGATGTCTGTGCAGCCGGCGTCAGCTGTCACTTTGGACCGCAGTCAAGTGGAGCAGAGGTACCTCCTGCTCTGCGCTCACACACTCCCTTTAGTACAGAGCACACCACAAACTCCAAAACTGACTCACCTCCACATTTACTTATTAATAGGGCTGTGCTTCAAAGTGGCATACTCTCATACTCAGTGTTTGGAGGCAAAGAAGATCTATTGTTTATTGGATGGTTACACATACGATACACATACACATACGATAAGATACTTCTGCCCTTTTATTTTATGACAATAGTTTTTCTGACTCACAAAAATTCACATAAAGTGCGCTTACACTTGCACACACACAAAACCAAGACTGTGAATGCACATTTCAAGTACATTATTTATTATTTATGTTTTGTTTTTTGTTTGTTTGTTATGTTTTAATGGATACTCTATGAGAAATTTAAACCTAATATTTTAATTTTTATTCAGGCCTGAGTAGCCTATGAATTGAAAAAGCTACAATTGACTGTACAAGTTACACAACATACAGTATGACCTTTTATATGACAATTTTCTTTCTTTATTTTTCAGTCTCTTATACCTAGTAGTTTTGGTTGATCTGCCCTCTTCTCTCACTTTTATTAGGCAGACGGGTGAAGAGTGACTGGAGTGCTGAATAACTGATGTTTGTGCATGAGGCCTAATGGTAGTGCTTAAAACTAATGCCATTGTTTACAACCCGTCCTAATGCATTGGGACACTTAAATTCTTTGTTTGGTGATGATAATTGTGCTAAATACTCTACAGTAATGGATCCTGTTGTGGGCTGTTAGCGGCATGTTTCTCCTGATGGATCACCCTGTTGTTTCGTAAGCCATTTCAAAGAGTATAAGCCAAGACATGTAAGGTTCTGGTAGTAGCTATGGGATTTTATGTAGAAACTTCTTCTCTTGGTAAATATGTTCTTTCCTTTCTGCTTTCTGCTTTTGAGTTTCACCACAGTAATCAAATGATAAACAAGGGATGATTTGCCTGGTGCTGTTGGATAAGGTATCACACCAGATACCTTTTCTAAAGCTGGGGTTCTGTGGTACAGACTCCACTAGAGGCACATACTCAGGAATCTCTGCAGATCTCTTGTCTTTGTTCAATTAGAGACAATTTAGTACAGTCTATTAAGTGTCCTCCTTTGGGATAGTCTTTGTTTATGATTAATGATTGATTTACTCTGTTCAACAATCAGATGACCAGATATTTATGTATTGTATACCGTATTTCTTCTTTTGGTCATTTTGTTTCTGATTCTTAATAATTTACCTACTTTATAACTACTTTAAAATCTCCTGTCAGATAATAACCTCACAAAGTTCCTTTAATGTAATGAATAAATAGTTATACAAACTAAAAAGTTGGGAGAAGAATGTGCCTAGTGAGAGTGGAAGGTGACACGATGCTTTTGTTGAATGTTGAATTATTGTTGTGCATTAGACAGTCAGGCAGCAGCAGGGTGAAGAAATAAATAAAGAAGTGGTCTGCGGTGTGTGCTGCTGTGCCTGGTTGCCCATGAATATTCCATGAGGCGGAGAGAGAGTGGGGAAGTGGTGCCTGGAACATCTGGTCCGGTCCACAGGGACGCCCGTGGCGAGAAAGCTGCAACTTCAGGAGGAAAAGGGAGGGAAAAATGCCAATAAAAAACAGCAGCAATCAACAAGCCTGTGCATCACATGCTTGATTTGTTTTGCTAATTTGATTTTAAGAACGATGGGTCCACAGTCACAGCTCAGCCTCTGAATGAATATAGTGGTAAAATGAATAGTGCATCACAGCATCAAGGTCAGCATCTCACATTTGGCTTTGTGTGTGATCAAATATGTATTTCACACTGCATATGTACAACAAATGAGCCACTTTGCAAACTGATGAATTAGGATTTAAACTGACAAGGTCTGATGGAGATGGGAAATGAACAATGTGTTTTTTGCTGCAGTGTACAAAGCATTCTGTAAATATGGGACATTAAGGGACATTAAGAATAAAACAGCACAAGATAAACATTTAGTTTATGAGGCTTGATTTGAAAATGGTAAACAAACAAATAGTCATGCAATGGCTATATTAAAGCTATGATATCAATCAAATCAAAATATTATAATTTCTGAAAAGGGAAAAGTCCTCTAGAAATCCTTAAAATTAGAGAGGATACATTTTCCTGGAACCCATGAACTTGTCATTTCAACAGTTAAAAGAAAAGATGGAGTTTTTTTTTTTTTTTCCATTGCATTTATATAGCGCCTTTCATGACATGCCTTGTCATCCCAAAGCGCTCCATAGTTCATTGTTCATTCACTCCACACTTGGTGGTGGTAAGCTACCTTCTGTAGCCACAGCTGCCCTGGGGCAGACTGACGGAAGCGAGGCTGCCAATCTGCGCCATCGGCCCCTTCGACCACCTCCAACACTCACGCACACTCCACTTTCATACTAGGCAATGTGGGTGAAGTGTCTTGCCTAAGGACACAGCGACAGTTTTTTGCAACTGGCGCCCCACTGTGGCACCTGGAATTCCCAGCGGTCTCCCATCCAAGTACTAACCAGGCCCTGCCTTGCTTAGCTTCTGAGATCTGACGGGATCAGGCTTTGACAGGCAGGTATGGCCAGTTAAAATAGTCAGATTTAATACAGCACTGTGCCTTGGGTGGTAATTACTGTAAATGTGTAAAGTTGCTACATAGCTGCCTCGCTTTTGCTTTGGTGCATTTTGAACACACAATGCAGAGTGAAAGTTGTGCCTGTGCAGTAATCACTGAAACACCTCAAGGTTTCAGCTTCCAAAAGCGTATGACATTCATTTAATAGAACAAAAAAACAGACCCCGTTGCAACGCTCAGATGCGAGGTTAGTTATAAAACCTTGCTAAAATAAAAGGCTCAATAATGAAGCACTGGCAAGAGAGTGGAAATTGTTGATTTCAGTGTAGTATGTCAAAAAAAAATCAAGAGAATGGAACAAAAAATGTGTACCACTTTAAACTGTCAATATTTCTTGGATTTTCTGTTGAATATTATTAAACATTTTGCATTTCTGTAGAGTGCTATGTGATTTCTCATAGGTTTATGATCCATTTTCCTTATGGGTTATTCATCTACACATTCCAGTCATTGCTATTAGAACCATCCATAGAGAAATGAATGCTGGATATCCTGTGTGTTTAATGCCATACTATGGTACATTGCATGCATAGCTATAAATTTACCAAGGTGGTCAACCCTCCAAATAAACATTGACTAATAGTTGAAAAATGTAATGCTTCTATTTTGCCCAATTAAGTTAAAGTGGGACTTAAACTCCACCCACAGCCACAGTTCAAACAAGCTGTTAAACTGGACAGATCCTGGAGGACTAAAGGGAAGAGTGAGGGCAGAGGAGGGGAGGGTCTGGGGGACTAAAGGGGAGAGTGAGGGCAGAGGAGGGCCGGGGTCTCAGGGACTAAAGGGAAGAGTGAGGGCAGAGGAGGGGAGGGTCTGGGGGACTAAAAGGGAGAGGGAGGGCAGAGGGGGGCCGGGGGCGCAGGGACTAAAGGGAAGAGTGAGGGCAGAGGAGGGGAGGGACTGGGGGACTAAAGGGGAGAGTGAGGGCAGAGGAGGGCCGGGGTCTCAGGGACTAAAGGGGAAGAGTGAGGGCAGAGGAGGGGAGGGTCTGGGGGACTAAAGGAGAGAGTGAGGGCAGAGGAGGGCCGGGGTCTCAGGGACTAAAGGGAAGAGTGAGGGCGAAGGAGGGGTCTGGTCTCGGAGACTAAAGGGGAGAGTGAGGGCAGAGGAGGAGCGGGGTCTCAGGGACTAAAGGGAAGAGTGAGAGCGAAGGAGGGGTGGGGTCTTGGGGACTAAAGGGGAGAGTGAGGGGAGATTGAGGGCAGAGGAGGGGTGGGGTCTCGGGGAATAAAGGGGAGAGTGAGGGCAGAGGAGGGGTGGGGTCTGGGGGACTAAATAGAAGAATGAGGGCAGAGGAGGGGCGTGGTCTGGGGGACTAAAGGGAAGAATGAGGGCAGAGGAGGCGTGGGGTCTCGGGGAATAAAGGGGAGAGTGAGGGCAGAGGAGGGGTGGGGTCTCGGGGAATAAAGGGGAGAGTGAGGGCAGAGGAGGGGTGGTGTCTGGGGGACTAAAGGGAAGATTGAGGGGGAGGATGGATGGGGTCTGGAGCACTAAAGGGAAGAGTGAGGGAGGAGGAGGGATGGGGTCTGGCGAACTAAAGGGGAGAGTGCAGGGGGGAGGATGGATGGGGTCTGGAGGACTTGAAATGCAATGGTATGAGTTTGACCAGTTGGGAGCACAGTTTTGGACCACAAGGCAGCTCATAAACCAAGTTTGCACTAAAATGTCAAAAATGGACAAGGAACAGAAGAAATTTCAAATATAAAAAAAACAAAAAAAACATGTATACTAGCACAGTTTAATTGCAATTTTTTAGTTCCATGCAATATAGGATTGGTTATTTTGTAATTATATGTGTTCTCTCCATTTGACTAATCCTTCAAAACTATAGGAGCAACTTGTCAAGGGCAGGACACATCATCTGGAGTACCTTGCTAGAGGACTGCAGAGCCTTTGCTCAGATGGTTGAGGAAACAGAAATCACTCACAAACAGGGAATATAACCCAGACTCTTTAAAATCACATAAATAATAATAATTTAAAAAAAAAATCTAATGAAAGACTCAACACACACTAGCATTTCACCTGCTAAACATGAACACACAATCAAATACAATCTATCAGATGTCTTTTTCCTCAGCTGGAAGTGAATGTGTCCTTATTAATGTGAGTGCAGCAGCTGGCCCTACAGGGACGGTGCATGGGGGTCAGACTGTCCTGTCCTGGATACTGAATCATGGAGATCCCCTCATTAGGCCCAGAGTCTGTGATGATTGGCCTTCAGCCGCAGCACCTGAGCACGGACCACAGCAGAACAGCACCAGAAGAAATGTCCTCACAGACACTCATTATAATGGCACCAGGAGCAGCAGACCGGGTACATACAGGTGAGAGATGCAGTAATGACGATGGAGTGAAATATTATTCTTACACAGGTGTAGGGGTGTATGTGTACAAGTTTATCTTAGTTTGACAGGACAAACAAGTACAGCAGAAGAGCAAAGTGGATTCATTTAACAAGTTCAGTGCTAATGAATCTCCAGTGCACATTCACAAAGCAGGCCAAAGGGTGTTGTCACTGATTTTAAAAAATAGATCAAGGCCATTTCAGAAATCCAAATAGAATAAAGTGTATCGCTATTGTCAATGAATAGTATCCACCCAACACACAAGAAGCTAAAGAGAAATCAAACTTATATATATATATATTTTTATTTGTTCATAAGTATGAACTAGTATATTTAAATGTTCCATATTACATAAAATTGACTCTTGTGAGCTTTAAGTCATGCTATAATGTTGTCACCTCCTCATAAACATACCTGGAGTTGTTTTATTTCATTCACGTGTTTGAGTAATTTTTATTATTAGTCTGTCTACATCTCCAAAGATCAAAATGCTCTTTCCAATTTGTGATGTCATGTCATGGTACTTTTCAATTTAATTATTATTATAAAATTATCCAAATGATTCTAAAGAAAGAGTATGGAATTTAAAAACACAGTGGAGCACTTCATGTATTACCACACAGTATGACATCATAAGGTGGAACAGAGTGTTTTCTGTTGGAGAGAGGAACTAAATATGCGGGGTTTGTGTGTTAAATATGTGTGAATGAAACAAAACACAACTCAACTGTATGTGACAAGGAAACATTAGTTCATAGATCAGAAAACAGCTTAATATGGGTCCTTTATTACGGCACTGTAAACTGCTCTGCTTGGGAACTTCTTTGTGCTCCTTTAACACCTTTTTCTTGTCTATTCTCTTGCAAATAACTTTTTTTTTTTTTATCTGTTAGCATATAATTAAAAATATTTGTACAAACCCAGACTGCAGTATAAAACAGTAGCAAAAACCACAGATAACTGGGAAATATTTTGACTCTTTGGTGTAGCTAACTGTAGCTATCTGAAACTATAGCAAGTCCAACTACTAGAATTACATTTTTGCTCAGTCAGGCTCAACAATCAATAGCATGTATATATTTACAATCAATACAATGTAAGCACTCCAACACACACTTAGTTGTAAGTATCAGATTCACGTTTAACTTCTAACTTCAAATTAATTGTCTGAAATTAATTGTATATATATTGAGTATGCTAGTGTTACATGTACTTTTCTGTGACTGTTGCTGTACTTTTCCTTGTCCTGTACATTATTTGACATCAACCTGCTAAGGGAATTAAAGATGAAATTATCCACGTTAGCTATAATCTTTAGATATTTACATTTTCATTGTTCATTACTATGTGCTGTCCCTTTACAAAAATAAATAAATAAATAAAAAAATCTGCTGTCAGAAATCCTAGTCCAGTTTTGTGTGACGTGAGCTCAGCTGGACTTGTCCTGTGTCTGAGCAGAGGAATCCTTGGGTCCAATCTGCTGTGATGGATTGTGTGTTTGACCATAATATGTGTGGTGAGAGCCCACATGAGCACACCTCATCCATCATGCAGCACCACTCTCCTCGGCATCAGTCCTGCCCACAGACTCCCTTCACCTGAGACCTTCAGTGAAGAAAACACCGCCATGCTCCACGTGTCCTTAACCCCGCCGCACAACAAAGATGGCCTCTCCCTCTTCACCTCTGCCCTTCTCACACCCACACCCAGCAGGCCAGCCGCGGTAACTGTTCTCCCTGCCCCCACATCCGCCCTCCCCTCCGTATCGCCACTGTTTTAGAAAATGTCTCAACGTGACAGCCTCTCCAGCTCTCACTGAGGGTAACCTTGAACAATTCTGAGGGATTTTACAAGCTGCACTAATGAAACTAAAGTGTGGATTTGAGCTGGGAGGACACAAAGAAACAGCAGCGCATCCATGTACTCTGGATATCATTTATAAACATCTCATTGAAGGAATATACCTTTTATTGATTGTTTAATCTCCAGATCAATAGCATAATGTAATAAAAGTGAAAAGGGAAATGTGGAGCCCCAAAGCATTGGAACAAGCCACTTCCCTGCTATTAGCATAATTTTTACCGTATCCATTGTGTGATTACTGTTGTCATAATTTTATGTACTACTCTCAGTTTCGGTTTCACGTATTTGTTTATGTGTATCAGTATAATACTTTATGGCAAAAACAGTTTTAGTCTTAAAATAAGTTTGAATAAAATTAAAATGTATACAAGTATGCACATGAACTTAAATAATAAATAACTAATTCAAGTTCATTCATGTGTAAAGCAAATGTATCGCAAAGGACCAAAAAAAGGTATTTTTAGCCAATTTGAAATTTTGATGTATGTTAATAAGCAAACTGTAGTTAGTTGTAAGCAAATAAGTTATATGACAAACTACCAGATACCAGATATTTCTTAATAAAGATTGAATTGTAGTTAATCTAGTTAATAATATGATGTAAACTTGTAGACCTTTGAAAAAGCAAGACAGAATGAGAAACTCCTGAAACACATTGCACAGTATTGCCTCAACATTTTTTGGTTTTCTGTTGCTGCTGTCTTCTTTTACCTCCAACTAAACTCAACCTGATTTCACAGCTCGCACTTGGAGCATTTGTTATTGCACGGCTGTCCATCGCCCTCTATGGCCTCCCTCATGTGTTACTGTTGTTCTTACAGCTTTACACAGTCCCCTGTGTGCTGGACATGTATATTAGATGCACAGAGAGGAGCCTCGCCTTCATGTCTCCCTGTAGCCCTTCTTTCAAATCAGCACTTTAGATCGGATGTGGGTGTGTTTTCACAGCAGACGCAAGGAGTAAATTAAAAGCAATGGCTGACAGAGAACCATATGGCCCCAGTCTCCGCACCAGAAAAAAACACAGCAAAGATTAATTGATAATAGCTCGCACTTCCACAACCTCCAACTGGGATATGACTGTTAGATGTATGCGTGTATGTGTGTGTGGATACAGGCAGATTTGAAACAGCATGCGTATATTGAAAAGCCCAGGAGGGGGACCTGTCAGCTGAGATGTTTTGTATTGTCAGTGGTATCAACGCGGCCTGCATTTTTAAACTTGCCTCGTGTTGTAAGAGACACTGAAGACTTAAACAAGCAACGCATTACTCACGACTGGCAGCGCTCGGGGCACGGCTGGAGACTGCTACATGTGTGTTTTTGTCTAGATAAATCTGTAATAGGCACGCGGTTCATTCTTAGATTTGAATCAGAGAAAATGACAAGGGTAGTACATGACCAAACAAAACAGTGCAGAAATGTATTTTATGTTTATATTACTTACTGGAATGGAAATTGAACATAAGGTTACTTATGTTACTACATTATGTTACTACTTCTAGCAGAAATTACTACTAATTACTTCAGTCATCATCTCCAGAAACTAGTTACTAGTTACAATACATTAAAACAATACATACAAAATTTTTCAATCTGGATTTTGATACTAAGCAAAGGTCCCAATACTCAATACCAATTTACATAGCAATGGTGAACCATACAATTGTATACATAAAAACTATAGATTATAGAATGTGTTTTTCAACTCCATATGATTTTAATTATTTAATTTGGCCATAGTAAATTCTGATATAAATCAAGATTGTTCTAAAACTATTCAGGATAGGCCCAATTCCTATTGTGTTTTCATTACTGATACTTTCAAATTTTACTTCTGGTCTGTTTTTTGTTTTGTTTTTTACAGCCCCAATATTATGATGACTGCTATAATAATACATAAGTCCTACAATTACAACAGTTAGTAAGTTTCCATAAAAAATTTAATTGGATAATTGTATTTGAAATTTATAGTGCCATTTTCAAAAAAGAATATTTTCCAGTGATGACATAACAATTTTTATAGTAAATATCAGCTTATAGCTTTGAAAATCTTGACCACTGTTTAGTTAATGAATTCCTCTAAATATTCTCCCAGTCTACTCATCATATTTCCTGTCATCTCGGATAGTCAAATGGTTTGTGATCTTTCACCTCTGGGTCAGATCACACGGGATCCTGGACCCCACGACATGTTTGATGATGGGGGGGGGGCACCCTGCAGGGCTGCATGGGGCGGGGGCAGGACAGGGGCAGGACAGGGGCAAAGGCTGTGGATGTGATTGGACAAACTGATGTGGGCTAAGAAAACACTGAGAGCAGGGGAGATGGAGAAAGACTACTCAGGGGAAATCAGCTCCCTCCACTCATAAACAAATTCATCACCGGCTCTGACAAACCACACGCCGCATAACGATGAGCTTAAGTGCACTGTGCTGAAGAAGAAGGGAGGGGCAGATTGGAAAAGACATAAGATATGCAAAGTATATACTTACCTAGAACAATGGATGTAATGTTTGGTAAATAGTAGATATTGCTTTAGAAAGTCACTGTGTAACAATTAAGTTTAAAATCAATCAGTTCATGGGTTTCAGAATGATGGCAAATTAGAACTGTTGCCATAACAATTAAAAATGTAAAACAAATTATTTTATTTTTGAATAGAAAAACAGTTCTCAAAATGCAATCTGAAACCCATGAATATAACTGAATGTGCTGATGTCTTGTTAAAGTCATTTACGCACTGTTAAGTGATCATATTAGTAGTAAAACATACAATTCTGAGAGTCAGCTTTTGAATAATAATGGTTACTCCAGTAGGAAGAGAGAAGGAGCTGTCCAACAGCGGTGGTGCTGAAATCAAAAGCCAAAGAGCATAACCAATACAGCCATTCTCCTTAACCTCTGCTCTTCATTATTGTAAGTCATCTCATTTGTACATTTGCCTAAATAACATCAGTCTATGGATAGATAGACCAAGTAAAGCTTTATTTTTATTTATTTTATTTTATTTATTTATTTTTTACAATAAAACAGCAGGCATTATTGAAGCCTGTAACATTGAGATTGATTAAAGCACATTATTTACTCAGAGTTGGTGAGTGATTGGACTGAATGCACTAAGTGGACGTTGTTAGAGATGACATGAGGGTGTGGTGGGGCAGAGGGGAGGGGGCACAGAGTCTAGAGAAGAGCCGGTCTAAAGGGGTGTGTGTGTGTGTATGTGTGGGGGGGAAGGGGGGAGTGGGGTAAGAGTGTAGAGTAAGGGTTCAGACTGACAGCACATAATTACCACTCATTTTCAGTCATTAAGCCACAGAGAGAGCTGCACTACACTAAGGGAAGGGTCCTGATTAATAATGAAGCCCCCTGTCTGCTCTTAAAGCACTCACACACATCACAACCAGATGATGAATCCAAATTTCAATTCAGCTTTGTGTTTTAAGTCTGTGTCTAGTATAAAGTCACACAAATATGTTCATATTATGATAACGGGTCTGGTACATTGTACGTCTATCATGTTGACACCACAATAAAAGATGATCTTTGGTGTTTTCTTTATTTTACATTGATCATGATGGCTTGTTTTTGTTATGTTCTAACATAATATATTTACTTTCTGAATGTGGCTCATATGTGGTTACTTTAGCAAATAATTGATGTTACCATAGTCTGTGTAAGCCTGTGTAACTCTATGGGAGATTTATTGATTTTGAAAGAAATACCAAAAATCCACAAATGCTAACCCTCATCATTATTTGACAGGAATTGGCTAGTAATTAAAGAGATAAAAATGGTCAAAACATTTGCAGTTTAACAGTTTGCAAATTATAAAATCTTGACATTATGTGACCAATGACCAATAACCACACTTTGGTATAATGCCGTTTTATTTTACCAATTTAAAAAAGCTTATCAAGGCTGCACTGAGCCTGCTGCAGCAACTAAGACCTTTGCTTTCCAAAAAGATATTTTGTGCATTAATATCTTTGTGAGCTTTTCATTGCCTTACTTTTAAAAAAATCTCAATTCATGTTTCAATTCAATAACAGTGGATTTACTTTCTAACTTCTTCTAACAAAACTTTTCATTGAAGTTTTAAACCTGAAATTGTCTGATTTCTGCTTTACTTATACAGTAGTAGTGCACAAGGATGAGGAGCTGTCCAGCAAAGGGTGGTGCTGAATTCATTCGGATCACAAAACAACCACCCTCCCCCTCTTCTTCCCCCTCTTCTTTTTCTCCCTCTAGTCACTCTTTCCTTCTCACTCCTGACTCTGTTCTGGCTCAGTGTCAGAGGACCTTGTGTCTTCTCCTTTGAACACCTACACTGGCCCCCTGCTATGATCAAACTTCGCCAGCTCTCCTCCATGAAATATTTAGCACACAGAAGGGACGCACTCAGTCAGTGTCTGTGGGGAGCGTCCACAAAGGTGCACATAGAAACACACAGAGAAGATAAAAGGTGCACAGGCGCATTTTTGAAACTGAGTCTCCAACTATGACTTCACCATGAGACTGCAAGGACCAGACAGACACTCGCAGGACACAAAATAGAAAGGCAAAACTCAAAGTAAACCCAGTAATCTCAGTTTAAATGATAAACCAACTTTTATAGCTCACCATAAATTTGGAAATAAATTATTTACCCTAGAGCACTATTGCCGGGTGATTTTCACCCGAGCAAGAGGATTTAATATGTTGCATTTTTCTGAGTGTCATGGGTCCCTGGGTATCTTCACCATTGTTTTTGACATCTTTGAAGGTGTAGGTGTTTCCCTGCCCCAAAGCTCACTTTTTCCTTCAGGCTTTTGGTGATTTTCACACGGCAATAGTGAAAGAGGAATGTAAGAATGTAATGAATTTAATGTAAGAGGATGTAAGGAATAGGTAAGTAAGAGTGGTCCTGGAATGTGTATCTATCCTTATTTAGTGTAGTGGTTATGAATAAATATCACAAAGTGGTGATTTCAAAGGGAATTCTTATGCTGAAAACAATATTTTAGTCAAATGGTCATTTTTACCCACTGAAAAAATACTATTTCTTGTTCCTCTCTCCTGCAACTGTTTGTGTGTCAAGGAGTCTGTGCTTCACCAGGGAAGTCTCACATGTCCCAGGAATGACTGGAGCAAAGACCAAGTTTCCAGTATCTTTATTTATTTACTTATTTTATTATTATTATTATTATTATTATTATTATTATTATTATTATTATTATTATTATTATTATTATTATTATTATTATTATTATTGCGTGAAAAGTCCCTCAGTCGTCCAGGTAGAATCCATGATCAAAGGAGAAGTTCAATTTGTCAACTGGACAAACAAACTTTGTCCAGTTGACAAATTGAACTTCTCCTTTTATCTATTATTATTATTATTATTAATAATAATTTTATTTTATTTATATACAATTTTTTAAAGAAGTTTTTAGAGTCTTCATATATATATATATATATATATATATATATATATATTCTTCATTTTGTTACACATACCACAAAATAAAAGAAAACCACTCAAATTTATCATGTTTTGTCATATTTTGATCTTTTTTTCATGAGTACTTTTTGTTGGGTATATATCAGGTAAAAATTACCCGGCAAAAGTGATGGTGTTACTTTTTATAGCGAAAGTGTTCTAGGGTTAAAATCCCAAATTAAGCTTAAAAAGATAAATGAATATTTTTGTATGTCATGGTTTTAATGACACTGTTTACTGTACCACCCCGTAAGCTCCCCTGCGCCTGTCCCACCCTGGCTGTTTGCAGGTGTCACCAGCCGCTCAGTGGGATACACCAGCAGCACCAGCACAAACAGTGGCCAGAGTCCCAGCTGCTCCCTGCGATCACATTCCACTGCACCCTAATGACAGCACCCTCCACCCAGCACCCCCGGCCCCCTGACCCCAGCCCTAACACCCCTTCATGGGCCCCTGGGGAGGCAGTGCGGATGGGACAGGGGGGAGGCAGGGGGTGGAGGGGACGGGGGAGGAATGACACAGATGAGGGAGGACACTCCAGGTGGTGGGACAGCTCTGAGGGAATTGAAAGTCATGAATATATTAACTGACAGGAGGGGGGAGTAATGAATTCAAATTAAATTATATGTGGCGAGCACCAGATGAACACGAGCGAACACGCCGGGGATATTTCAAGGGGGCCGACATAATTACACCTTTCACAAAATTTGATAAAAAGGAAATATGTGTAAGACAATCAGAGATGCAAAACACAGCTGCCAGGCTTCTGCCACTCTGGTGGAAAGTTAGATACTATCATTAGGCAAACTTTTAGGAGACACCAATGAGTACCTCTGTCTGTTCCTCATAAAAATTAAGAATTATTTATTGAAGCTTGATATTTTGGGTGATTGAGTGATTTTTTTTTGTCCTCATGAGTTAAACAGCATTATCAAAAAGAAAAAGAAAAAGTAGTGTCCATTATTTAATAACTAAAAAAAACTAAAGAAAATGAACTTAAAAAAAAAATATTTAGACTAAACTTCACAATAGTTCTTAGTTTGGAAAAATATTCAAGCAGTAAATAAAGTTAATGATGACATATTTATGTCTAAGTGTAAAATAAATTGCAGTTGCCCGAGAATTGAAGAGAAGAGGCATGATGAGTTGAGTTTTAACGTAAGAGAAGTTTATTTACCATCAGTGCTGTACGGGACCCAGCACCCGAACACATGAACCCTTCAGACATTACAGGTCCACAGTGTTGTCCATTCTTTTGGCTATCACTGTATTGAGTATTATACGTCTAAGATACCTACTTAAAATAATTAATAATAATCAATATATTATAATAATATATAGTAATTAATAGTAATCTCTGTACCACTAAGTAGCTTAATAAGCCTAAGGTTAAAGTGAAAAAACAAACAAACAAAAAAAACTAGAACTAGAGTAATACTAATAACGCAATGCAATAATCATCATGCTATCTGCAACAATTGGCAATAAAGCTGGTTCAACTAACAGTAATGACCAACTTGGTTGTTTTCATATTCTATAATGTGATGATGTCATACTCCCAGATGGAGGTGAAGGGGCAGTTTTCCCTTTTGATAATATTATACTTTCCTGTGAAATATAAATAGGTAAATGTGCAAATCTTGAACCTGCTGATTTCTATTAGTGACTAGACCCAAATAATTACACAAAAATCTGAATTTTAACAATACTGATGCCCCTATCTGTATTAAGTATCAATGGCCTATATTGTGACGTCATTGGAAACCCAGCAATATAAAATGTAACTACCCTAGTGGCCACTTGGGGAAGTACAACAATAGACCAGCACATAATTATTTACCTCAACATGCTGAACCCAAATGTGTTTGACTGTTTTCCGCCCAAAGCTATTGTGCCAATCCAAATTAAATGAACTGACATTGGTCTTGTTCCAGGCCACGGATTTGGACCTTATGGCAGTGGTTACAGGACTGACCACCACAAGCCATGGGGAGGTGAGAGAAGGTCCAGCTGTCTCCCAAGGCTGGAGCTGACTGCGGCTGGCCAACTAGCAGTTATGGGCCAAAATGCCCCCCTCTTCTCTCCATCCCCCACTTTGTCCCTGAGTCTGCTATGGCGACGCCAGGGGCAACTGTCATCCTCAAAACCCTCTGTTATAGTGTGCGGTCAGCTGACTGGAGGGCAAATGGTGCTGGAAAGTAATTGGTCCAACTGTGACTATCAAGAGAATTGCAGCTGAATTAGTCCTTGATGCATATGAGAGGCAAAAAGTAGGTGAAAGTCAGAGAGAGAGCAAAAAAAAGAGAAAGAGAGGAAGCAGAGAGGATGCTGGGAAGGAGGAAGAAGTGGGTAAAGGGCAGACTTATGCAGAGCCAGAGGCAAGAGAAGCAGGGGGAGCGCAGAGTAGTCTCCCCTGTCTATTGTTCAGATGATCCTATAAACAATCTCCTAATCCCTGTGATCTGGTAAGTATTAGTCTGTCCACATGGGCCTTCTACTTAACAAGACAAGCACTGCACCACAACATTCAAAATACACCATTCCTTTAACAAGGGACCTCAATGATATTATAAGTAAATAGGATTGTAATTTCTTTAGACTGTAGTACATTACAAAGAATAATAAAGTCAAAGAAGTATGTTTAAAATTTGATTGCATTCATCTTTTAATAATGCAATCAAATAATTGTCATTATTTTCCTTAGATATCCAATCAGAAAGGATAATGCTGTTTTCAGTTAAGTTGATAAAATAAGTACAGTGAAACCTGCCTGAAACATGTAATAAAACAGGGCCTTATTATTCAGTTTGATTCAGTTCAAATGTATTTATAGCACATTATAGCACATTTAAAACAACTTCAGCTGAGCACAAGCAAAAAAAGCGCAAATAACATCCTACATGACCAACAATCAGTCACCAACACCAATCAAATACTAATATATTCTGTTTAGCTAACATCACATTACAGGGAGAAGAGCTGGGGTGCTCCACAGTTGCGGCACTGCCACAGAAAATTGTCTGTCACCTCTGGTCTTGAGCCTGGCTTTGTGCACAGCCAGCAGGAGCTCTGAGCGGAGTATAGGGCTGCACTGACTCCCTCAAATAAAGTTATTATTCTTAAATGTATCTAATTATACAGGGGGACACTCTTAAAACCAGTTATAAATTAGCCAAATAAAAAAACAAATGAAGACATGCGTATGATGTTCCATTATTCATCATGTTTCCTTTTTTAAATAGTATGATTAATTCAGTTGCAATAAAAAAAGTAATTTTAGAAAACCATTCTAATCAAACCAGCCACAGTGATTTATTTTTAAATTTAGAGAGACTAAGATTAATGCTACATTCATCTTATTCTTAACGCAAATTGCTCCACTTATATGTGCAAAAACAATCTTAAGGTAATAGCAGCCGCTCTGTTGCCTACACGTTCAGGCTCAGTGTGTTAATTATGGATTTTAAAGCTCAATTAAAAAGCCTGCAGTTACAGAGAGCATTGTTTTAAGAATCCTATTATTTGAGAAGACTGTGCGATGGGGGAGATACAGCTACACCAGACAAAGATAATGTAGACCAAGATGACGGCTGGATAACCGCTTATCTCAGCTTTCACATGTAGCTTTGTCCTTCTCCTACCCTCCTCCAGATTCCTTTATCAAGTCCTTTCTATCTCTTCAGATCTCCCTCAAGTAATCTTCTTTTCCTCAAGCTCATGTCCTCATTCACCGCAACATGTTTATTTCGGTATGTGTATCTCAAAACCATATCACTGCATCTTTCTACAGTCTATAAAGCTGAGTCCCTTTCTCATTGGCCTTGTTGTGCTTTGTGCAGGTTTTCATTATCTTTGTGCGCACAGCCGTCACCCTCATCTCACCTGGAGAAATTACAAGGATATGGTTCATTAAGGTTTGCCTTGCACTGATTTAGAAAAATATAAATAAATAGCATGCAATTTATATTAATCTGTAGACTATATAGTATTGTCATTCATTCATTCATTTTCTTCCCCTTTTCTGGGTCACGGGGGCAGCAGTCCAAGCAGTGTTCTGCTGCCCAGAACACAATGCACCAGCCCCCATGAATCCTTCCGCAGGTGGTGGGTCCACAGGAGGACAGCGCACGTCACAACAGGCCTTGATGTATCTTCTGCCATGGGGGCTACCAGTGTCCACAGATATTGGGGGCGAGGTGGGATTACTTGCCCAAGGACACAACAGCAGCGCTCATCTGTGGGAGCTGGGATCACATGCGGTCAACCCGTCAAGAGCGGGATTCGAACCACCAACCCCTGGATCACGAGGCATATGTTCTACCAACTGAGCTACTGCCGCTCCCAAGCGGTATTGTCAATATGTTGAAATGTGAAAAATGCTATTTAAACTAGTACTTGCAATATGCTCACTTTAAAAGTCCTATACAGTGAACCCTTGCTCTATCGCGGTTCACTGTTCGTTTGTTCACTGTTTTTTCAAAAAAAAACAGTTAGTCCTGATTGGCTAAGACACTAGACCAGGACTAAACGTGGACTAAACCAGGTCTAGACCAGAACTAAACCAGGTCTAGACCAGAACTAAACCAGGTCTAGACCAGAACTAAACCAGGTCTAGACCAGGTCTAAACCAGGTCTAAACCTGGACTGGCCCTGGACTAAACTAGGACTGGACCAGGTCTAGACCTGGACTAAACCAGGATTAAATCTCTCCGTGCGGCTCTTGTGTTCGTTTGTGCGTGTTCGGTTTGTGGCTCGGGCTGAGAGCACGCGGTCCGGTCGACGCGGTTCTATCTCGTGCTCGCAGCCCCGGTGTATGCGCGACACGTGCTGCTCTGTCACGGATTTGTCCACGATGAACCCCTCATTGTGGACAAATCCATGACAGAGCAGCACGTGTCGCGCACTTCTCCAAGGGGTTGGTGCGCATCCGGCGGGGCTCCCGGAGCCGTGTCTCCCCCCACGCGTATTAATACATTTTGTTGAAAATCTATGAAAGTTTGAGTGTTTAAACTAGAGACAAATGTGAGAAAATGTTAATTCTAGTCTGAGAAAAGTGTATAATGTGTGTGGTGAGGCATTTACAGCCTTAAAACATGTAGAATAATTGTAAAATATAAAATTGTCCTGCTTCGCAGATTTCTCTTATTGCAGGCTATTTCTGAAACCTAACCCCCGCGATAAACGAGGGATTACTGTATTACACAAAATTGATCTTTGTGAGCTTTAAGCCACGTTATGTCAAAACATACCCAGAGTTGTGTTTCATTCATTCCAGTTTGAGTAATCTTTTATTAGTCTGTCTACATCTCCAAAGCTCAAAAACCTCTGTTCCACCTTATGATGTCATGTAGTGGTAATTTTGGTATGTTTTATCTTTAGTTAGAGATTAAAGGGCTGAAATCAACCGAATGATTCTGTTGAAGGTTTATGGAGTTTAATAACACAGTGAAGACCTTCCTGTATTACTCCATGACATCACGAGGTAGAACAGATGGTTTTCTGTTTGAGAGAATAATTCAGCCTAAATATGCAGGGTCTGTGTGTTAAATGTGGGAATAAAACAAAACTAAACTCCAGGTATGTTTTTGATGAGGCAACATTATAATATGGATCAGAAAATATAATATGGGCCATTTAGTATTGTTTGCCATTCCATTCCTATCTATATTCAAACTCAAACCAAACTATGCCAAGCAGTTTTTGAAAACATTTGATAATTTAGCATTATTGGGCGTGTCATTGTGCAAATTTGTCAAAAGATAATACAGTGAAGAAAACTATAAAATCTAGAATAATAAAAGTTGTGGTAGCCAGAATTGTGGTGCAAAAACATGGTGACTGTAAATGACCCTTTCCCCCCCAATACATCATATAACAACATTCCACCAATTAGTTTCGTTTCAGCTACTATAATTTACTAGCAACATAATACAATTAGCTTATACTTTTTATTACAGACTTGCCAAACTTGCATACTGGATTAACTGTTGATTCCATACTCATATTTTCATCCACATAGGCCAAGAAAGCAGTGCAACTCTAGATACAAAAAGTCTGTGGCTAAGTTCAGTCATTCAAGTGATTCTCCAGCAAATCTACAGAAAATGAATGTTACTATTATAGCTATTATATCTCAAAAATAATAAAAGCAAATATCTGTGTGTAGTACACATTTGGAGGTGCGAGACAGCAGAGATGTGTCTGTCTACAAAAAGGACCCAAGCCCCCAACACCAATCAACTACTGCAGGTCAGGACTATTGCTAAAATGCCAAATTATTTTCTATAGCACTGAGCAAATTAGTGCATTTTGTATTCTACACATGAACACTGATGGAAATGGAAGCACTCAAAAATCCCCTTGAAATTGCATTTTTCTCTAACATACGGTTATAAGATTTAAATATATCATCCAACTTAATCGTTCCATAGATTTCTCATGTTTGTGTGTGTGTTGTGTGGCAGACGAGTGTAGAGCCCAGTCTGATGACAATGACAGGACTTGATGAGCAGATATACCCAGCGCTGATGCCCTGACCATATGGACGCGTATTGTTCTCACCTCCCCCTCACTATCACAGATGGTGCCTGCAGCAACACAGCACAACAAAACCTTAGCTATTGTTTTACCAGTAGCAATCATAATATGGAGAGGAGTTGAGGGAGGGGAAACCGGAGAAATAATTACTTCTCCTGCAAATGTGTCCTCTTCAGAGCTGGTGTCCAGAAGGGCAGATTCCTGAGAGAAAGCAGCCAGAATGCTATCGTTGGTAACTGACTGATATGGTAATGAGAGCGCCTAATTATACTGGGTAAAGGGGTGCAGAGGGCTTGCCTACACAAGGACTGCCCTGTGACCTGCTTTTTTGTTTGTTGTTCCTGCCATGTCACTCAAGGGCTTCTTAAATATGACTCCAAAAAAGAAGAAGAAATACAAGGCACACTTACTGTAAACAGCCTTGACACATGCATAATATAAAGGACCTAAGTTATGCTATTTTCTGATCTATGCTATAACGTTGTTTATTTATTTTTATTTATTTGGGGCCAAGCACCGAAGGTGATTCTTATTAGGGTGAAAAGCACCGAAGGTGCTTAGGCACCCTATAGGAATTGCTTTGCGTTGCCTAGGCAAGTTGCCTAGGCAAGTTGCCTAGTAAGCCTTTGATCTTTCCTTTGATGTTCTGGTCTCCTGATTCTTATTATTATTATTAGGGACCGAGCCCGAAGGGGGACGAAGGTCCCTATTGTTGTTGCTTTGTTTCCGTATTATTATTATTATTATTATTATTATTAGGGACCGAGCCCGAAGGGGGACGAAGGTCCCTATTGTTGTTGCTTCGTTTCCGTATTATTATTATTATTCTTGTTCATACACGCTGGGGCAATTTTGAGCATGTTCCCATGCTTCAAAACAAACGAAACTTTGCACGGGCATCACAAAGTCCTGCCAGTACGACCACAGAAAGTCTCGTCCCCCAGTGACCCCCAGGAGCTCGATAGCGCCCCCTAGCGCGTTGTCTTTCGGGGCTGGCATACCGTTTAAGATAGGCGCACGAAATTCGGTAGGGACGTGTATCTCAATAAGACGAACAAATGCCTCACTGCAATGTCATGGCCACGCCCAACAGGAAGTGAGATAATTGGGCTTTTGTGTGATTTTTGGGTATTGGACATAGAATGGAATTTGAAACACTTCTCCTACACCGTACCTCAGATGGGCTTAAATTTTGGTGAACATAATCTTAAGACGTTGGAGATGTTAAATTGCGAAGGATTTTCAAATAGGCGGTAATATGACGATACGGCGGATCGATAAAGTTAGGTATTTATTGAATGGGAGTGATGAGTTATGAATGGGAGGTATTTGTTGCTAGGCAACGCCCTGATCAAAGGTCTTTGATCTTTGTACCTTTGATCTGATATAGCTGCAAGCAGCAATGTGGGGACAAGCATCGAAGGTTCATGTAGGCCTCAGCATGTAGGCCACATGCAGGGTCTGACAGGGTCTAACAGAGTCTGACAGGGTCTGACAGGGTCTGACAGGGTCTGACAGGGTCTGTTCTGACAGGGTATCTACAATGTCATGGCCATCCCGTAGTGCAGCAGCTACGCTTCCAAAAAGACCCGTCCCCCGGTGACCCCCAGGAGCTCGATAGCGCCCCCTAGCGCGTTGTCTTTCGGGGCTGGCATACCGTTTAAGATAGGCGCACGAAATTCGGTAGGGACGTGTATCTCAATAAGACGAACAAACGCCTCACTGCAATGTCATGGCCACGCCCAACATTGCAGTGAGCCATACCACGAAATTTGGTATGGCTGTGCGTCTCAGTAAGACGAACAAACGCAGGTGCGAGGTCCCGACCAACGCCGCTTGCGGCTTTAATTATTATTATTATTCTTGTTCATACACGCTGGGGCAATTTTGAGCATGTTCCCATGCTTCAAAACAAACGAAACTTTGCACGGGCATCACAAAGTGCTGCCAGTACGACCACACAAAGTCTCGTCCCTGGGGGACCTGGGGGTCCCTGGGAGACCCCACTGGGGGACCCCAGTGGGGGGTCTCCTAGACCATACCTCAGATGGGCATAAATTTTGGTAAGCATAATCTTAAGACGTTGGAGATGTTAAATTGCGAAGGATTTTCAAATAGGCGGTAATATGATGATACGGCGGATCGATAAAGTTAGGTATGGAATTTGAAACACTTCTCCTACACCGTACCTCAGATAGGCTTAAATTTTGGTGAACATAATCTTAAGACGTTGGAGATGTTAAATTGCGAAGGATTTTCAAATAGGCGGTAATATGACGACACGGCGGATCGATAAAGTTAGGTATTTATTGAATGGGAGTGATGAGTTATGAATGGGAGGTATTTGTTGCTAGGCAACGCCCTGATCAAAGGTCTTTGATCTTTGTACCTTTGATCTGATATAGCTGCAAGCAGCAATGTGGGGACAAGCATCGAAGGTTCATGTAGGCCTCAGCATGTAGGCCACATGCAGGGTCTGACAGGGTCTAACAGAGTCTGACAGGGTCTGACAGGGTCTGACAGAGTCTGACAGGGTCTGACAGGGTCTGTTCTGACAGGGTATCTACAATGTCATGGCCACGCCCAACAGGAAGTGAGATAATTGGGGCAATTTTGAGCATGTTCCCATGCTTCAAAACAAAACTTTGCACGGGAATCACAAAGTGCTGCCAGTACAACCACACAAAGTCCCGTCCCCCAGTGACCCCCAGGAGCTCGATAGCGCCCCCCACTTCTCCTACACCGTACCTAAATTGCGAAGGATTTTCAAATAGGCGATACGGCGGATCGATAAACTTAGGTATTTATTGAATGGGAGTTATGAGTTATGAATGGGAGGTTTTCATTGAATTTGGAGTTCTTCCTCAGACTAAAACTTCACAGGGTAATAATGTAGATGAGAACTACCAAGATTTTCATGCCAAATAACGACAGGCCAGTGAACTGTCAGAAATCTACCTCTAGCTGAGCCCCTAACAGGAAAAATTGTCCGATATGGCTTACCATTTTTGCCAGGCACACGAAATTCAGTATGGGTGTGCGTCTCAGTAAGACGAACAAACGCAGGGGCGAGGTCCCGACCAACGCCGCTTGCGGCTTTAATTATATATTTTTTCTTCAATGGGAGTCTATGGCAGCCCATAGAACCGTCTGGTAAAAAGTTGTGAAATTTGGCATGCACATTCCAGCCAGTCTCCTCATTACTCACAGCAATTTATAGGCCCCCAGCCCCAACCGTCTAGTGGCACCAGCAGGTCAAAGTTGCAGAAATGTGTCAATTGCCTAGCAACGCACCTAGCAACCTTTGATCTGTCTTTGATGTGTCTGTTCTGACAGGGTTAGACCCTGACCCTGTCAGACTCTGTTAGATCCTGTCAGACCTTGTTAAACCCTGTCAAACGGTGCTTGACTATAATAAATATAGCTGCAAGCAGCAATGTGGGGGACATTGCTGCTTGCAGCTATATTTATTATTATTTTATATTCCTTTCACCATGGGAGTCTATGGCAACCCCTAGAAGCGTCTGGTAAAAAGTTGTGAAATTTTGCATGCACATTCCAGCCAGTCTCCTCATTACCCACAGCAATTTATAGGCCCCCAGCCCCAACCGTCTAGTGCCACCAGCAGGTCAAATTTTCAGGAATTTTCAGGAATTACCTAGCAATGGACCTAGCAACCGATCTGTCTTTGATGTGTCTTTGATCTGTTAAACCTTGTTAGACCCTGTTAAACCCTGTCAGACTGTTAGACCCTGTCAGACCCTGTTAGACCCTGTCAGACTCTGTTAGATCCTGTCAGACTCTGTTAGACCCTGTCAGACCCTGTTAGACCCTGTCAGACCTTGTTAGACCCTGTCAGACTCTGTTAGACCCTGTCAGACCCTGTTAAACCCTGTCAGACCTTGTTAGACCCTGTCAGACTCTATCTAAACCCCAGCACCTGCAACAAGGTTATTATAGTTTATGAAAACTGTCAGACTCTGTTAAATCCTGTCAGACCCTGTCAGATTCTGTTAGACCCTGTCAGACCCTGTTAGACCCTGTCAGACTCTGTTAGACCCAGTCAGATTCTGTTAGACCCTGTCAGACCCTGTTAGACCCTGTCAGACCTTGTTAGACCCTGTCAGACTCTGTTAGACCCTGTCAGATGCTGTTAGACCCTGTCAGACCTTGTTTAGACCCTGTCAGACTCTTTTAGACTCTGTTAAACCCTGTCAGACCCTGTCAGACCCTGTTAAACCTTGTTAGACCCTGTTAAACCCTGTTTCTGAGTCTAACTACGCTGTTAGACCCTGTCAGACTCTGTTAGACCCTGTCAGACCCTGCATGCGGCCTACATGCTGAGGCCTAGATGCACCTTCGGTGCTTGGCCCCACATTGCTGCTTGCAGCTATATTTTATTCATTTTATTTATGAGACAGGGACAGTGCACAATATACAGTACATTAACCTTCACACGAAACATGCATTGTGCCAGGTTGTAGTTCCAGAGCCAATTTCCACCTGTATTTCCTGGTGCATGTTTTTTAGGTTTGATGAGGGAAACCAGAGTAATCGGAGTAATCCCACCCAGACACGGGGAGAATATGCAAACTCCACACAGAATGGCCCGGGCAACCCAGGGATCAGATCTGGAACCTGCTTGCCCAGAAAGGTCCAGGTGACCCGGGGATCGAACCCAAACCCTTCTTGCTGTGAAGCAACCGTGCCGCCTAAACACATAGGCGGCACATACCTGGAGATTTGTTTGTTTTATTCACATATGTTTAACACACAAACTATGCATATTTAGGTTGAGTTCTGCTCTCAAATGGAAAACACTCCCCACTGTTCCACCTTGTGATGTCATGTGGTAATACGGAAGTGATCCACTGCATTTTTAAACTCCATACACCTTTAGTAGAATTATTTGGATAATTTCAGTCCTGGGATTTTCAGTCTTTACTGAACTAAAGGTAAAAGGTAGCTGTTAACTTGAAAGATAATAAAGGGTCACTTAAACATGTGTGAATGAAAGAAAACACAACCGCAGGTATGTTTATGATGAGGTGACAGCATTATACAGTCATACCTCACCTTACGAAATCGTTCCAGAAGTGGTTTCGTAACGTGATTTTTTCGTAAGTCGAGTCGCAATGGGGGATTCGGGCTGCTGCGAAGCTGAGCGCACATCCGAGCATGCATTATTTGAATTTTTGAGATTTTGCGTTTCGTAACTTGAATTTTCTTTCGTATTCAGAGACGAAAATTTTACGTAAACGCGTTTCGTAACTTGGGTTATTCGTTAATTGGGTCTTTCGTAAGGTGAGGTATGACTGTAACATGGCTTAAAGCTCACAAGAGTCAAATTTGAGTAATATGGGTCCTTTAATACTTGCATGCCGTGAATAAGATCTTGCTCATATTAGTACACATTCCAGCGTCTGCCAGTACCTGCAATACAACATTATATTAGAACACTGTAAAACACAACAGTCTTATGTGTTAGAATTACTAATATGTTTTTATGATAAATAAATGAATGTTTTGCTTTGCATTTTTGGTGGCTCATTTAAGCTGATAAGTGGCTCATTTTTGCTGACCGGGTGGCTCATTTTACCTGAACACTGATCATTTTAAAAAAAAGTGTGACAGCTGATGTTTTACAAGCTGTAAAACCTAAATGATTACATTTTATACAATAATTCAACCTTAAAATATTAAAGATTTAATTTATTATCTAAAATAAATATAAACCAATGTCATAAATAGTTTTTTACTAGTTTCCTAAGAAATTAACCAAAATGTGGCTCAAATGACCTGATGTCATGAAATTGTATGTCTTATATTACTGTATTAGTGCCCGGTGTGCTTTCTGGCTAAATAATAAAGCTGACATTGATCTTTGATCTTTGCTCTTTGATTATTTTTGAATAGTACATAGATAAACAGGCTAAGTTTTGCATTAAAATCGTACCAAACGCGGATCTGAATGACCTTAACCTCTTTTACATCACTGTAAACCATCTTACTCACAATCCCGCTAACAATTGTGCATTTTTAGCTCTAAAGTAGCCCATAAATGCAGTTCTTTTCGTCTTTTCTGAGCGCGTTTGGGAGGCGGGCCATCCATGTTTCTGACATCATGTAAATTGTGAGGAAGGATGCGCTTCCTACCTCAATTACTTATTGGATCATTGAAGGTGGAACCCCCACAGCAGGTGATCGGTCAGAATCACTACGATGATTCACTTGGTTGAGGAACCTTTATTGAATGCTGTCTGGCCGGTGTCGGCTGAAGGGTGTAAGAACGTAGCCCGAAAAACCGCACACAGTTGCAGAAATCACACAAATACTTACTTGCACAAGACGCACACAAAGAACACAATCAGAGTATAGCAAATGCGAAAAGCAAGTATTAATAGTCCGCGTTACTAAACTCTGCTACTTGTGACGATCTCTCTACAGAAAAGGCACCTATAGATGGCCCATTGGTTAGTCTGGCAGCTTCGGAAGTTGAAGGGCGGGTGTAGGTCCTGTCCCCCACCCTCACCTCTGCTGACAGTATAAGTTAGTTATAGCATAAATGCTGAATGACCTTAATCTCCTCTTGGCCACTGTAAACCATATTACTCACAATCCCGCTAATAATTGTGCATTTTTAGCCCTAAAGTAGCCCATAGATGTGGTTCTTTGAGCCTTTTCTGAGTGCGTTTGGGAGGGGGCCATGCTTGTTTTTGACGTCATGCGCTCAAATTCTGCTCCTGGCCTCTCTGTTTGATGCCTGACTAACCTGTGACCTTTTATTTATATTTCTTTCCAACTTCAACTACAGTGTTAGCTAAGTTTAGAGAGGAGAAAAGGGAAGAATTGCGTGTTTTGTTTAATTTTTCCTTGCGTTGGCAAAAAGTGCTTGTCTTATCGGGTACTCGCAGTACTAGTGGGAATAAACAAGTTACATTTATTCAAAAGAAGAGAGATATTGTCACATCTTTATATAGCGCTTTTTCCAATTCACTCCAACCATTGGATCAGTGGACAAAAGCACTGTCAACTGAGCTACTGCCAAAAATCACCATTAACCTATATATTTTTGCCTTTCGGATCTAAAATGGATAATACCGGACCAAGGAAGACTTGCTGTGGTAGGCTAGTATGCATTGCATAGGCTACATCAATAGGTATGTTAAATAATTGACATTTTCATCGATCACATTTTACAGAAGCTGTCCGAGAGTTCTTCACTTCAGCCAAATTCCTAATTTACATGGGACAAGCACTGTCAGCATGGGTGTGTAACTATAGGATCTCATTACAATATTATTATCTGAAAAACATGATTACTCCTTGTAGTCTATTTGTATCGTTTTAAGCATTATAAATAGTATGTATCTGTTTTTAAAGTCTCAAATAAAATGTTAGCCATTATTGTCATGGTATAAACCAGTGCTTCTCAAATAGTGGGGCGGGCTTCCCTGGAGGGGCGTGGTGTGATGCCAGGAAGGGTGCATGTGACCCTGGGAAACATGTTTTTTGCCGTACTGTACTCTAAGTGTAATTGCACATCAACAACAGTAGTTGGCAGTGGCGCTCGGCAACCTTAAATACGCGATGTACAGAACAGACTCACCATCAGCAGAACATCCTCTGTCACAGAAAAAACACGTATATTCCACTGAGTCGTGTCCTTTCTTTAGTCCGACAGAAGCTGACGCATCAGTTTTGTTTCTGTAAAACGTAAACAAATGTGCGTAAAGCTGCATTAAAAACACATTAATAATTGAGTCCTCAGTGCAAAAAGACAGTGCAGTGTTTGTTGTAAGTTTCTGTCTTTTTTTGTTTTTAATGTTAATAAATGCGTGAAGAGTCCCTCAGTCGTCCAGGTAAAATCCATGATAAAAGGAGAAATTCAATTTGTCAACTGGACAAAGTTTGTTTGGTCGAAAACGTTTCGCCGCTCATCCGAGAGGCTTCGTCAGCTCTGGTTCTAGTGCTGGTTATACCCTGTATATATCTAGCTGCAGGGAGGAGCTACCTACACTGAAATAGCTCTGAAACTATCTCCACTAATCTGTCTCTTTGTTTTTCAAATTTCTCTGGCGACTAGTTTAGCCTCCCTATTCAAGCCTAACGACCCTCTCCACCCCTCTGCCCTGGATTGTCTGCCCTAATGTTTCTTTGTCTGTTTTTGACTTGGTTTGAGAATCGAATTATAAATGGGAGACAAGTTATGTCTAACTCCCCCATTTCTGTTTAACGACGGATTCTCTTTTTTGACAAAAATTGCCTCTTTAACCCCCCTCTCAAACCAGTTTTGTTCCCTGGCTAAGATCTGAACCTCACTGTCCTCAAAAGAATGGCCCGTGGCTTCTAGGTGAAGATGTACGGCAGATGACGGTCCACTCTGGCACGCCCGCCTGTGTTGGTACATCCTCTTGTGAAGTGGCTGTTTGGTTTCCCGAATGTAGCGCTCACTGCAGTCTTCACTACACTGAATGGAGTAGACCACATTGCTTTGTTTGTGGCTCGGTGTTTTGTCCTTTGGGTGGACGAGTTTTTGTCTTAAAGTGTTTGTGGGTTTGAAATAAACTGGAATTTCATATTGTCTGAAAATCCTCTGTAGTTTTTCCGAAACACTGGCCAGGTACGGAATCGCGACCCCTTTCCTCCTGGGTTCGGATTCTCTGTTGTCTTGTTTCTGGCCCTTGTCTCTCTTGGTTTTGTTGACAGCCCACTTAGGATATCCACAAACAGAGAGGGCTTCCTGCACATGTTGTTCTTCTTTCTCCTTACCCTCTGTGCTTGTGGGAACCACTTGGGCCCTGTGTTGTAATGTCCGAATAACACCCAGTTTGTGCTGCAGTGGGTGGTGTGAATCAAAAAGCAGGTATTGGTCTGTGTGTGTGGGCTTCGTGAAGACTTCTACTTGGAGTCGCCGGTCTCCTCCTATCGTTACTGCACAATCTAAGAACGCCAATGTGTTATCATTGACATCTTCACAGGTGAATTTGATGTTCGGATCTACAGAATTGATATGTGCAGTAAAAGGTTCCAAATCTTGAATTTTGATTTTTGAAAAATTATCATCAACATCCCGAAACCAGTGTGTGGGAGGAGTGCCTGGATATGAAGCTAAGGCTTCAAATTGTTCCATGTATAAATTAGCCATGATAGGGGAGACCGGTGAGCCCATCGCACAGCCATGGATTTGCCTGTAGAAGTTCCCTCTGAACTGGAAATAGGTGGTATTCAGACAAATTTCCAGCAGTTGACAGATTTGGTCAGGTGAAAGTTTGGTTCTCTCTTCTAGCTTGGAATCCTGTAGTAAACTCCTTCTCGCTGCTTCGACCGCTACTGCGGTGGGGATACAAGTGAAAAGAGAGGTTACATCAAAGGAAACCATTGTCTCATCCTGACCAAACTGGAGAAACTTCACTTTGTTTACAAATTTGGCTGTGTTCTCAATGTGGTGCTCCGTGTTACCCACCAATGGAGCCAAGATAGTTTTTAGGTGTTTGGCCAAATTATATGTGATAGAGTCAACACTACACACAATGGGTCTGAGTGGTACTCCTTGTTTGTGAATCTTAGGGAGGCCATAGATGCACGGGATAGCGTCACCAGGGTACAGTCTGTAATACAGCTGTAGATCAATGACTTCTTCTTTCCTCAACTTCTGTAAGCAATCAATGATCTTCTTTTTGTACCCATTGGTGGGGTCCCGTTTTAGTACTTCGTATGTTGTCGTGTCACTGAGTAAGCTGTTCACCTTTGCCTCATAATCAGCGGAGTCCAAGATCATCGTGCATCTCCCTTTGTCCGCAGGCAGGATTTGAATGCTCTGGTCCCTCTCTAGAGCAATGATGGCCTTCCTTTCCTCTGGTGTTATGTTTGAGGGTAGATTGTGCAGTAACGATAGGAGGAGACCGTCTTCAGGAAGCCCACACACACAGACCAATACCTGCTTTTTGATTCACACCACCCACTGCAGCACAAACTGGGTGTTATTCGGACATTACAACACAGGGCCCAAGTGGTTCCCACAAGCACAGAGGGTAAGGAGAAAAAAGAACAACATGTGCAGGAAGCCCTCTCTGTTTGTGGATATCCTAAGTGGGCTGTCAACAAAACCAAGAGAGACAAGGGCAAGAAACAAGACAACAGAGAATCTGAACCCAGGAGGAAAGGGGTCGCGATTCCGTACCTGGCCGGCGTTTCAGAAAAACTACAGAGGATTTTCAGACAATATGAAATTCCAGTTTATTTCAAACCCACAAACACTTTAAGACAAAAACTCGTCCACCCAAAGGACAAAACACCGAGCCACAAACAAAGCAATGTGGTCTACTCCATTCAGTGTAGTGAAGACTGCAGTGAGCGCTATATTCGGGAAACCAAACAGCCACTTCACAAGAGGATGTACCAACACAGGCGGGCGTGCCAGAGTGGACCGTCATCTGCCGTACATCTTCACCTAGAAGCCACGGGCCATTCTTTTGAGGACAGTGAGGTTCAGATCTTAGCCAGGGAACAAAACTGGTTTGAGAGGGGAGTTAAAGAGGCAATTTTTGTCAAAAAAGATAATCCGTCGTTAAACAGAAATGGGGGAGTTAGACATAACTTGTCTCCAATTTATAATTCGATTCTCAAACCAAGTCAAAAACAGACAAAGAAACATTAGGGCAGACAATCCAGGGCAGAGGGGTGGAGAGGGTCGTTAGGCTTGAATAGGGAGGCTAAACTAGTCGCCAGAGAAATTTGAAAAACAAAGAGACAGATTAGTGGAGATAGTTTCAGAGCTATTTCAGTGTAGGTAGCTCCTCCCTGCAGCTAGATATAAACAGGGTCTAACCAACACTAGGACCAGAGCTGACGAAGCCTCTCGGATGAGCGGCAAAACGTTTTTTTCGACCAAACAAACTTTGTCCAGTTGATAAATTGAATTTCTCCTTTTATCAATGTTAGTAAATGTTTAATAAAGGATACAATGTTATGCAGAGGTGTACTAATAACAATTTTCTAGACAAATAATACTATTTATAGTCACGCACAGGGAGGGGGGCATGAAAATGTTTCTTCTTCCTGGGGGGTGTCACAGAAAATAATTGAGAAGCACTGGCATAAACTATTATTAGGATTATATTGTGAGTTAGTTACAAGTCAAATTTATTCATTCACAATAATAGGGTATTTCTTAACAGAGAGGTTAATTTAGGAGGTAAAAGGAAGGTATCAAGTTTGTCTTTAACACCTTCAAACAAAACCAGATTTTATTTATTCATGAATTCTTTGTAATCACATCTTTTTTCTGGGTACGTGGAATTAGTAATTGTTATATATCTATAACAGAGTAAATAAATATATTGTCCAGGGTGACGCCATGTGGAACTTTGCTGTCGCTGTCTTCTTGATGGAGTTGTACGGAAACAGCTTGTTGCTCACAGCAATCTCTGGGCTTGTGGAGGCCGGCTCTGTCCTGCTTTTAGGGGCCAATATCGGGGGCTGGGTCGACAGGAATCCAAGACTTAAAGGTAAAGTCCAAGTACAACTGAAGATATTCCAGAAAAGAAGAAGTTTACCGCACACTTGTTTGACTTTCCGATTATTCTTTTATTAGGTACGAGCGAACAACACGTTTCGCATCTACAGCGTCATCAGGTTCACCCGAGTAGCGCCAGGTGTGACTAAATATCATCCGGTCACATGTTCTTTCACTTAAAGTCATATTTTTTAGATGCAATGTTATATTACATATATACAGCAGAAAAATACATATCATCCATTATACTATATATATATATATATATATATATATATATATATATATATATATATATATATATATATATATATATATATATATATATATAGCCACTATATAAGCCACTTGCACAAGTGTCCATCAAATGTGGCACATACCAAGGAGATGCACTATCCCCGCTGCTGTTCTGCATAGGTCTGAACCCCCTCAGCCAAATCATCGAAAGCACTGGCTACGGATACCGACTCAGAAATGGGGCCACCATCAGTCACCTCCTCTACATCTTCTACATGGATGACATCAAGCTGTACGCTAAGAGTGAGCGAGACATCGACTCACTGATCCTCACCACCAGGATCTACAGCACAGACATTGGAATGTCATTCGGGCTTGAGAAATGTAGTAGGATGGTGACCAAGAGAGGGAAAGTAGTCCACACAGAGGGGGTCTCACTCCCAGAGGGAACAATAACAGACATTGAGGACAGTTACAAGTACCTTGGTATCCCACAAGCAAATGGCAACCTTGAAGAGGCAACAAGGAAAGCGGCTACGGCCAAATACCTGCAACGAGTAAGGCAAGTCCTAAGAAGTCAGCTCAATGGTAAGAACAAGGCCCAGGCAATAAATAGCTATGCCCTGCCAGTGATCAGATACCCAGCAGGAATCATAAGCTGGCCAAAGGAGGAGATACAGACCACAGACGTTAAGACACGAAAGCTCCTGACCATGCATGGAGGGTTCCTGAGACTGTACACAAGCCGGAAGGAAGGAGGCCGAGGACTAGTGAGTGTGGGAACCACTGTCCAGGATGAAACATCCAAAATCCATAAGTACATCAAGGCCAAGGCCCCAACAGATGATGTGCTCAAGGAATGCCTCAGACAGTGGAGTGCAGGGGAAGAGGTGCTGGAGGGACCTTCATGGCAGGACAAGCCCCTACATGGGGCGTACCACCGAAATATAACTGAAGTGGCTGATATAAAGAAATCCTACCAATGGCTGGAGAGAGCTGGTCTGAAGGACAGCACAGAGGCCCTCATCCTGGCTGCACAGGAGCAGGCCTTGAGCACCCGAGCAATAGAGGCCCAGATCTACCACACCAGACAAGACCCAAGGTGTAGGCTGTGCAAAGAGGCTCCTGAGACAGTCCAGCACATAACTGCAGGGTGTAAGATGCTGGCAGGGAAAGCATACATGGAACGACACAACCGAGTGGTGGGCATAGTGTACAGAAACATCTGTGCAGAGTACGGGCTGGAGACCCCAAGGTCAAGGTGGGAAACACCTCCGAAGGTTGCGGAGAATGACCGAGCCAAGATCCTGTGGGACTTCCAGATACAGACTGACAGAATGGTGATGGTGAACCAACCAGACATAGTGGTGGTGGATAAGCAACATAACAGAGCTGTGGTGGTGGACATTGCAATACCAAGCGATGGTAACATCAGGAAAAAGGAACACGAGAAACTAGAGAAATACCAGGGGCTCAAGGAAGAGCTGGAGAAGGCCTGGAAGGCGAAGGCATCAGTGGTGCCTGTGGTGATCGGAGCACTCGGGGCTGTAACCCCCAAACTGGAGGAGTGGCTACAACAGATCCCAGGGAAAACATCAGACATCTCAGTCCTAAAAAGTGCAGTACTAGGAACAGCAAAGATACTGCGCAGAACTCTCAAGCTCCCAGGCCTCAACAACAAGAAGGTCCAACGACCGCCTGGTGGCCGGGCCTTTCCCCATGGGGCCCGGCCGGGCTCAGCCTGAAGGAGCGACGTGGGGCCGTCTTCCCGTGGACTCACCACCCGCAGGAGGATCCATAAGGGGCTGGTGCAGAAATCTGGGCGGCAGCCGAAAGCAGGGGCCTCGGCGACCAGATCTCCGGACATGGAGACTAGCTCTGGGGACATGGAATGTCACCTCGCTCGGGGGGAAGGAGCCTGAGCTCGTGCGGGAGGTTGAGCGCTATCGACTAGATATAGTCAGCCTCACCTCCACGCACAGCTTGGGCTCTGGAACACAACTCCTTGAAGGGGGCTGGACTCTCCCTTTCTCTGGCGTTGCCCACGGGGAACGGCGGCGGGCTGGTGTGGGCCTGCTCATTGCCCCACAGCTTAGCCGCCGAGTGTTGGAGTTCACCCCGGTGAACGAGATGGTCGCGTCCCTGCGCCTTCGGGTCGGGGACAGGTCTCTCACTGTTGTGTTGGCCTACGGGCCGAACAGCAGTGCAGAGTACCCGGCCTTCTTGGAGTGCCTGGGATGGGTACTGGACAGTGCACCGCCCAGGGACTCCGTGGTTCTCCTGGGGGACTTCAACGCCCACGTGGGCAACGACAGTGACACCTGGAGAGGGGTGATTGGGAGGAACGGCCTCCCTGATCTGAACCTGAGCGGTGTTCTGTTATTGGGCTTCTGTGCTATGCGCAATTTGTCCATAACGAACACCATGTTTGAGCACAAGGGTGTCCACCAGTGCACATGGCACCAGGACACCCTAGGACGGAGGTCGATGATCGACTTTGTTGTCGTGTCATCTGACCTCCGGCCGCGTGTCTTGGACACTCGGGTGAAGAGAGGGGCAGAGCTGTCAACTGATCACCACCTGGTTGTGAGTTGGGTCCGCTGGCGGGGGAGGAAGCCAGAAAGACCTGGCAGGCCCAAGCGCGTAGTGAAGGTCTGTTGAGAACGTCTGGCAGATCCCTCTGTCAGGGGTACCTTCAACTCACACCTCCGGGAGAGCTTCTCCCGGATTCCGGGGGAGGCTGGGGACATAGAGTCCGAATGGGCTCTGTTCTTGGCCTCTATTGTCGATGCGGTCGCCCGTAGCTGTGGTCGTAAGGTCTGTGGTGCCTGTCGCGGCGGCAATCCCCGGACCCGGTGGTGGACACCGGAAGGAAGGGATGCCGTCAGGCTGAAGAAGGAGTCTTATCGGGCCTTATTGGCTCATGGGACTCCGGAGGCAGCCGACGGGTACCGGCGGGCCAAGCGTGCTGCAGCCTGGGCGGTCGCAGAGGCAAAAACTCGGGTTTGGGAGGAGTTCGGAGAGGCCATGGAGGAGGACTATCGGACGGCCTCAAAGAAATTTTGGCAAACCGTCCGGCGCCTCAGGAGGGGGAAGCAGTACTTCACCAACACTGTTTACAGTGCGGGTGGGGGGCTGTTGACCTCGACTGGGGATGTTATCGGACGGTGGAAGGAATACTCTGAGGATCTCCTCAATCCCGCCGTCACGTCTTCCGAGGAGGAAGCAGAGGCTGGGGACTCGGGGGCGGACTCACTCATCACCCTGGCTGAAGTCACTGAGGTGGTTGGAAAGCTCCTCGGTGGCAAGGCCCCGGGGATGGATGAGATCCGTCCTGAGTATCTCAGGTCTCTGGATGTTGTAGGGCTGTCTTGGCTGACACGTCTCTGCAACATCGCGTGGCGGTCGGGGACAGTACCTCTGGACTGGCAGACCGGGGTGGTGGTCCCTCTGTTTAAGAAGGGGGACCGGAGGGTGTGTTCCAACTTTCGGGGAATCACACTCCTCAGCCTTCCCGGTAAGGTCTATTCCAGGGTGCTGGAGAGGAGAATTCGACCGATAGTCGAACCTCGGATTCAGGAGGAGCAGTGTGGTTTTCGTCCCTGCCGGGGAACACTGGACCAGCTCTATACTCTCCATCGGGTGCTTGAGGGTGCATGGGAGTTTGCCCAAACAGTCCACATGTGCTTTGTGCATCTGGAGAAGGCATTTGACCGTGTCCCTCGTGGGGTCCTGTGGAGAGTGCTCTGGGAGTACGGGGTTCGGGGCCCTTTGTTAAGGGCTGTTCGGTCCCTGTATGACCGGAGCAGGAACTGTGTTCGCATTGCTGGTAGTAAGTCGGACCTGTTCCCGGTGCATGTTGGACTCCGCCAGGGCTGCCCTTTGTCACCAGTTCTGTTCCTTATATTTATGGACAGAATTTCTAGGTGCAGTCAGGGGCCGGAGGGGATCCGGTTTGGGAACCACAGGATCTCATCTCTGCTGTTTGCAGACGATGTTTTCCTGATGACTTCATCGAAACGGGACCTCCAATGTGCACTGGGGCGGTTTGCAGCCGAGTGTGAAGCGGCTGGGATGAGGATCAGCTCTTCGAAATCCGAGGCTATGGTTCTCAACCGGAAAAAGGTGGCTTGCCCTCTCCGTGTGGGTGGGGAGTCCTTGCCTTAAGTGGAGGAGTTCAAGTATCTCGGGGTCTTGTTCACGAGTGAGGGGAGGATGGAGTGTGAGATTGACAGGCGGATCGGTGCAGCGTCGGCAGTGATGTGGTCGTTGTACCGGACCGTTGTGGTGAAGAGGGAGCTGAGCCAAAAGGCGAAGCTCTCAATTTACCGGTCAATTTACGTTCCTACCCTCACCTATGGTCATGAGCTCTGGGTAATGACCGAAAGGACGAGATCGCGGATACAAGCGGCCGAAATGAGTTTCCTCCGCAGAGTGGCTGGGCGCACCCTTAGAGATAGGGTGTGGAGCTCAGTCACACGGGAGGGGCTCAGAGTAGAGCCGCTGCTTCTCCACGTCAAGAGGAGCCAGCTGAGGTGGCTCGGGCATCTTTTTCGGATGCCTCCTGGACGCCTCCCTCAGGAGGTGTTCCGGGCATGTCCCACCTGGAGGAGGCCCCGGGGAAGACCCAGGACACGCTGGAGGGACTATGTGTCCCGGCTGGCCTGGGAACGCCTTGGGCTCTCCCCGGAGGAGCTGGAGGAAGTGTCCGGGGTGAAGGAAGTCTGGACGTCCCTGCTTAGACTGTTGCCCCCGCGACCCGGCCCTGGATAAGCGGAAGAAAATGGATGGATGGATGGATGGATGGATATATACACTCAACAAAAATATAAACGCAACACTTTTGTTTTTGCTCCCATTTTTCCTGAGATGGACCCAAAGATCCAAAATTCACTCCAGATACACAGCACTACCATTTCTCTCAAACATTGTTCACAAATCTGTCCAAATGTGTGACAGCGAGCACCTCTGCCCCGCCGAGACAATCCACCCCACCTCACAGGTGCGCCACATCAAGATGCCGATCCAACATCATGACCAGTGCACAGGTGCGCCCCAGACTGCTCACAATAAAAGGCCACCCCGAAATGTGCATTTCTTTTGCTTTATTGGGGGTCTGGGGACTCAGAACCAGTCAGTATCTGGTGTGACCACCATTTGCCTCATGCAGTGCAACACATCTTCTTCGCATAGAGTTTATCAGATTGTCAATTGTGGCCTGTGGAATGTTGGTCCACTCCTCTTCAATGGCTGTGCGAAGTTGCTGGATATTAGTGGGAGCTGGTACACGCTGTCGTATACGCCGGTCAAGCACATCCCAAACATGCTCAATGGGAGACATGTCCGGTGAGTGTGCTGGCCATGCAAGAACTGGGACATTTTCAGCTTCCAAGAATTGTGTACAGATCCTTGCAACATGGGGCCGTGCATTATCTTGCTGAAACATGAGGTGATGTTCATGGATGTATGGCACAACAATGGGCCTCAGGATCTCATCACGGTATCTCTGTGCATTCAAAATGCCATCAATAAAATGCACCTGTGTTCTTCGTCCATAACAGCCTTTGAAGAGGAGTGGACCAACATTCCACAGGCCACAAGTGACAATCTGATAAACTCTATGCGAAGATGTGTTGCACTGCATGAGGCAAATGGTGGTCACACCAGATACTGACTGGTTCTGAGTCCCCAGACCCCCAATTAAGCAAAAAAAATGCACATTTCGGGGTGGCCTTTTATTGTGGGCAGTCTGGGGCGCACCTGTGCACTGGTCATGATGTCGGATCGGCATCTTGATGTGGTGCACCTGTGAGGTGGGGTGGATTGTCTCTGCAGGGCAGAGGTGCTCGCTGTCACACATTTGGACAGATTTGTGAACAATGTTTGAGAGAAATGGTAGTGTTGTGTATCTGGAGTGAATTTTGGATCTTTGGGTCCATCTCAGGAAAAATGGGAGCAAAAACAAAAGTGTTGCGTTTATATTTTTGTTGAGTATATATATATATATATGCGTGAAAAGTCCCTCAGTCGTCCAGGTAGAATCCATGATAACAGGAGAAGTTCAATTTGTCAACTGGACAAAGTTTGTTTGGTTGAAAACGTTTCGCCGCTCATCCGAGAGGCTTCGTCAGCTCTAATAAGAATACTGGTAAGACACTTGCTTATATCTTGCTGTAGGGAGGAGCTACCTAGCTAACTACTTTCCGGAACTATCTCATTGGTTTCCGTCTTTTGTTTCTCTGGCGTCTAGCTAACGATCTCTATTCATCCCTACACGCTTGTTTTTCACACCTCTGGCCCTGACCTGGCTAGCCCTATTGTTTCCCTGTTTGCTTGATCTACGCTTAAGAATGGAATTGTAGATGGGATGCAAATTATGTCTGACTCCACCATTTCTGTTCAGAGAAGGATTCTCTTTTTTGACAAAAATAGCCTCTTTAACTCCCCTCTCAAACCAATTCTTTTCCCTGGCTAAGATCTGAACCTCACTGTCCTCAAATGAATGACCCGTGGCTTCTAGGTGAAGATATACGGCAGATGACGGTCCACTCTGGCACGCCCGTCTGTGCTGGTACATCCTCTTGTGAAGTGGCTGCTTGGTTTCCCCAATATAGCGCTCACTGCAGTCTTCACTACACTGAATGGAGTAGACCACATTGCTTTGTTTGTGGCTCGGTGTTTTGTCCTTTGGGTGGACGAGTTTTTGTCTTAAAGTGTTTGTGGGTTTGAAATAAACTGGAATTTCATATTGTCTGAAAATCCTCTGTAGTTTTTCCGACACGCCGGCCAGGTACGGAATCGCTACCCCTTTCCTCCTGGGTTCGGATTCTCTATTATCTTGTTTCTTGCCCTTGTCTCTCTTGGTTTTGTTAACAGCCCATTTGGGATAACCACAAACAGAGAGGGCTTCCTGCACATGTTGTTCTTCTTTTTCCTTACCCTCTGTGCTTGTGGGAACCACTTGGGCCCTGTGTTGTAATGTCCGAATAACACCCAGTTTGTGCTGCAGTGGGTGGTGTGAATCAAAAAGCAGGTATTGGTCTGTGTGTGTGGGCTTCCTGAAGACTTCTACTTGGAGTCCCCGGTCTCCTCCTATCGTTACTGCACAATCTAAGAATGCCAATGTGTTATCCTTGGCATCTTCACGGGTGAATTTGATATTAGGATCTACAGAATTGATATGTGCAGTAAACGGTTCCAAATCTTGAATTTTGATTTTTGTAAAATTATCATCAACATAACGAAACCAGTGTGTGGGAGGAGTGCCTGGATATGAAGCTAAGGCACTCTGTTCAAATTGTTCCATGTATAAATTAGCCATGATAGGGGAGACCGGTGAGCCCATCGCACAGCCATGAATTTGCCTGTAGAAGTTCCCTCTGAACTGGAAATAGGTGGTATTTAGACAAATTTCCAGCAGTTGGCATATTTGGTCAGGAGAAAGTTTGGTTCTCTCTTCTAGCTTGGAATCCTGTAGTAAACTCCTTCTCGCTGCTTCGACCGCTACAGCTGTGGGGATACAAGTGAAAAGAGAGGTTACATCAAAGGAAACCATTGTCTCATCCTGACCAAACTGGAGAAACTTAACTTTGTTTACAAATTCGGCTGTGTTCTCAATGTGGTGCTCCGTGTTGCCCACCAATGGAGCCAAGATGGTTTTTAGGTGTTTGGCCAAATTATATGTGATAGAGTCAACACTACACACAATGGGTCTGAGTGGTACTCCTTGTTTGTGAATCTTCGGGAGGCCATAGATGCACGGGATAGCATCACCAGGGTACAGTCTGTAATACAGTTGTAGATCAATGACTTCTTCTTTCCTCAACTTCTGTAAGCAATCAATGATCTTCTTTTTGTACCCATTGGTGGGGTCCCGTTTCAGTACTTCGTATGTTGTCGTGTCACTGAGTAGGCTGTTCACCTTAGCCTCATAATCAGCTGCGTCCAAGATCACCGTGCATCTCCCTTTGTCTGCAGGCAGGATTTGGATGCTCTGGTCCCTCTCTAGAGCAATGACGGCCTTCCTCTCCTCTGGTGTTACATTTGAGGGTGGATTTGAGGCTGGGTTCTTAAGCGTAGATCAAGCAAACAGGGAAACAATAGGGCTAGCCAGGTCAGGGCCAGAGGTGTGAAAAACAGGCGTGTAGGGATGAATAGAGATCGTTAGCTAGATGCCAGAGAAACAAAAGACGGAAACCAATGAGATAGTTCCGGAAAGTAGTTAGCTAGGTAGCTCCTCCCTACAGCAAGATATAAGCAAGTGTCTTACCAGTATTCTTATTAGAGCTGACGAAGCCTCTCGGATGAGCGGCGAAACGTTTTCAACCAAACAAACTTTGTCCAGTTGACAAATTGAACTTCTCCTGTTATCATATATATATATATATATACACATATATCATGTATACTGGATGATATATCTGTTTTTCTGCAGTATATATGTAATATAACATTGCATCTAAAAAATATGACTTTAAGTGAAAGAACATGTGACCAGATGGTATTTAGTCACACCTGGCACTACTCGGGCCAACCTGATGGCACTGTAGATGCAAAACGCGTTGCTCGCTCTTACCTAAAAATATATATAATCGGAAAGTCAAACAAGTGTGCGGTAAACTTCTTCTTTTCTAGAATTATTCAATGTTCCTGCTGTTACCAGCACCTGGAATCTGTGCACGGACCTTTGAACTTTTGAATTTACAACTGAAGATATCTTAACTTTTCCACAAGTCAGTTCCTCCTTGAGGACAATTATGAAAGTTTTATGATTATCTCAGCATATCTACCAGAAATAATCTCATCATAATGTCTTAAATAGCTAATTCTACCATATAATTCTGAGCTGTCCTCTAGCTCAGTTTAAACTATTAGTTTTTAAGGTTTTGTTGCTATATTTTTCCCAAACCTATTCATGGTTTCCAGTTAAGGAGAAAAAAATGGTTTCAATCTATGGCAACATTTATTTATTATAGTAAATTGTATGTAAAAAAAAAAAAAAAAAAATACAATAAAATATGATGTCTTGTGAGTGGGAAAAGGTCCTCACAAACGCTTTCAAATCAGAAAGTTGCTTCTGTTACCCCTGCTATAATGTATACTTCTTGTTGTTTCTGCAGTGGTCCAGACTTCTCTGATTGTCCAGAACAGTTGTGTGATCGTGTGTGGGGTCCTCCTCATGGTCGTATTTCACTTCAAAGAGCAGCTTGCTGTCATGTACAATGGATGGATTCTGGTAGGATCTGATTTTCTGTGTCTCTGCAGTAAGCTTAGTGCTATAGGCTGTGTTCACACTTGTACTGGTTTGGTCCAGGATGAGTCCGGCTGTAGACTTACGGAGGATGCATTCAGATTTGCACTCTCACCACATCTAATCACATAGGCTTTCTGTATTGTAAGAATCCCACTACATTTTGAGGGCCTAGGGAACAATGGACATTCTGCTAACTTTACAAAATAAGACCAAGAAGAGTTATTTGAACAAACCTTTGCCAAATCAAGTCTCAGTTGAATGTTAAAATATGAAAAGCTGTAATTTTATTGCAATTTTATAGAACGTTGATATGCCAGTAAAATAATCAACATATGATGAATGGTTCAGATGACTTGATTGTGGCAATTACCAAAATGAATTAATGCAATAATTTCATTATCTTTTAATGCAATATATCTTTAATAATATTTTATTTGGCTTCCATGTTTTCCCTATATTTTAAAGTCGTTCAGTTATATATAAAACACAATTTAAAAATGTTTATCTGTTATTATATCCAAGTTGGGACTACAATGGAACTTAACCTAGACTAGAACAGGACCAAACCAAATCTACATCAGGACTAAACTAGGCTCAAACCAGGACCAAAGCAGTGTGTGAACGCACTCATCTTTTCTAAGCCCTTAATTTGTACAAGTCAATATTTAGAAGGAGACACAGAAAGCCATAGGGACTTTTAAAATTATAAAATAGTAAACATTGAAATGTTCACCCTTCAGTTTAGTTTCTCAGCCCGAGACTTAAGATGAGAGATTATAGGGAAACTGGAGATGCTCAGCAGCACCAAAGTCACATGAGCCACAAAGGAGGGGCTAGCCAGGCCAGATTATAAGAGAACAGAAGGGCAAACATTACACAAGCACTTAAATGTTCAATTTAGTGTGTGCAAAGCTGCTATGGGGCATTATTTAATTTGTAATACCGTAGTTTTGGCCCTTCAACACACTGTACTTAAAATGTGTGGTGGAAATGAATACATGAATAATTGAATTGATTCTCTTATCATGTTTTATGACCATACACTTTGAATAATAAGCAATCATAGTAAAATGTGCTTTCTTTTGTTTTTCAGACCACCTGCTACATCCTGGTCATCACCATCTCTAACATTGCTAACCTTGCAAGCACAGCCATGTCCATCGCCATCCAGAGGGACTGGGTGGTAGTAGTGGCAGGGCAGGACAGCAGCAAATTAGCAGGTTTGTACTCATTTGTTCCCAATTAATTGATTACATTTGAGAACAAATCAAATCTATAATTCTATAATTAACAATACAGCAAAGATTTTTAGCAGCTTGTATGACAGGCATACATTAGATTAACCAGAACTCAAGTGGATTTACGTTAGGACCTCAAAACCATGAGTATCACTAATATATAACTAAATTACGTCTAGACCAGGACTAACCACAGCTTTTGACACTATCTCCCACAGCACCCTCCTACATAGAAGATCTTCAATCGGCATTACTGACACCCCCATCACCTGGTTTACCGCATACCTCACCGACCGCACACAGTATATTCATCTCAAATCACACACATCCAACACCTTTCCTGTCTGCGCGGGGGGGTGCCCCAGGGCTCTGTCCTGGGGCCCCTCCTCTTTATCATCTACATACTCCCTCTTGGCCATATCTTCCGTAAGCAAAACATTCATTTTCACTGCTACGCGGATGACACCCAGCTCTACCTTTCCTCCAAACCCTCCTCATCACTCCCACCATTCTCCCTTACACGGTGGCTGTGTGGCTAGTGCTCATGCTTCACAGCAAGAAGGTTCCGGGTTCGATACCTGGGTCACCCAGGCCTTTCTGTGTGTGTTCTGTGTGGAGTTTGCATGCATGGTCTGAGTTCAATCCCCGGGTTGCCTGAGCCTTTCTGTGTGGAGTTTGCATGTTCTCCCCGTGTCAGGATGGGTTTCCTCCGGGCGCTCCGGTTTCACCCATCAACCCAAAACATGCTCCAGGTAAAATCTTCCAGCTTAGGTCCTGACCAAGCATGGAGATTGGTCCCCGGGCGCCTGAAAGATGAGCTGCCCACTGCTCCTGAAGGATGGGTCAAATGCAGAGAAATAATTTCCCTATGGGGATGAATAAAGCATGTCTTCTTTACCCTCTGCTTACAGGAAATCAACTCTTGGTTCTCCTCCAACTTCCTGATGCTCAAAACAGAAGTCCTCCTAGTAGGCACTCCATCCACACTCTCCAAATCTAACAGCTTCTCCATGAACATTAATAACTCAACTGTCCATCCCTCTCCTCAGGTCAAGAGTCTGGGTGTCATCCTCGACAGCACACTTTCATTTCATTCTCACATCAATAATGTCACCCGGTCTGCATACTTCCACTTACGCAACATCTCTCGTCTCCGCCCCTCCCTCGCTCCTCACACCACTGCCATCTTAGTCCACAGCCTTGTCACCTCTCGCATCGATTACTGTAACTCTCTTCTTTTTGGTCTCCCCAACAAATCCCTTCATAAACTGCAGCTCCTACAGAACTCTGCAGCCCGGATTATCACTCTGACCCCACTATCCATCACATCACCCCCGTACTACAAGAACTCCACTGGCTCCCCATAAAACAGCGAATTAACTTCAAAATACTCATTACCACCTTCAAAGCAATACACAACCAAGCCCCACCATACATATCTGACCTCGTCCACATCGCCACTCCTTCCTGCACCCTCCACTCTTCCTCCTCTCTTCAGCTCTCTGTCACCTCTGCCCGTCTCATCACCATCTCTGAGTTCCTCAGCTCTGGAACTCTCTCCCTCCTGACCTCTGTAATATAGACAGTGTTGGGCAAGTTACTCAAAAACTGTAATGCACTACTTATTACGTGTTACTGTCATTTTAAAGTAATGCCTTACATTACAATATTACTCTAAATAAAAAGTAAGGCATTACACTACTTTTGCATTACTTTAGTTACTCTCGCCAAAATGACTGGAAATAAGGATTTGGCATCTACAGCATGTCTTCCACAACATACTCGGCAACGAGCCTTCTCACCTCTCGTGGCTGGAGATTCTCTGGTCGGGTCAACATCAGTTTCGGCTGCTTTGTTGGGGTTGTATCGTTCCCTGTCCCATCCCCTCCTTTCCTGACTAATTTCGTGGTGCTATGGCACCTCTGCAAGTGCTTCGTCAAATTGCTTGTACTGCATTTCGAGGTTTGGGATTCACACACAGTGTGCATTTAACTAAAATGTTCTTGGAGTCCTTATTTTGAACGAAGTGAAAGTAGTGGGCGTATGCCCATCTTGAAAAGGAGCTAGCACTATCCGATTCTTCTGGTTCTGTCATCCTTTGTCAGTCTGCCAGTTCCAGACGAAGTAAAAGGAAATGGAATGTTCTGCGCGGACTTTTATATCACTAGCTGATCTCGCGGTGATCCACGCACTTTGTATGAAGAAAACGCAAAACCCACAAAAACAAAGCAGGTTAAAAATGCATTGTAATGTGCGTTACTGGCATTGTAACGAGTAATATATTACTGATTTTCTTCCCTGTAATGCGTTACATTACTGCGTTACACCAAAAAGTAATGCATTACAGTAATTAATTACTTTTGTAACGAGTTACTCCCAACACTGAATATAGACTCTTGTTTTTATTTTGTTTTTTATGTTTTATTGTATTGTTTGTTTGTGCTTTGTATTAGTTTTTAACCTTGTGCAGTGTCCTTGGGTGTTCTGAAAGAAAGAAGAAGCTATGCCTTTATTAGTCCCACAGTGGGGAAATTCCAGTTCTGCATTTAACCCATCCTGTTATTAGGAGCAGTGGGCAGCACATTACTGCGCCCGGGGACCATCTCCATGATATTCTTGCTTCGGCTTGGTCAGGACCTAAGCTGGAGGATTTACCTATGGTGCATGTTTAGGGTTGGTGGGGGAAACCGGAGTGCCCGGAGGAAACCCACCCAGACACGGGGAGAACATGCAAATTCCACACAGAAAGGCCCAGGCGACCCGGGGATCGAACCCAGACCATGCATGCAAACTCCACACAGAACACACACAGAAAGGCCTGGGCGACACGGGGATCGAACCCGGAACCTTCTTGCTGTGAAGCATGAGCGCTAACCACTCAGCCACCGTGCTGCTTTTAAATAAAATGCATTATAATAATTATTATTATTAACCCAGGAGTGAACCAGGACTAGTCAGATAGCAGATTCATCTTATCAAAAGTAGGCCTCACGTGATCAGTTTACCAGATATTGTTTCCGTGTTCAGACTTTGACCTCCGGATGCTGACTCAAGAACTCTCATTTTTTCTCTCCTCGTAATGTTCCAATAATTCTTTCAAGTCGGTGGTTGTAAGCTATTTAAAAGATCTCCTCACACGATACTAAAACTCCTTTACTCCACTGAACCTGATGAACTTGAGCTGTGAGAGGGCTATTTGCTCCTGTAAATCATTTTGTTACAAGAGGTTATGACGCTGTATTCATGTGATAGAGTAAAAGAATGTATCATTTTTGTTGGCCTGTCACGATAATTACCAAATCCAAAAACCTATTTATCTATGTTTTTCAGTGCAATAATGACAACCAGAAATATGCTGGTATTTCAGTTAAATGTAGCTAAAATGTTACACACTATAACTTAATCCTTTATATCAGTTGGCCCATTGTTCCTCTATATAGTATTTACAGCAGTAATTTGGCTCACCCCCACCTCATTTAACCACAAATGTATGTTGTTTATTATGAAACCCAGCTATATTTCTTTTTTGTTTTTACAGACATAAATGCCACTGTTCGCATCATCGATCAGCTGACCAACATCCTGGCTCCAGTGCTGGTGGGGCAGGTGATGGAGTTCGGGTCGCACTTCATCTGTTGTGGGTTCATCTCGGTGTGGAACCTGGTGTCCATGTGTGTGGAGTACGCTCTGCTGTGGAAGGTCTATCAGAAAACTCCTGCACTCGCAAACAAGGCTGGACAGACAGATCTACAACAGCAGGAACTCAGCCCTGTCAGAGGTATGTTCACAAAGATTTGTTACAAAATACATACAGGGTTACTTTCACCTGTTTGTGCATCTGTTATTCTAGGAATGTCATCATCTGATTGCATTTAGGATTATAATAAAAACAATTTAACAAAGTTTGCCTATTTAAATAAAACATTTATTTATTCCATGTTTTCATTATTGAATTTCCTTTGGGATGAGTAAAGTATTTATCAATCTATTTCTGAATGGGTATCAGTGGGATAAAGAATAGTGTCAATTGTTACTTCAAGACAGTTTGACACTGAACTTGTTTGTCCTACATTTATTCAATTACAGATTTTTTTATTGCTCAAATATACCTTGAAAAATATGCATTCTTACAATGAGAGTGCTGACATTTTCACAGAGTTGGCCTGGTGGCATCTCCTGCCTGTCTCTTACCACACTGTGGTACATTCTAGGCAAAGAAATAGCACCTTCAATGCAACTCCCCTTCGTTAGTCAAATAAATATTTAATTTTAAAGTGTCATATTATTTCTTTCACAGAGCTGGAGAACGGTCAGAGCCCAGAGGAGTCCCGTCAACCAGTCATGACCGACTCCGTGGCAACCAGGCCCGAATCTCCACGGAAACATGGCTGCTGTTACCAGGTTACCGAGGCTCTCCGAACCCTTAAAGCTGGCTGGATCTCCTACTACAAACAAAACATCTTCTTCGCCGGCATGTCTCTGGCCTTCCTCTACATGAACGTCCTCGGGTTTGACGGTGTCACCACGGGATACGCCTACACGCAGGGTTTAAACGGCTCTGTCCTCAGTATCCTGATGGGTGCTTCAGCATTATCAGGAATCTTCGGTACCGTGGCATTCTTCTGGATTCATAAAAAGTGCGGTTTGGCCCGTACTGGGTTCATTTCGGGCATGGCTCAACTGTCCTGCCTTATGCTGTGTGTGGTGTCAGTATTTGTGCCTGGGAGTCCATTCGATCTGACAGTTTCACCATTTGAAGATCTCTACACACATCTGGTGGGGAAGAAGGCATTGCCTGAAGCCAATCACAGTTTGACAGGAAGGGTGAGCGGAGTGAATGCTACTGCCATGACGACAGCCGCGAATATGACCACAACTGCAGAGGAAGTGCCCTCCCTGCAGTCCTACCTGTCTGTGAGCCTGCTGTTTGCTGGAGCCATCGCTGCTAGAATGGGTAAGAGCCATTTTATAATCAATCAATATCACTTTATTTGTCCCCAAGGGGCAATTCAAGCATATTAAAACACAGTTACAATAATGTCAAAACCATGGTAACCAATGTGGATTTTGCTATCAAGTGTAGAAGATGCACCAATATCAAAACTTTTATCAAGTTGAATTAGAAACAAGTACTACTATTAGGTATTAGATTAGATTAAGACTTTATTGTGTTTAGGTTTTAATGATCTGACCGCTGTTTATGTTAACCAGCAATTTGGTTTATGTACAATGCTGTTGCACAGTTATTGAGAATACTAATTGGTGTTGGCCATGAAAAAACCCTTGTTGTTTGACCTCTACTTACTCTCTTTCTCTAATCTTTCCTTTTAGGCCTGTGGTCCTTCGACTTGACTGTGACTCAGCTCATCCAGGAAAATGTGATGGAATCGGAGCGCGGTGTTATCAATGGCGTCCAAAACTCCATGAACTACCTTCTGGACCTTCTTCACTTCATCATGGTGATTTTAGCCCCCAACCCTGAAGCCTTTGGCCTCCTCGTCATCATCTCTGTCTCCTTTGTAGCGATGAGTGTCATGATGTACTTCCGGTTTGCTTTTAAAAGTCTTGGTAGTCGCCTGTTCCTCTGTTGTTCCCCCGAGCAGCAAGTTGAAAATGTGGAAAGTCCGTCCTCGCTAACTGCTGCCACTGTCTTAGAGACTCAATTCTAGTTACATTGTTTTTACACATGTATTTCTTCAAACTCTGCTAACCTTGCCAATGCAACTAACAGTCTGCATTGTCGTAGGGGATACGTGAACGTTAATGTGAGCTCCCCTACCCTGTTTAGGGCCCCCCCATGGCTAAAAGAGATATGTGTAAACTGAGCATTTGCGATCCTTTTCCGCGTTTGAAAAAAAGACAGCCCAAACGGGCGATTCTGAACAAGGGACGTTTCTGACGTCACATTCAAGAAAAAATGCAAATGCAGTTCCACCGCCCGTCTGTACGCCTACCCACCATTTATGGAACTCATGGCCATAGAGTTTGGACCGGAAACGAGCTACACAATGCAAGATGCAGTTTTTTATTTGCCTTGAGGCACGTGAGAGTGTTTCCAGGCTCGGATGTCCTTTATTCGAGCCTCCGAACCTCTGAAACAGCAGTGGTTTAATTTTATTTTCTGTGGAAATGTGTTTATTTTTCAACGGAATTCGTCTCATATCTTTCTCTGTGCTTAAACGCGGAAGTGGAGCCAGCGCACCGCTGAACGAGAAAAAAGCGGAGAGTTTGCTTCCCCCCACCCGCTGCTCTGGCCTCTCTCTGTCCTCCTCATTTGCATTCAAGCAACAACGTCCATAATAAAGTGTTTGAGAGACATATTTATGACTCTGACTGTGTTCATGGGGCTTTCTCATGCACTGAGTCTTGATTTTGAAGAAGGATTCATTTACAATATTAGGGAACCATTAAGGCGCCATATAAAAGCATCAAGAAGTACCATGTCATGGGATCTTTAACAAGCCATGGGTTTCGGAATGATGAAATGTTAGGACCGTTGTCGCAGCAATTAACAATTCAAAACAAAATATTAAATCTTAACAATGGTCAACCGTCCTCAAAATGGCACCAACAGGAAGCTAGAACTCATGAATACCCTGGGCAGTCATTATTTTCATGAGTTAGAGAGTGATAAAGTAACATATTACTGACTACTAACCAGATTTTCTTGGCCTTCTAGTTTAGCAGCTTTGTAGAAAACATGTAAATGTATGTGTATCCCTGCCTTCGAATTTGGTTATAAAATGAGGCTTAAGACACGACAAGCACTCTGCACCTAGCTAACAAAAATATTCATGGGTCACTTACAGCGTATGAAATGTTTTCAGGACTTTTTCCCTTTCAAAAGATTTTGTTTTAAGTTGTGTGACAACAGTGCTAATCTTCATCATTCTGAAACCCATGAATAGTTACAGTAGGTGCTTCAGCTTGGTAGAGTAGTTTTTATTTCTGGATAGCACCAACCAAGTTTAACTATTTAAACCTAGATTAGTCCTAATTTCGATTTTGTTTTATTATAGTTTTTGGTCACATAATCACCACATTTCAAATAGAGCTGCTAAACGTAACAGTACCTGGAGGACTAAAAGAGAGAGTGGTGGGAGGCATGCTGTAATCAGGGCAGGCTTTTGTGATGTCACCAAATACTGGAAATTGCAGCGGTCACTGAAGGCAACACAAACTCAGATTTAGGTGTTTTTGACCAGAAATCTACAAATGTGCCTATCTTGAAATAAGAAGACTCTCCACTTTTAATAAACAGACTAAGTCCTGGTTTATTCACCAGCAGCAGTGTGATCATGTGTAACTGCATGTATGTTTGTGTGTGTTTGTGAGGGGAATGACAGTGCAAGTCCGTTTTATGTGCCTATGTTTAGTGTGATATTGTTGTTTTAGCTTATCTTATCATTATCTTATCATCATTTTAACTTATTGTTGTTTTAGATTATCCATCTCTTTTATTCTTCAGTATCAATACATTTGAACTTTTTTACTTACTGAAATCTGTTTAAAAGCCCTCCTAGGGAATGGTGTTGCGAATTAGCCATTGGCTAAAACACTGTGGTACCTGCATCAGATGTTAATCTATGTTTGTTGTATCTGTCCCTATCAAATAAACAATAAAGTAAAGTAAAGTAAAGTGAAATTTGTCAAAAAAGGGTCTAGGAACAGTTGATAACCTGAGCCTCAGCCTGGAGAAGGTCCCCGTCCTGTGGAAGTCCCGGTTCCCAAAACAACAAACGCCAGGGAACCGGCCCACTACAGACCAGTCGCCTTGACCTCCCACCTCATGAAGACCATGGAGAGGTTGATCCTCAGTCACCTCCGCTCTGTGATGAGCCCCACCCTGGACCTGCTGCAGTTTGCCTACAAGCCAAACGTAGGAGTAGAGGATGCCATCCTCTACTTGCTGCAGCGGGCGCTCACCCACCTAGAGACTGCCGGGAGTGCTGTGAGAGTCATTTACTTTGACTTCTCCAGCGCCTTCAACACCATCAGGCTGGCGCTGCTGCGGGGGAAGCTGGAGGACGCGGGAGTGGATGGACATCTCGCTGCCTGGACCATCGACTACCTCCCTGACCGTCCACAGTACGTGCGGCTGCGCGGCTGTGAGTCAGAGGTGGTAGTCTGCAGCACTGGGGCCCTTCAGGGAACTGTCCTCTCACCCTTCCTCTTCACCATCTACACCTCGGACTTCACATACAACACGGACAGCTGCCATCTCCAAATGTTCTGACGACTCGGCCATTGTGGGCTGTGTGTCTGAGGGGAACAAGCTGGAGTACCGCTCGGTCATCAGTGACTTTGTGGACTGGTGTGGGCGCAACCACCTGTGCCTTAACACCAGTAAGACAAAGGAGCTGGTGATCGACTTCAGGAGGAGACCACTACCTCACTCAGCAGTGAACATCCAGGGGCAGGACATAGAGACTGTGGACAGTTTCAAGTACCTGGGTGTTCACCTCAACAATAAACTGGACTGGTCCCATAACACTGATGCCCTGTACAAGAAGGGCCAAAGTCGTCTCCACCTCCTGAGGAGACTGAGGTCCTTTGGAGTGTGCAGGCCTCTGCTCAAGACATTTTATGACTCTGTGGTGGCCTCTGCTCTCCTCTACGCTGTCGTCTGCTGGGCCCCGAGCAGCACAGAACGGGACAGAAAAAGACTTAATAAGCTGGTCAGGAGGGCCAGCTCTGTCCTGGGCTGTCCTCTGTAGAGGAGGTGGCTGAGAGGAGAGTGCTGGCCAAATTCACGTCCATCATGGACGACACCTCTCACCCTCTGCCCCGGACTGTAGAGGAGCTGAGCAGCTCCTTCAGCAGCCAACTGAGGCACCCCCAGTGCAAGAAGGAGCGCTACCGTAGATCTTTCATCCCCACCACCATCAGACTGTATAACTCTACTATATAGGCCAGATGTGCAATATCCTCTTTTCCATGCTCTCCTTGTTGATGCTTGTATTATTATTATTATTATTATTATTATTATTATTGCTGTGTTTTGTCTGGAATGTTTCACAGTATAGCATTAATCATATGTCCATGGAGACTAGAGGTGACGCCACTAGGACAAGTGACAGGTCTGAGGAGGGGGGAGTCCACTCACTGTAAGAATGCATGTTTTTGGCAATTGACCCCCCCCCCCCCCCCCCCATCTCTCATTGGACCCTCTTTTAAAAATGTAACTAAATTGTTTAAGTACAGTTAGAATACCATATTTTCACAGAAGGTGTTTTATACCAGTAATATTTATCTATTTTACTACTACTAACTAAATCTGAGGTTCATCGGATCAAACTTATTAAGGTGTGAACTTGGATAATATGCTTAAAGCAGTGCTTCTCAATTATTTTCTGTGAAATTTTTTCTTCTCCCCTAGGAAGAAGAAAAAATTTCACGCCCCCCCTTCCTGCGCGCGACTATAAATAGTATTATTTGTCTAGAAAATTGTTATGAGAACACCATTGTATCCTTTTATTAACATTATAAACAAAAAAAAGAAAGAAACTTACAACAAAGACTGCACTGAGGACTCAAATATTAATGTGTTTTTAATGCTTTGTGCACATTTGTTTACGTTTTACAGAAATGAAACTTAAAACCACCTCATTTGCATAAGCTAAAAGCACTGAAAAAAAAAGCTCTCTCCTTGTGCCACTGATGCGTCAGCTTCTGTCGGACTAAAGGACACAACTCAGTGGAATATACGTGTTTTTTCTGTGACAGAGGATGTTTTGTTAATGGTGAGACTGTGCGTAAATCGCAAGTGAGAACGCCACTGCCAACTACTGTTGTTGATGTGCAATTACACTTAGTTCTAGTACAGTACAGCAAAAAAACATGTTTCCCAGGGTCATACGCGCCCCCCCTGGCATCACGCCACGCCCCCCCAGGGGGGCCCGCCCCACTATTTGAGAAGCACTGGCTTAAAGGCACCTATTAATTTTTTAATGTCCCCTATTGTATTCACATGATTTGTTTTGATTATGGTTCCGATGTGTTATGGTTATCATTTTGGTTTATTCCTACCTTTCAGCTTTAGCTACATTTTTGGGTGCTACCACCCACAAAAACAGCGGCGTCTATTTCTTAATTGTGTTTATGTAAAATTTGTTTGGTTGATTAAGAATAAAATTACATTTTATTGTTATCAAAAGGGGGGAATTGTGATGGAAATCTTACAATCATTCATATAATCATATATATATGTAATGTATAAGTTGGTTTTGTGATTCCTAATGAAATGAGGTTGTTAATCATGTTTAAAATTTAGCCAGGGCTTTAGGCCTGTGTGTGTGTGGTAAATTTCCACTGGCATTTACTTGTTTTTCACTTATTTTGCTGCGAAGGAGCCAGCCTTGAGCTGACCTGTGACCAAGATATTATACCCCAAGGGGTATAATATCTTGGGATGTTTTGTTATGATCAGCTAATCCAGGGACAGATGCTTCTGTGAGGGACAGTCAGGGTGTGATTGTGCACAAATGCTTTTAATAAATCAACTCTTTGATTCAAGACAACTTTCCAGTTTTATTCTCTTAGAATAGAAATTCCACAACAGTACCTTACTCTTAGTTTACTGTGATCTCTTTGTCACCTGTAATTTTCAGATGTCATTGTTACACAGGCACTTTAAATAATTGTTGATCAGTACTTTTGCACAATCCTGGCTTGCTCCTTTATCCCAGTAGCACAAACTTAATTTTGATACTTATTTTGAGAAGGGTTGGTTAAAAAGGCACATATTTTAACCTACAAAATGTACTGTAATGTTTATTGAAAGGTTGTGGAAGTTTTCTGGAAAAGTTGGTCTTTAATTGTTGCTTCAAGCATTTAGCAGTGTAATAGCACTTAGGCTAATCATTGTGACTTTACTTCTGAATTTCTGCATTGGTTCCTGAAGAGGGGTATTATGCTAAATCAACTCTTTGGAGCTTTCTACCATGTTATAATGTTGTTCCCTTATTGAATATATGCCTTCTCTCACGGGAATTGTTAGAGCCCTTATTTCGGTTAAAGGGGAACGACACACTTCCCTCAAAATGGAAACCAATTCAACTTGTTTTTCAGTGAATATAGCATTTTCAAACCAACAAAATGTAACATGGTGATCTAAATATGTTGTGTGTTAGCAGTTAATGAGTTGAAGAAAATGGCAATATTCAAATCAGCATGCAATTACAAAGATTGTGCAGCTCATAAATGTGAATAATACATTGTGATGGGCAGTATAAAAACATACTCCAACTTGCAATACTCGCAATACTTGGATATTTTTCTAAATTATTTAACCCTACTTGAAATCCATGAATAGGTCACTTAAAGGCAATGTTAAAAATATGTTTTTGAATTGCCCTAAAAAAAAGTATAGGCTTTATTTAAAAAAAAAAAAAAGTAGTTTATGTTGCTATATCGCACACCCTATATTCAATAAAAAAATAAAGCAATACCAGCTATAGCCAGAAATATTATCTTCTGTACTGTAATCCATAGCTATCCATCTCTTGGTATATCTTTTTCTCAGTAATTTTCAAGGCCTTATTTTAAAACATGCCTTCACAGCTGTCCAACGCACAGGTGACCATGTTCAAAGGTTAAAAAAATATTTAGCCTACTACTATGTATATTGTCACTTACTATACTAAATCAAAGTTATAATGGACAGTTCCAGCAGAATGACCAAAGTTGGTCATTCTGGAAACGGTATTTTTTTGTAAATACTTAAAAGTGTCTGTCAATAGAAAATGTTAAACTATATTGTATGTTTGTGTGTGTGTGTGTGTGTGTGTGTGTGTGTATATATATATATATATATATATATATGTATATATATATATATATATTTTTTTTTTTTTTTTTTACAAAATTTGAGTTTGGAGCGATTCCAGTCTGAGTGCATCATATGTACCTGCTTTAATCTGTGTATTTCAGTGTTATTTTACAAAAGCAATCAATGACACAAAATCATATCTGTAGTAATCGCGCTCGACTTTTATGTACAATGCCATTGGTACTGCTTGTATTGCATGAAGTCTTGAATAAAACAGAAATGTACTCAAAATGCCTCTAATTGTTACTGACTGCAGCTTACCATTGCCTGACAAACACAACTTCAGTATGTCTGTGATGAGGTAACAGCATTATAACATGCCTCAAAGTCAAATTTGCATTAAAAAAGGGGTTGCGTGAAAATGCAACTTTAAGGCAAATTAACGTTTTTTTACAATCTGAGCCTTCTTTCGGTAATAAAACAAGTAGTTTTACTCACCCATAGCATTTTTCTGTCAATTGGAGCAGTATCGCAGAACTTATGTTGAGCCGTTCTGTTCTACTAATGATCCCGTATCTTTTAACATGGTGCTGTATCATTTGCTCGGGGCATTACTTTGCGGTGTCCAAATAACACAAACTTTAGCACTTTTCAAATCATAGAAGCCCGATGTCTTAATGTAAGAAATCGTTTGAAGCAAAAGTGGCCTGTAATCCGAGATTTAGCCATAGTTTCGAGTAGATGAGGACGCCAGTGCGCATGCGCGGACTGGTCCTGGTCCCCAAACATGAAACGCAAAGCTGAAAACTATGGATAAATCTCGGATTACAGGCCACTTTTGCTTCAAACGATTTCTTACATTAAGACATCGGGCTTCTATGATTTGAAAAGTGCTAAAGTTTGTGTTTGTGTTATTTGGAGACCGCAAAGTAATGCCCCGAAAACAAATGCTAACGGATACGCTACAACATAACTTTCTTCAAACAGCTCCAAATGACACGAACGTGATATGGGTGAGTCAAACCAGACATGGGGACTTGAGACTTAGTGACTTGGACTCGAGTCGACTCGAGTCGCTGTTTTTATGACTTGTGACTTGACTCGACAAAAAATGAAATACTTGAGACTTGACTCGGACTTGGAAGTCTAGGACTCGGGACTTGACTTGACTTGAGACACGATGACTTGAATGACTTGCGTGGTCACATAATGTTTTCGTGCTCATTCAACGGCACTGCCATGTCCTGGGACGCAACGCGTGCACCACGTGCACCACCACCGGCACGAGGCCGCGCGTACACCGGGGCTGCGAGCACGAAAACGATCCGCGGCGCCCGGACCGCGTACTCTCAGCCCCAGCCACAAACCAGCCGCACGAAATCAGCAAAGAGTGGCCCGTGGTGGTTTAATCCCGGTTTAGTCCAGGTCTAGACCTGGTCCAGTCCTGGTTTCGTCCCCTCAGATGTGAGAGTTGCGCTGTGTTTGCGCTTGTGGTGGAGGGCTGTGGCGTTAATGTACTGTCTCTTGGTGTTGCTCAGATCAGTTGTTGTCTTGGTTTTGTGGTATGCAGGAGATCACTTGACCGAGGGTCTACGTTCAAATAATAATAATAAACAAAACTCTCATCACTTTTTACTCTTAGTCAGTCTCTTACAAAGGTGTAGTCTAAATACACGAGCTCTCGAGGAGCGCGCCTGACCCATTACGCACGCGAGGAGTGGGATATGTGTGTGTATGTGTGTGTGTGTGCGCGTGCGTGCGTGCGTGTGTGTGTGTGTGTGTGAGAGAGAGAGGAGAAATGTAACAAAGTTTAATATTAATAAGCTATTTGTTTTAGCTATTATTTGTTTCCTCACAAAAGGGGAATGACTTATGGATATACTGTGTGAGTGACAGAAAGTGTGAGAGAGAAATGTGCAAAGAAAAGAGCAAAGAAATGTGACAGTTTAATTTACTGTAAGTTAGTATTTGTTTTAGCTGTTATTGTTACTTTGTAAAAGGGTGTGTGTGTGTGTGTGTGTGTGTGTGTGTGTGTTAGAAAGTGTGTGTGTGTGTTAGAAAGTGTGTGTGGGACAGAGTGAGTTAGGGAGTGTAACAAAGTTTAATACAAGTTTGTTTTAGCTGTTATTGGTTTCAACTCAATGCTGAAACAATGTTGAAAACATGTGAAACAGTTTGGTTTTCGATGTACAGATCACTTTTGCCAATAAATAACCAATAATTACATTATCACTGTTTTGTTTGAGTCTACGATGTATTTTACTGAACATGTGTATTTACAATACAAATATTTTATAACAGGTTGGGCACATTAGCCAGTGATGATTACTTACACTTTCTTATATATTGCCTTTCACTTTATTAAGATCAGATTCTGCAGCTAAAATTACAACAATACGCCAAAGGTGACTTGACTTGGACTTGACTTGACCTATTACAGGACTTGACTTGACTTGACTTGACATAGCCTGTGACTTGACTTGACTTGACTTGACATAGCCTGTGACTTGACTTGACTTGACTTGCCCAAGAAAAAAATACTTGGGACTTACTTGGGACTTGAAGGTGAAGACTTGAGACTTACTTGAGACTTGCACATGTGTGACTTGGTCCCATGTCTGAGTCAAACGACTTGTTTTATTACCGAAAGAAGGCTCAGATTGTAAAATAACGTTACTTTGCCTTTAAGGGTCCTATATTAGGACCAGGCCCGGATCTAGACTGCACAGATTGGGGGGACATTTCAAAATTTTTCTTCTAATGCAGGGGTTCTTAACCTGTTTGACGTTGAGGCCCAGTTTTCCCAGTGCAGAGTGGCTTGGGGCCCATTTAGTATTAAAGGGATATTCCAGGATTTTTGACATGGGGACTCATTTCCGAGTTAGCCAGAGTGCTGCAGACATGTGGAGACACTTTTTAGCGAATTTCATGCAGTCCTTCCAGCTGCAGAGTTTTCAGTTGCTAGGCTAGCGCAAGTCAATGGTAAATAGTAGCCGGATTTAAATCAGGCTTACCCACTCCATAGTGCACCCAAAACAAGTCAATTATAACGGCAGACTGTCGATGTAAATATATGTTGATTGACTAATTTTTGAAATAAAACTGACTGCGAATAGCATGAATCATTCCATATCTGAGGGACTAGCTTCGCAGCAGCAGCGGAATTTTACTTTACTCTAGTTGGTTGTGAAGTGACCAATCACGTAAACAGAGAAGCGAGAAAAGACGTAGTAGGGAAGACCACAGAGTGAAGAGGTTAATTTTAAAAGAACTAACGGACAAAATGGTGTTTCAGTGTGCATTTAGAAAATGTACAAATAAAGCCCGCAGGTGGGCACCACAAAGTTTTCACAGCTTTCCGGTGCACGATCGAGAAAGGACTCGACTGTGGCTTGTAGCTGCTGGCTTAGACATCAACACACCGGTGGAGACGCTACATAAACAGAAGATTTGCAGTGATCATTTCGGACCAGACGACTACACCAAATCCCTTGGAAAGCCTAGTCTGACAACCACTGCAGTACCGTCCGTCTTTCCAAGCGCAAGATCCCGTGATGAAGAACAGGTTTGTACCTTTTTTACCCAAGCTTGCTCCTGTCGTTATGTTAGCCTGCTGGTCAATTGATGAGGACTGTGCTAGAGCTTTAGCTTCACTCTTGTAGTCCAGCAGACAGAAAAGGCATGCACGCTCATAAAGATGTTGCTAGCCCGTGAACATTCATGTAAAGGTAACGCTATGTGTTATAGCTTGGCAGAGTGTAATAATAGCTCACAAGCTCACATGCGCATGCAATGCTATGCAAATTTATATGTCGTTTCACAGTGACGCGATTTACAGAAGAGATGTTTACACTGTTGAACACGGAACTGAAAAGACAGCCCCGCATTGATCGTTCATTCCAACGAACAATGCAACAACCCTGTTTTCTGTAGCTGTAGCGGGGGCTAACTCACCGACACTCTCTCGCGTTCTGCCCTTTCAACATCCATCTCTCTCAACTCTTCGTCTGTATATTCCAAGCATCCATGTCTGGATTGTAGAACAGGGCAGGCTACTGTACTCTACGGCTAAGGACGACAGCTGAAGGTAAACAAATATCAGCTGGAAACCTAACTGCAAGGTGATATCACTCCGCCCATGCCTAGCTAGATCGGGGAAAAAACACGCTGTTGCATAAGGACATAAATCCTTTAAAGTACAAGGTTGATTATATTTCTAAAATTGTTCCATCAACACAGACATTTACATCAACAGTCTGGCGTTATAGTTGACTTGTTTTGGGTGCACTATGGAGTGGGTAAGCCTTAAAATCAGGCTACCATTTACCATTGACTTGCACTAGCCTTGCAACAGAAAACTCTGCAGCTGGAAGGACTGCATGAAATTCGCTAAAAAGTGTCTCCACATCTCTGTAACACTCTGGCTAACTCGGAAATGAGCCCCCATGTCAAAAATCCTGGAATATCCCTTTAACAGTGTATCAGAGGTGGAGGGAGAGGTGGTGATCATATGTGACGCATCACGGAAGCTAAGGGCACATGTCGCAGAGACAGATTCTCAGAAAATGCCGTTTTTGTGGGGTTTTTTTTTTTCAAAATTTGTGATTTTCGTTTTTTTGCATAATGTGCTAGTTGAGATCATGAAGAAGCCTCTCCATGTTTCAGATAACAGCATTAGTGACGTTAAAAACGTACATTTTTTATTTAAAAAATGCTAGTTTTTGGCGAATCACACGGGGGCGTGTATAAATCAACACATATTCACCAAGCTCGTGCGCCCGCCAATCCTGGGGAGGGGGATTCCCCCTTAGGCTGATCAGCTGTGAGGAGCCGTGCATATGTAAGCAGCACTGAGACAATATGGACATGAAAATGGACTTTTAACTTCTACTTGGACAAATGACACTTTCGGGAGACCTTCGGGACAGGTTCGGCACACGTCTTTTTCTCCGAAGCTCGTGTACAGAGTGCGATTTGGCTCCGAAACATACAATACATTTGGAGATACGCCGAAAACCTAAACATGCGCCATAGGTAAAATCCAGCTTAGGGCCTGACCAAAGCATAAATAACAAAACAAAATCATGGGGATGGTCCCCGGGTCAAATATAGAAACAACTTCTCCTGTGCGAGATCAATAAAGGTCAATCTTCTAATCCTTGACCACTGTAAGGCGCTTTGTGCTACAATTTTTGTATGAAAAGCGCCTTATAAATGCTTGATTGATTGATTGATTGAAAACACTGGGGTAGGGTGACCATTCGTCCGGATTTCGTCCGGACAGTCCGGTTTTAGAGCTGTCTGTCCGGCCGTCTGTCACGTGTCCTCCTTTTTTACATTTTGTCCTCCTTTCAGACCCTCGTCGCCCACCGTTGCATAAATCGTCATAAATCCCCACCCATTATTTAAACTTGCTAGTAGCAAGTATTCTTCTCCAAGGGGTTGGTGCGCGCGCTCCTCGCACGTCCGGCGGGGCTTCAGGGGCCGTGTCATTTTGTTGAAAACCTACAAAAGTTTGAGTGTTTAAACAAAATGTGAGAAAATGTGTGTGTGTATGTGTGGCGTTTTTAACCTTAAAACATGTAGAATAATTGTAAAGCAGGGACTAGACCGGAACTAGACCAGGACTAAACCAGGACTAAACCAGGAGTAAACCAGGACTAGGCCAGGTCTAAACCGGGATTAAATCTTTGCCTTGTTTCGTGACGGTGAACAGGCTAGGCTAGGCTACGCTCGCAGTGATACACCTCGAGCGAAAATAGCACCATGCAAATTACGCTGCTAAATTTTTTTGCGGACACCTGTGTGACGCAAATACATCGCTTTTTGGACAGATGTTGTTTTGAGAAGAAAAACAAGCTTTATTAAATGGCCCCACGAACTTACCGGACCTACTTACGTGAGCTCCAGAACACGAGCAGAACCGGGCTGAGAGGAGACTGTCAGAGGTAAGCCAGTGTTAATGCACAACACTGTTAGAAGGGAACCCATACAGATTCACATAAAAAAACGGAATATCCCTTTAAAGTCTAATTTGAGCAGTGCCTTCATTAGGGATGGGAATCGAGAACCGGTTCCTGTTGAGAACCGGTTCCGTGTGTTTCAATTCCACGGTATCGATTAGCAGTTTATCTAACGATTCTCTTATCGATTCCAGCCAGCACGAATTATGCACAAAAGTGGTGGGATTGCTACGTGCTTCGCCGCTTCACTGATACAGAGTTTATATACTCTTTTCGCATGACGAGAAGAACGTTTGTGAAAATGGACTTTTAACTTCCACTTGACACATGACACGTTTGGGACAGGTCCGTTTCTCCGGAGCTCCTGTACAAAGTGCGGTCGGATACTTAGCAGCAGAAAGTCCGGGGATATACACGAATACACATGGAGTCTCACGCTTTGAGAGTGTGACACACGCAATTCGACACGCCACACATGGTATTTCTCACGCTGAAAATTTTTAAAGCAATTCTGTAGCCACTGTTCACAGCGCTTCTGTGCCCAGAAAATCGGTTAGTTAATGCAGGCACTGCGCATTTTCAGCTAACCCTAGAACAGAACTAGACCAGCACTAAACCTGGACTAGACCAGGACTAAACCTGGACTAGACCAGGACTAGACCAGGACTAGACCAGGACTAGAACAGAACTAGAACAGGACTAAACCAGGACTAGACCAGGACTAAACCAGGACTTGACCAGGACTGGACCAGGACTAGACCAGGACTAGACCAGGACTAAACCCGGACTAAACCCGGACTAAACCCGGACTAGACCAGGACTAGACCAGGACTAAACCTGGACTAGACCAGGACTAAACCCGGACTAGACCAGGACTAGACCAGGACTAGACCAAGACTAAACCTGGACTAGACCAGGACTAGACCAGGACTAGGCCAGGACTAGACCAGGACTAGACCAGGACTAAACCAGGACTAGACCAGGACTAGACCAGGACTAGTGCTAATCTTGGTGCTAACCAAACAGTTTGTTTTCCTTTTTTCCCCAAATTAGAATCGATAAGAGAATCGATAAAAAATCGATTCGTTAAGCAGTATCGATTATGGAATCGGAATCGTAAAAATCTTATCAATTCCCATCCCTAGCCTTCATTTGACATCGCACCTCCAGGGAATGTTAATGATATCAGCTGAAAAATATCAAAACAACCAGCTTGGGCTGGGAGACTAGACAAAAAATGTAATCACTCAAAATGTATTCCTCAATATTATGAAATCACAATTTACAGTTTTCTTTACAAAACTAATTTGTTTTGAACTGTAGTGCAGTGGTCTGCAGTTCAAAACAAATTAGTTTTGAACTTAGTTCAAAACAAATTGGACCACTGCAGTGGTCCAATTTTTTTTTTTCCTTCGAGTATTCTAATTATTCACTGCAATCAGTTTATAAGCTCTTTTCACAACTTAAAAAGACCAGTGCAGAGTTCTGTCATTACAAAACCAACAACAACTAACATGCTAATGCACAGTTCCTGATTATTGGAACAATAAAACGCTTTGACAGAGGATTGGCTGTAGACCTCTCCTTTTTTTAAAAAGACCCAAGCTGATCAGTGATGATTAGAAATTTTATCTTTACCTCCAGAGTTAACTTGTTTTTATTTTGTAGGATCTTATTACTTTCTCTACCAAAGCACAGAGTGATGGCATCAAGCAAACAGGTACCACTCTTCTAGAAGTGTATCTTTGTTTGTCACTAGTGTTGTAATGATACTCAAATTTGATTTAAATACTAAGGAATCGACTTTTGATACTTGATACCATTTCCAATACCACGATGATAATAAATAAAACACTTCTTTTCTGATGCAGCTCAAACTTATTCTAAAGCTGTTCAGGGAACGTTCATTTCTGTTCTGTGAATGTGACTTTTTTTTGTGAGAATGATCTAGTTCTTGATACTCAATACTCATACTCGATACTAGTTTTAGTATCTGTTTTTCAATAAATGCCTGTCATAATAACAAATGTTGAAGTGAGATATATTGTTACAGAAAATATAACAGTAAACTATCATTTTTATTTCAATATTCAGATGCTGATATTAAATATGAGCATTTTTGCTGCTGCTTGGATCCACAACTTCCAATAATGTGAAAATTTATCTTCTAGGTATCAGTCATGTACTTTGGTGTGAAATGTTGAACAAAATCATTCTCAACAGTATAGTGACCAGCTCTATTTTCACATTTTATTTTTCAAGCTTGTGACTGACGACCATGTTGCCATGACTCCATTCTACCTGTTGCTGGGAAAACGGGGCCAAACTGAAGGTCAGGAGGTCGCTACAGGGTCAGAGAGAGTTCAACCTCCACAAGGCTCCACCGCCATCAAAGAGGTTTGTAATTAGTTTCAGATAGAAATTCGGATATAGTGATTTTACCATTACCTGCAAATATTTTATCTGAAAAAGGACAATGCACATTAATCAACATCAAAACAATGTAAATGTGCCCGAGTTAGCTGATAAGAGCTCATTTGCATCAGCAGTCCCTTTGCCAGATGTCAAAAAGGCATCCTAAAAGAAAATACACTTAAAAAGTTACACATTAAAAATTACACAAATGTATAATAATATTACAGAAATACAATAAAAGTTTTAGTGTTCACACATTTGCATTTCTAAAAGCCACTTTTTAGCAATTGCTAAATTGTAAATTTAGTAAATGCTGAACAAAACAGGACCAATTATTGAACCTTGTGGAACACCATTTGATAATTGTAGGGCATGAGAAAGATGGTTATTTATGTTTACAGACTGAGTTCGAGCTGAGAGATAGGGCTTGATGAGATTGATCAATTCTATTGAAAAATTAAAGTTATGCAGTTTCTGTAATAAAATCAAGTGATTGACTGTGTTGAATGCTTTCTGTAGATCTAGAAAAACTGCCCCAACTGTGCCCCCCTTGTCCATTAATGATTTTACCTTTTCCAAAAAATAACAGGTTGCTGTTTCAGTGGAGTGATTGATCCTAAATCCAAATTGCATTGGATGCAATGGGTAAGAGCTGTAATTGAGATGATTAGTGATTTGTTTAACTACAAGTTTTCGAATACTTTTGACACAGTAGGAAGAATGCTAATCGGTCTGTAGTTGGATGTTAGCTGAGGATTGCCACCTTTAAATATGGGAATGACGCTTGACAGCTTCCATGATTCAGGGAATTTCCCTTGACTGAGTGACATATTTATTATATGTGTTAATGGTCTGGCAATAGACCGTCCAATTTGTTTTAGGATGTGTCTAGACCATACACATCCTTGGCTCTTGATGATTTTAAGAGTACAATGGCTTTATCAACATCTGCTGTAGAAACAGGGCTTGGCTTCAGTGGATTCAACTGATACTGTAGTGGGTATAGAAGTGACAACTGTATCACTTACAGGGAAACATTTGGCGATAATTTTAACTGAATTGACAAAATACTTAATAAGTGTTTGTGCCACATCAGATGGATTCTGCAAGAGCACATTATTTTCTTGTAGGTGAATATTATTATGGGTGGAAGATTTTTTACCTGTTAACTTATTTATCTGTGCCCATATGGCTTTAGAATTTCCACGGCAATTATTAATAATCGTTATAAAGAAATCTGCTCTTGCTTTTCTCAATTGTCTTACAACTTTGTTCTGTAGCATTGTGAATTTTTGTCTATCAGTAGTTAATTTAGACTTATTTGCAATTTTAAGTGCCATGTCTCTATGTTTCATTTATAGTTTTATATTGTCATCAATCCAAGGGAAATATGACTTTTTTGTTTAATCCTGACTGTGAATTCACAGATTTTTGTTTGTAGACACTCATTGAACTTTTGACTGCTCATTTCCAGTTGATCGTCCAAAAGCACAGTGTCCCAGTCTATATTTCTTATTGCTGTATTGAACTCCTCTTGTTTTCTTTTTGGAATGCCTGTAAATTCCTTTAGTCCAGAGTGATTGGAGAATCGCTTTTTAGTTAGTTTCATGTCACAAGGACCATATTGTCCTTGTGACATGCTTCCTGAGGAAGCTCAGGTCTTTCAATGTGTACAAGTAAGTTCCTGGAGATCTTCTCCCAGTCTGTGGAGGCCAGCCCCCTGGACTTCGCTGTGGTCTGCTGGGGGAGCAACAGCAGGAAAAGAGACAGTGGACAGATTGATAAACTGATTGGTAAAGCTGGTTATGTGATCAGCTGTGAGCTGGAGACATTTGTCACAGTGAGGGACACTGGACAAACTGCTCTCCATCATGGACACTCCTGCTCACCCACTCCACCAGACCATAGAGGGACAGATAATACTCCCTACAACTGCATACAGCCGTGATTTGATATTGTATTACCTTACTTATTTTTCAATTTTATTCTGATTTGTACATACACTTATTATTTTTTATTTTTATAATTATGTCTCATTTGACACCAGTCTCTTGTTCTCTTTTTTTGGTCTTCCATCTGATTTTGTTCCCCTCTGTTATATTTTATATTTGATGTGTGAGCTACTGGACCTAAATAATTTTCCTTGTGGATCAATAAAGTTTATCTTCATAGTGAAATTTGACACCGATGATTCTGAACAAGAAAAATGAGTGAAAACGGAAAGAGAACACTTATATGGCTGTATTTTTACCCAAATATAACCCGCGTTACAAATAGACATTAAAAAGTTGAGAAACACCTCATTATAAATAAGTGAATAAATATGAATAAATAATATCATTTAATGTATGATAAAAACAGTTAAAAAACCACGAGATAAATACTAAATACATTAAACATTTCATAATACTCCATTTTCATTAAAAAATATAAATATACAAGTGAGTGAACCGTTATTAAAGGTCCCATGACATGGTACTTCTTGATGCTTTTATATGGCTCCTTAATGGTTCCCTAATACTGTAAATGAATCCTTCTTCAAAATCAACACTTAGTGCATGGGAAAGACACATGTACAGAGTCAGAGTCAAAAAATAACTCTCTGAACGACTCATTCTGGGCCTTGTTGCTTGAATGCAAATGAGAAGGAGACAGATTGGTAAGAGGAAGGGGGGGGGGGGGGGCGGGCAAATGCGCCGCTGGTTCCTTGTGTTAGCGGTGCGCTGTGTGCTGGCCCCACTTCCGCGTGTGTAAGCACGAAGGAGGAGAGGACAGCCTTTTCAATGAAAAAAAACACATTTACAGAATGTACAGAAAATAAAATTAAACCACTGCTGTTTCAGAGGTCCAAAGGGTCAGGTAAAGGACTTCCAAGCCTAGAAACACTCGCATGTGCCTCCAGGCAAATAAAAAAACGCATTTCGCATTGCGTAGCTCCTCCGCGGTCCAAACTCTCTGGGCGTGATTTCCAGAGACAGGGGGTGGAGATCCAGACGATGGTGGAACTGCATTTGCATTTCTTTTTTCGATCTGACGTCAATAAGGTGCCTTGTCCAGAATCGCCCATTTGAGCTGTGTTTTTTTCAAACGCAGAAAAGGATCGCAAATGCTCAGTTTAGACATTACGCAACTTTTAGCCATTGGGGGGCCCTAAACAGGGTAGGGAAGCTCACATTAACGTTCAAAAACCTCAGAAAGTGAAAATTTCATGCCATGGGACCTTTAATAAAGTTATTGAAATTGTTCCCGGAGTGAACCCCTCCCTCACCTGGCCGATGGAGAGCAGCAGACGAGCCCGCAGAGCAAACTCCTATCAGACATTTTCTTCAAACTATATTGGAAAGTTGGAGATAAAACCAAAAACCTGGCCAGGTGAGAGGAGGAGTGAACTCAAAAGCTCTTTGGGAGACGATTTTGTGTTGGTTACGAGACACTCAAAACTCTTGCCTGAGACGGTTAACACCGGAGAAATGGTTACAGTATATTATTTGTAACTTTATGTTATGTGTAAAGGTTTTAAGGGGTTTATTTTATCTTTGGACATTGTTTTATATGTATAAGGAGCTTTATATTGTTATAGAAGCATTTTGAGTTCGCTCCTCGTTACGCAGCCTTCACTGCTTTGTAGAGCACTTCAATTTAAGTTAGTTATTGACTTTTATATTTTTGGAACTAATGTGATTCTTTGGCCTATTACACAGGCCAGGTTTTTATCTTGCTGCAAGAATTCCCCAAATCGTGGTGTTGGTCACTGGACTTGGACTTGGACTGGCTCAGGACTGAAGGCGAGCGACCCAAGGATTGTCCAGATCTTCAGCGGAGCTGCACGCGGCGCACATGACCTGCTTCCCACAAATAACTGAACTCATTCACTGCCACACCAAGGTTTGGGTAAAATTAGAAGTTTTCCTCTTGATCTAAGAACATTAAAGGAGCGTATCAAAATCTGGACGTACTGCTAAAGGACAATAGAATCATTTCTGAGACTTTTGAGCATTTATGAGACACATTTTTGTTGTTTTGCAAAATTTGATTGTTCCTTCTTTGATTTTTGAAAGATATTGTGTGCTTTAAAGGTACTTAAAGGTCCAGTGTGTAGGATTGATGGCGCATTGGTGGATGGTGGGTATTGCAATTCCTGTTCTAGCTACGGCAGACCTTGTGGGTCACCCGGGCGCGCCGTAACGTGGAGAGCTCGGTGTACCCGGAGGTGGGTTCCGGCAGCTGCGCACGGACCGCGCGCACGTGTGAAGCGCTGTGCGCGGGTGGGGTGGGGGGGATCGGGAACCGGAGGGCGGAGGTCGCTCTGAACTCGGGGTGCGGGCCCATGCTGCAACAAAGCCCCAGCCGCGGTAGGTACTAGGTCCTACTTCTTTTTCTCTTAGATGAAGGTGCTTGCTCCTGCGATGTATGTGCCGAGTAAGTGTGATCCGGCAACATGCTTGTCGTTGTTTATCCAAACGCGTACTATCTCGTGTGAAAACCACGAGCCCTTTGACAACTACTGTATAAAGAAAAGGCGAAGGCGGAGCCCAAATGTCCTTCTGCAGCTCTCGTAATCAAAATGGCTGCCTCTATATGGGGAAGATCCCCCTTTTATGCAGGTATATCTAAGTCCAACAGAATACTTTGATTTCATGATAGAAGTGAAAAGGCTTGGAAAACACTGTATTTTTGAATGGGTATCTTCAATTTCAGTAATTAACGGGTAAAAATCTTACACACTGTCCCTTTAAAACAATTGTAAAATATAAAGTTGTCCTACTTCACGGATTTCTCTTATTGCGTGTTATTTCTGGAACCTAACCCCGTGATAAACAAGGGATTACTGTATCGCAAATCATTTTTTTGGCCATTTTAGTGTATGAACCCTTCATTTTTCCATAGAAAATTTTGAAAAATGAAAAATGTCTTGAAATCGTCAGTGAATTGGGTAAGCTTTCAATAAATGTATTCCAGATGCAAAGAACACACGTGGTGACAACATTCAGTGAAAAAATAATTCTTTAAACACATTTCTACATGATTTTGGCTCAATTTAAAGCAAAAAAAAAGGCGTTTTCTCACTTTTTTTCCAGTATTTTCATCTTTACCTCATTGGTAATCAATTATTCCCCCAAGTTATGACATGAGTCAATATGCCATTCTTTTCACCAAACAGTATACTCATTCCACAGAAAAAATAATACAAATCCAACCAAATTAATGGATCTGTGCTGATTTCGCTACTAGACAGGCCCAGAACCTCAATAGAATTTTAGGCTCCTCTCCGAAAGGCACACTGGATATTTAGCATGGTTGTTCATGTCCACATTATTAAACTTCATGGCCTAAGCATCTTTTTAATTTCAACATAACTCTGTTCTCCAAATGGAAATGTGTCACAAGAAATTTAATACAACAAAATAACTTTAACAGAACAAAATAATTTAAGATTAAACTGAATTATCTAGGTGTAGGTTCCTGTGAAGTGGGATAATCAGGAGGGTGGCACACTGCAGATACTGCTCTGGGGATAAACCTTCACCCTCACCACCTGAGGAGACAACAAACAAGACCGGCAGAGAGGGTTATACACACTTACACATACTTACACACACTTACACACACACTTACACACACTTACACACACACTTACACACACTTACACACACACACAGCTTTGTGCAGACCTCTGTTTTGTGAGATAATTTGCCCATTTGCCGGCTGCAACAATTTGCTGAATGTCTCCCCCTACTCTTCATGTCCAATTCACTCAAAAATGTAAGAAGGGAGCAAATATTGGTTGTATATTGGTTACAAATTGTTTTTGCTTTTACATCTCTCCCAAACCAGTTATTAATAGAAAATGTTGAATTTTTCACTTGTGTGTACAGTATTTGCACAGTATATTTACTATGGTCACTTTCCGCCATATACTTTAGCCAAATATCTAAAAAATAATTAGAACTCATTAGTTTTGCAGATAGCGTGTGGTGGCAAAGTGTAGATGTAATATTGTCAGGTCTTGGACAAGGTGTTCTCTCTTATATTAAAATAAAACCTTGGCATAAACACAATTAATTATTTCTGTCAGCTATCACAATATGTGTACCGTATAATTGCAAATCAGTCACATAACTTGTTCTTGTACAAAGTTAACACTGCTTGAAACATTCATTTAAGCAAGAATTATTCACTTTTCATTCAAAGTGTTCTTCATTGTTCTCAGAGTATTTATGCGATCCTGCGTTTCGTTGGGTTCTTGACAGTGATGTGAACGGTATTCAAACCGACTCAGCAGGGAGGCCAAATTAAAGCTCTATTGACCAGAGGCATTTTTACTTAGTGGAGTCCCCAAATGTGTGATGGTTTTAGCTGACTAAATATGTTATGAAGAATTGCCTTTCCCTAAAGGGAAATGGTACTAAAATATACTGCCATTAATAGCTAATATACTTGGGAGCAAGGATGGTAGAATTTTGGGGGGAAAATTGCTGTACTTTTTCGATATATTTTAAAAACAAACCTTGAGGACAGTTGTTTGCTTTTTTATTGCAGATTTTTTTGTTAGCTGAACTCAAAATAGTTTGTTTTGGGTGAAATTTTGGGAAATTTCAGCAATGAGTCAAAGAAAAGCCCCCAGTAAGGTCAAACAAAGCTAGATAATTCCTCTTTTTTGTTCAGCCCCGGGCACTGCACTGTGTCCATTATTGCTAAGGATTGTTACCTTGGAAAAAATCCATTATGGAATCTGTGTATTTTTGTCAATTTAAAATTGCATGGAACAAATTCACTGTTTTTACTTGTGTTGGAAAAGCATGTACCTCTGTATGCGTGGGGGAAAAGATTCTGAAAACATTGTATTGTCAAAGTTCTTTACTTGAATCATGCTTGTAGACGATTTCAGCAGATATTGTGATTTCATCAGGTTTGGGAGCTACAGCACAACTCTGCAACCAGAAAGAAACCTGGCACAGACTGCTCCAGACTGTACGGCTAAGAAAACAATGCGGTCTCCAGGGCTATGAATAAGTCTGGCACTCTCAAATCATCAACAGTTACTCAAACACAGGAAACATTTAATGATTCTCTGCTCATTATACCTCACATCAGCTGATTTTAGCACCTTTCCTTTACACTCACAGTTAGGCTGCCACATAATCTCAATTATCTTGATGCATTAAGACAGTAGGAAAATGCATTTATGTCATATTCTTCAGTATTGTTCACAAAAGCAAATTTTGTACTAATTTGGTCCTTTGGAGTGTGCAGGCCTCTCCTCAAGACATTTTATGACTCTGTAGTGGCCTCTGCTCTCCTCTACGCTGTCGTCTGCTGGGCCCCGAGCAGCACAGAGTGGGACAGGAAGAGACTTAATAAGCTGGTCAGGAGGGCCAGCTCTGTCCTGGGCTGTCCTCTGGACTCTGTAGAGGAGGTGGCTGAGAGGAGAGTGCTGGCCAAATTCACGTCCATCATGGACGACACCTCCCACCCTCTGCACCGGACTGTAGAGGAGCTGAGCAGCTCCTTCAGCAGCCGACTGAGGCACCCCCAGTGCAAGAAGGAACGCTACCGCAGATCCTTCATCCCCACCGCCATCAGACTGTATAACTCCACTATATAATCTAAACATGCAATTTTCTCTACATTCTCTTATTTAATTATTTTATTATTATTATTATTTGCTTATTTTATTATTATTACTTATCTTGTCTGCATGCATTTTTGTACTAACTTTCTTTTGCACTAAACTGCCTGGAGCTAATCTGGCAAGTGAATTTCTCCTGTGTGAGATCAATAAAGTCTTATCTTATCTTTGGAGAAGTGTTTATTTGTTCTTAAAGGAATGATAAAAGTTTTCACTAATATGAAATATATTCTTTTGTGGGAGTCTTGACCTCATAAGGGATTTTGGGACATCTAGGCAAGTTTAAACTATTCAAATTAAGAACATTTAACTTGATTTGAAGAGATCTGACTTGACAAGTAAAATGACCTACCAATGGATTTTTTTTAATTTTTTTTTTTAGGTCAGTTCAAGCTAAGAGTTTAGTTTAGTAATTATTTTCTTATTTTAAGTGCAAAGAGTTGTTATTTTAAGATGTATTCTCCTATTTAAAGTATGAAAAGTTCCATTGGTAGATCATTTTACTTGTCATATGAAATGTACTCAAATGAAGATAACATCTTAATTCAAGCCATTTTAACTTCGTAAGAGTTTAGTTTTTGCCGTGTATGAAACCTATACAGACATAGATATAACTTGCAAGCTCCTCAAAAGGCTCCAAAGTCCCAATGATCTTGGAAAATATTTCTTTGAACTCAGGTCACCCAGACTGACTGCCTTGCTTTACCTGGCCTGTTTCTGCTTTCTGTCCTGTGACGTGCTCATGTGTGATTGGTCAGTGTGGGTCAGAGCCTGGCTGTAGTCTCCAGATGGCCCCAGTTCAACAGGTGGTCCCAGGGAGAGAGTGAGGTGGGGGTGGTCTGGAGGTCTGACATCTGCTGTCCACTGTTCACTGTCCATGCAAAGACTCTGTATGACTTCATTCACGTATAACACATTTTGTCTGCATCGCTAACTAACAGCAGTCATGTTAACGAAATGGCAATTTAGCATGAGAAGGTCTTTGAGAGATGTACAGTATTGGGTTGTGCTGCAATAATGTGCTCAAAAATGCCCTTCAGTTTTACCATTCAGGCAAACAAGGGAAATGAACTAGCAATGTCTAATAGGAGTCATAGTAGTAAAAAAAAAATAACTCAATACTAAAATGCATTCATAATTTCTTCAGATGAAAACGTGTAACATAAAATAATTCCATGAGGTTGACATTTAATTTTTTTGTAGTGTGTAAGAGCAGTGTTTTAGGTGCTACAGGCGAAGACAAAGATAATGTAGGTTGAGGAGCAGAGATGACTAAATTAGCCCTGCTGAGAAACTTGAATTATTCATCAGACATCACAGACATTTTTGTCGACTTTCAACTGACAGGTGTCTAGGTGAGCTCATATGCTGCAGTGCAGGAGCAGAGTGCTTCAGTACAGCATGTATGAACATGTACATAACATAGGTCTCGTTATCACCACAACTGTAGTGTAAGGCTAATTTAGTCTTCCCCATTGTGTGATCACACCTGCTCTCACCCTGCACCTGTCACTGAACTCAAGCCCCACATCATGTTGTTACTATTGATTTTCCATAAAAATCTGATTTTGGTTTTCTATTTTGATTGCTAGTGTTTTTTCCTTACCTTGCCATAACATTAATTGTGAGTCTATCGATAGGAATTGTTGTTACTTATAGCCCTATAATTGTGGAAATATATTTAGCAACAGGGGATGTTATTGTCTTACAAATAAATGCATAACAATTCACCAAACACAAAGCTATTCTAAACCTATATCATGTTTTTTTTACACCACAAAGTAATTCAATGCAATCCAGTATTCAGAATCCCTAGAGATAGAATATCGAATGGTAAATCTTGTATTTATTAAAGTTATTTCTTGACCAGGAATCTACAATACATTGTATAAAATCAAATTACTGGCCAAATGTAATCCCTGTGTGGAATCATTTATTTTTTATTTTCTTACCACTCAAAACAACTGTAATTCTTTCCCAACAACGTACCTGCTGTCTCTGTGCTAACCAGCCAGTCCTCCCTTCCACTTTGAATCTTTAAATCACTGTTTCTCATTTTGCTTAAGTAGTTTATTTTACCCTCTGTCATCTCATTAATTAAAATGCTATGCCCAGACATGTTTTACCCTATTAACATATTGTGCACAACGGGCAACAAAAGATAGCAAGAGGAAAGGCACATAAAGTGGACAATGGTATGTTGAGACTGGAGGTCAAAAGGTTGCAGGGGTCGCGACCTCTGTGGGCAGTTAGGGGCAATATGGTGTGTGCTGCACCAGCTGAGGGTTGTTGCGGTGCTTTGTGCAATTTCAGCTTGGTTCATTTATCTTCTACCACATATACACTTGAAAAGACATGGACAACCCCAAAAAGACCCTGGCTAACTTTCATCTCTATAGAGAATTTAATTATAATCATTGCAACTGATTAATGTTGGTCAGTCAAATGTAATATTTTTTGCCATTTGTCTTGACTAATTTTCTATTGTTTTCCACCATATCACCAACTTAAAGGGCTCATATTATACTTTTTTTCTGATCTATGTTATAATGTTTCCTCATCACAATCATACCTAGAGTTGTGTTTTGTTTTATTCACACATGTTTAACACACAAAGCCTGCATTTGAGTTGTGTGTGGCATGTGGCACTTTCTCAAACGGAAGACACTCAATAATACTACAAGAATGCTCCAATGTATTTTTACACTAGACTCATTTGGATAATTACAGCTTTGGAATCGCCAATCTCTTCAGAACTAGAGGTAAAAGGGTAGCTGTCAACTTGAAAACTACTTCATGACATCACAAAATGAAAAAGAGCATTTTGAGCTTGGAGATGTAGACTGATAATAAAGGGTTACTAAAATATGTAAATGAAAACACAATTCCAGGTATGTTTTTGAGGAGGTAACAGCATTATAACATGACATAAAGCTCATAAGAGTCAATTTTGCATGATGTAGGACCTTGAACTGCCTTGCTCCACCAGTTCTATGCATTCCTCTTTTAAATAAAAAAAAATATAGAAAGGAAAAAAAAAAATAATCACATTTCCTGCGTTGTGTTTATTTGGCTATTTTATGATTATTATTTGATTTTTTTTTTTTTACCAGTACTACATTCTTCCCTTCAGGCTTGCTGCAGACCCTTTGGACACCTTTATATTGTTACCTTTGAACAGGCTCCAATAAACAAACGATTACATCCGAGGAAGACATATCAGGCTGGATTGCTTTACAATGACAGAGCATTTAATTTGTGATTTCACAGTCCTTTAGAGGAGCTGACAGGGGGCAGGACAGGCAGCAGTCTCTACATACTTGCCCTCTATTTACAGTTTTCCATGACTTTTTGAACAGCAAATAATTGCATCTGCCGACCCTGTGTCATGGTGCTCATTTTTAATTTAATGTAAGGATGTAATGCATTGTGGCTATAGGAAAAAACATCCATCTCTATTTGGGATTTTACATGCTGCTCATAACTGAATCGGATACTGAATAATTCAATTTGAAGCCGTATATAATAGCTACATATTGTGGAAAGTGACCACAGTTTCAATACGCACCTTTAATGGATTGATTCAGTTATGACGGTGGGCTGCAGTAAGTAGTCTTCCTCCTGGCTTGTCTAACCACAACATAGCCATAAAGTCCGGCATTAAACTGCACACAAATCAATATGTACCGCTAATAACACTGGGAAAAGCTTGGGCATCACGGAATAAATATATTGTCTATATTGTGAACATAAACAGTTTTAATTGAACTGAGCAGCACAAAGCTACTTACATTAAAGTAACATGCTTTCTGATTTATTATTATCATGTTTACTTGAACCATGAAAGTCATCGACTAGACATGGTAATTATTAGAGATGCACTGGTATGATACTGGTATGGGATATTGGTGTCGGAAAAATTTGCTGGATCAGATGTCGGCACCCAAATACTGTTTCAGTCAATATCTATAATCGATATCTACTGGTTTTAGTCGCCCAGAAAGTCTCAAAATGTTTGAACTTTTATTTACACAAAGTTGTTCTGTTGTTATACATAAGGATAAATAATCGCTACATGCCACATTTGGACCAGCTTTGTCTTGTTTTTGTTTAAAGGAAATAAATGCTGGCTCTCACTGGAATCGGTTGTTATTGAGTATTGGCAGATACTTAAAGCTATTGTATCAGAATCAGTATTGGAACTGAAAAAGTGCATTATAAGGGATGCCCCTTATAATTATTGTTTTAAAATTCAATAAAATTCAAGACAATGGTTGTGGACTTTTCACAAAAAGCTGACAAATGTAGTATTGATTTTACAGTATTATCTTATCTTACATTTTAAGGCAAAACTTCAAATAGAGCAATAACTAGACTTTTGATAACTTAAATGATTAAGAAATTATCTACGTTTATTAAATATTTAAAGGTCCTCCTCAAAAACATACCGGGAAATGATTTTTTTTTCATTCACACATGTATGCGTAATCTATTATTAGTCCGTGTACATCTCCAAACCTCAGAATGCTCTGTTCCAACTTGTGATGCCATGTAGTGATGGTTTTCAAGTTAACAGCTCCTTTTACCTTGATTGGCAATTCCAGGGCTGAAATCATCCATATGATTCTACTGAAGGCGTATGAAGTTTGAAAACACAGTGGAACACTTCCTGTATTAGCAGATTAAATCACAAAGTGGAACAGAGTATTTTCGGTTTGAGAGAAGAACTCAGCCTAAATGTGAAGGGTTTGTGTGCTAAATGTGTGAATGAAACAAAACACAACTTCAGGTATGTTTGTGATGAGAAAACAACATCATCATAACGTAGATGAGAAAATAATCTAATAGGGGCCCTTTGAAGGGTTAGGATTAGAAGATATCTGATCTATAAATGCAATGTATTCTAAACACAAGACAGATCACTTTTGAAATAAATGCTAAATAATAACATTTTTATAATTATAATACCACCACTACACAAATAAGAATTGCTATTACAAAAATACCTTATCTGCTCTGTTAAAACTGTCCAGTAGCAGACACACACTGTTCCCACCCCTATTGTTTGCCTTGCATTGTCCTTGCTGGCTTTATGTGTATCTTTAGCCCCTCTCATACATCTGCCAGCCCAGTCCATTGTCCAGCAGCGCACTTCACAAACAGGCTTCAATTAGGTGGGATGTCCTGTATTCTGTAGCAGTCTGATTGTTTTGGCCTGGTGTCACCCGTAGCACCTGTCCCACACATGCTCCACTCCTTTGATGAGCTGTAACTTAACCCTTGTTCAAATTATCCACCAATAAATATAGCATGGGCTGCTCAGGTCAGGTTCTGCTAGTTATTAGTTCACTTAAGGTCTTCTGACAAGATCATTATTACCACGGACACGTGCGGACACAAAAGCCTGCATTTTGGTTGGTGTATAGACTATGCATTTTAAAGTATCTCTATTTGAATTACAAATGATAAGGTCATGCTATGTTACGCTAATTTAAATTAATGATGTAGACTGAAGTCCATTATGTGTGCATCAAGAGTAATTTTGATTTATTTTTGAGTGTTGAGTGTATTAAATATTTGTTCATCCTGTATTACCAATAGAGTTACAAGTATAGTTGTATTAATAGTAATAATAGCTGTAGTAATATATATATATATATATATATATATATATATATATATATATATATATATATATATATATATATATATATACACTCAACAAAAATATACACACAACACTTTTGTTTTTGCATTGTTCACAAATCTGTCTAAATGTGTGATAGTGAGCACTTCTGCTTTGCTGAGATAATCCATCCCACCTCACAGGTGTGCCACATCAAGATGCTGATCTGACATCATGATTAGTGCACAGGTGTACCTTATACTCCCCACAATAAAAGGCCACTCTGAAATGTGCAGTTTTGTCTCACAGCAAAATGCCACAGATGTCAAGGATTGAGGGAGCGTGCAATTGGCATGCTGACAGCAGGAATGTCAACCAGATCTGTTGCTCGTGCATTGGATGTTTAGTTCTCCACCATAAGCCGTCTCCAAAGGCGTTTCAGAGAATATGGCAGTACATCCAACCGGCCTCACAACCGCAGACCACGTGTAACCACACCAGCCCAGGACCTCCACATCCAGCAGGTTCACCTCCAAGATCGTCTGAGACCAGCCACTCGGACAGCTGCTGAAACAATTGGTTTGCATAACCAAACAATTTCTGCACAAACTGTCAGAAACCGTCTCAGGGAAGCTCAACTGCATGCTCGTTGTCCTCATCGGGGTCTTAACCTGACTCCAGATCGTCGCCGTAACAGACTTGAGTGGGCAAATGCTCACATTCGATGGCGTCTGGCACGTTGGAGAGGTGTTCTCTTCACGGATGAATCTTGGTTTACATTGTTCAGGGCAGATGGCAGACAGCGTGTGTGGCATCGTGTGGGTGAGCGCTTTGCTGATGTCAATGTTGTGGATCGAGTGGCCCATGGTGGTGGTGGGGTTATGGTATGGGCAGGCATCTGTTATGGACGAAGAACACAGGTGCATTTTATTGATGGCATTTTGAATGCACAGAGATACCGTGATGAGATCCTGAGGCCCATTGTTGTGCCATACATCCATGAACATCACCTCATGTTTCAGCAAGATAATGCACGGCCCCATGTTGCAAGGATCTGTACACAATTCTTGGAAGCTGAAAATGTCCCAGTTCTTGCATGGCCAGCATACTCACCGGACATGTCACCCATTGAGCATGTTTGGGATGTGCTTGACCGGCGTATACGACAGCGTGTACCAGCTCCCACTAATATCCAGCAGCTTCGCACAGCCATTGAAGAGGAGTGGACCAACATTCCACAGGCCACAATTGACAATCTGATAAACTCTATGCGAAGAAGATGTGTTGCACTGCATGAGGCAAATGGTGGTCAAATGGAGTCCCCAGACCCCTAATAAAACAAAAAAAAAAGCACATTTCAGGGTAGCCTTTTATTGTGGGCAGTCTAAGGCACACCTGTGCACTAATCATGATGTCAGATCAGCATCTTGATGTGGCACACCTGTGAGGTGGGATGGATCGTCTCAGCAAAGCAGAAGTGCTCACTATCACACATTTAGACAGATTTGTGAACAATGTTTGAGAGAAATGGTAATATTGTGTATCTGGAATGAATTTTAGATCTTTAAGTCCATCTCATGAAAAATGGGAGCAAAAACAAAAGTGTTGCGTTTATATTTTTGTTGAGTGTGTGTGTGTATATATATATATATATATATATATATATATATATATATATATATATATATATATATATATATATATATATTGGCCTGGCAGTGTCACTTGTTTTCCTACATGAAGATTGATAAATTAAAGGGCCCCTATTATGTTATTTTCTGATGATAAAAGGAGAAGTTCAATTTGTCAACTGGACAAAGTTTGTTTGGTTGAAAACGTTTCGCCGCTCATCCGAGAGGCTTCGTCAGCTCTAATAAGAATACTGGTAAGACACTTGCTTATATCTTGCTGCAGGGAGGAGCTAACTAGCTAACTACTTTCCGAACCTATCTCATTGGTTTCCGTCTTTTGTTTCTCTGGCGTCTAGATAACGATCTAGATAACGATCTATTTTCTGATGTTATTATGTTGTTTCCTCATCACAAACATACCTGGAGTTGTGCTTTGTTTCATTCACACATGTTTAACACAGAAACCTTGCATATTTAGGCTGAGTTCTTCTCTCAGACTTGGAATACATCTTCACCGGAATCAGCTGGATGATTTCAGCCTTGGAATTGCCTATCTAGCCTAGTTATTAACTTGAAAACTACTACTACATAATATCACAAGATGGAGCAGAGCATTTTTCGCTTTGGAGACGTAGACACAGTAATAATAAAGGTTTACTCAAACATGTGTATGAAACAAACACAACTCCAGGTATGTTTTTTATGAGGTAACAACATTATAATATGGCTTAAAACCCACAAGAGTCAATTTTGGGTAATATCGGAGTTTTAAAGCCATACTGATGAACATTCCAGACAAGGCATGAGCATTTCTATGGAGACAATCAGAGGCTGAAAATGACATAATAGTGCACTTTTGAGTACAACAGTTGACCAATCATATTAGATTAATTTGGAAGAAATATGACACAATTCCTTGTCTTCTTAAAAATTAATCCATGTATCTCTTTGAATTACTTTTACTTTGAATTACTGTGTACAAATTGTGCTGTACAGATAAACTTGCTTTGCCTTACCTCTTTAATGGGCAAACATGCCTCTAAACTTCAGCTGTTTTATTCTTTTGAGACCAGTTTTTTTATTGGGGTAGATGTAATCTGACTGCTTTTCCACAAGTGTATATTTGTCCCAAGTATAGATTCTGCTGATTTGCATTTTTAGTGACAAGCAACAAATGTGAGGAAAGTGAATATCAGCACAAACGTCGGCTCGGGCTTCCAACACCACAAATCAGTCACACTGCACTTATTGAACTTGTGGCCTTTTTCATTAAAATATAGTCTAGCACTGAGCATGTGTGTTCCCTTAAAGGTGCACTATTTAACTTTTCTAATGGAAGATTAGCCACCTCCAGGGAAAGGTTATTGTTCTTCAGTATGGCAACTGGCTTGTGTATCTCCATGAAGACGGTCAAGTTACGGATCAGATCTGTGGAGAGGTGACCTGGTATGCTTGTTTTCAAGGTATGTGATTTCACATCTCAACAAGGTATAAAATCAGACCTGGGCATTTCAAGGCTTGGAATTAAGAAAATAAAACCTACTTTCAGAATTGTACATAATGCATTTGTAGTGATGATCATCTGTCGGACGTGCTTCACATCTCCACCTCAAACATGCAACCTGACTTTGATGTACTTGTTAAAGCTCAACAGAGGCTAGATTTCTCTCACTGATCAAGAAAAAAAAACAAAACAAAAAAACACTAAAACATGCTAACTTTGACTTTTTTTTCCTACTCAGTTTGGCAGTTGGACAAAAAAATGTTGTGACATATCTTGTATTATATTATTTGGCAAACAAAGACATTGTGGTGTCTTAATAGAAAGTTAAGAAAGTTAAACTCAGAAAGCATTGTAGGGTTAATGTGGCTGAAAAAGAGTGTTTTACGTTTACCGTTTTGAATTATTTTACTGAATAAGTTGAATAAGTGAATCAGTTTTTGTAAAACCTCACTCTCTCATTACTTAATAACACATAACTTACCAGCTTCTGTAAACAATGCCATTTACTGATTTCAATGTAGAAATAAAATTAATAACCAGAGTAGACTTCAAACCTTTGGCCCGACCCTCCACAATATTTTCTGCTTCTCATTTGGCCCCTGGGGAAAAATAATTGCCCACCTCTGTATAAAATGCCAACATTTCAAAGTATTTTAAGCAATAAAAATGCCAAAATATATCATTTAATGTGCATTCCTGGCAAAGCATTCATATCTTCATGGAGACAGGCAGATGCCAGACCTCCCACCAGAAGTATATTTATTTACTTACAATAACATTTAATAGATAAAATGAAATGATAATAATACCAAAATGCCAACACAATTTTGTTCAGTACATGTTCAGAGATATTTGTAAGTATTTTTGATGTATTAACATTAAATGGATTGCTTTTTTCACCCTTCAGTAACAAGACAACTAGGTAGTGTCCTTCAAGTTGAATTAAAGCGGTGGCAAACAGGCTTTTTATTTCATTCTATTACCAATTTTGACTTCATATTTTTTTCAATCACAAGCTAATAACAAAATATTCAAAGTAAAACATGCAAATCAAGAGATGGGTCTGTATTTCATTTTCTCTTAATGTTATTTAAAAAGACAGCAGTAACTAAAACTAATTGCATTTCCATATGTCAACATCCATGCATATGCGTTTCATCTGTTCGCACAGATAAAGCAGGTGTAAATATTGTCTTATGTACCAAAAGATACAGTTAATCTCTTCTCAAACTCCACGCTTAAAGAGAACCACAGCTAATTAAGCACACACCAAAACAAGAATACATTTTAATATTGATCCTCATGTCCCTGGTGCATTGTCTCTTCATGTGTGCGTTGGTGTGTGTGTGCAGGCAAGTGTATGATTATGAATATTTTAAGAGCACATTTAACATGGCGGAGCTGGAGCAGGGGCTCGGTGAGGGATTTGTGCCTACTCTTCAGCTAATGACCCCGGGCGCTTCCAGCAAAGCTTCTTCATATTTTAAAGAAAGTCGATAGAGCCTCAGCCCAGTCAGCAGCATTAAGATTCATACAGACGCCACAGGGACCCAGAAAAAATTAATAACACGCGTGTCTAACAATCCTTCCTCCGATTTAGCCGAGCACCCAAGTTCTCTGCCTGAAATGCAAAGTAGTAATGAACGCGCAGATAAGATAAATTCAGAACACGCAGCTCCTACCCTCAAGTCAATGTGCAAACAAACTCCTTTTCCTTCATCCTGATTTCAACAAACACATCCAAAGGTATGTGAACAAAACGCTGACAACTTACGGCACTCTAAAACACTTGTCCTTAGCTAGTACAGCCTCAAAGCACTTTCTCCTTTTTATTTTGAGATTAGATTCATCAATATACGTTAATGAACAAGGTTAACCATTGTCTAGACTGGGAAAGTAATTGTATTGTAGCAGAATGTGTTCACGGTTGGCAGCGTTCCATGTCATTCTATATGAGTGCTCTTGAAAATAGCATTGTCATTTAAGATCAATGTCTCAAACTGAAAACAAAGAGACACTGAGACAGACGCCATATGCATTCATTAATTGAGGAGTGGGTGACTTAATTAGTTAGCTAATTAACATTGTGGTGTGTTACGAAATGCTTGTTGTCTATATAGCAGCAATGGCATAATAGAAATTGTGGGTGGTAAGTATCTAATATGTATCAACTTTACTAAGAGGAATTGAGCCCTATTATCATTTCATCTGTTAAAAACATTAGAACACTATAAATTCTACGTCTAATTTCATTTGAGTCATAGCATAAGCATTAACAGTTTACTTTTTGAATGTAGTCAACGTCCTCCACATTGGCACTGCTCTGAAATTGGGAAAGTTTTTATTTTTCTTTAATCATGTATTCTTAAGATGTACAACAAAATATCCTTAAATGACTTAAAATAGATTTAAAGAGAAAGAGAAGGCAAGAATCCATTATGTGAGATGCATGATATTAGAATGGCATTAGTGTGTGTTGTTCTCTCGTCGGCCTCCCTGTAGAGTTGTAGAGAGGGACATGGCTCAGCCCCTTCCAGGTCCAGACAGCATATGGCACTGTCTACTACAGAAGAGCACCAGCAGCACTGACACCACTGAGGCCTGTGTGTGGATACAATGTGAGTCATACCAATATGACCACATTAGCAGGGGAAACCATTGGAGACGAAACTGAACATGCAGGAGTAAAAAAGGTAATATTTTAGAAAACAAACAAACAAAAACACAGTTTTTGGCGAAGCAGTTTTGTATTTTTATGTGTATGCATATTTTATGAACCACTGATATTTGGATTTCATAATTCAGACATTCAGTGTATTTCCCAAAGTTCACTTATTTAGTGTAGTAGATTTGACAAGTTTGTACATAATGCTCCACACTGTTCTTGGCTAGCATGTCAGTTTCTCCTACTTTCTGTTCAAGACCACAGAGAATTTGGGGATGGTCCAGTAACACCCGCTAATTTGTAACATTTTGCAGATCTCTCTTCTCAAATATTCTTGTATCATTCACAATGAAACCTATAGCTTAATTTATCTCAGCAATTGACTTTGTTTGTAATTCCCCAGCATTTTATTTATATATGTTTGTTTGTTTGTTTGTTTGTTTGTTTTTAACTCATAAACTGCTATGCATTTCTTTGATTGGTTAATCCACCTGCCAGTCACACCCATTAGAAGTCAAAGAGACATGATTGCAGACCTTAGTCTTTGTAAAATATTGTATAAAAGCATGGTTTCTTGGCAAACCAGGCAAACATTGACTTATTGTATTGTGAACACCTTCACTGATATTCTAATGCTACTACAAAGAAGTTATTTCTGCAAAAAAGTAAAAATGTTCACCATTATATGGTCTGCATGAAAAACCATCATAGTTTCACGGTTGACAGTATACACAGCAGTGTTGCTGATCTAAATTACTGGTGACTGCGGAAGTCCCGACTGTCTGTCTTGCACCACACTTTCCATTTCCATGTGTAGGAGTAAAAGGGAAAGAAGAGGAATCAATAAGACATTAGCGGAAAGTCATCTGAAAACTCTGGAGTGATCTAAAGCTTATTACAGCTGGGAGCTAAGGAAGTTGGAGATCATTTATTTAGGGTGAGTTACTTTAAGACTACTGTTATATTAAATTTATTCCATCCATTTGACCATGCTATTGGGAGAATGTGTAAATTACAATAACAAGCTGAGGGCGCAATCATTCGCATATATTTTTTACTACCACAAATTAAAGTTGGAAAATGTTAGAAAAAACATAAAAACCTTTCGTATGTAATAGACACTATCATATATAAATATTCATCAGACTCTTTTGAATAGAATACATGCATGTGAGACTGACAAATATTTTATTATTTCTTAAAAAGTGGCAGCCGACTTCCAGAGTGGCATAAAAAGCATCTGTTGGAATTCTCTAAATTTGCATACAATAAAGGCTTATCTTTTGTCCATAACTATATTATTGTCAAAAAAATATTACCAACTTTTACATTGAACATGGCAGAAACACATTTTTATTGGGTGTCTTCAAGCTAAAAGCAACATACAGACTAAAACCATAGTTTATAGTTTTAGTGCACAATGTGGTGGCACTCCAAACAATGCACTCACAGACAACAGCCTGGTCGAATCCTCTGGAGCAGGGTTGTGTCCAAGGCCGTGTCGGGGCTGACATAAGCAGCTCGTGAGCAGCCGTTTGCCCATATGTGCCTCACACCCCACTGTCCCCAGTGGGTCCTGGCACACTGCAATGATACCATCTCATCTGCCAACATGGAGCACTTGGACAAAACAACCCAATTCCTTCTCTGCTTGGCTTATTTGGACCTCACTGGTTTATGTTTTAATTTCCAAAGATAGAGAAGCCAGTTTGTCAACCATCTTTAGTCCAGTAGGATGGTGATGAAGATCAACCTCCAAACCCTTTACATTTCAGGAACTAAGCAGCAGAATAAATAATGCATATATACATACGGAAAAGAAAATACTGTAGCTGTAAATGACTGGAAATCATCATTGGAAAATAAGAAATGATCCATAATCATATCCATTACTGATTATAATGTGGCCTTGATAACACAGGGTTTTATTATTTAATAATCATAAAGTTTGTAATGAAAAAAAGAAAAAGGTAAGATGTGATCAAATAAAATTTTCAGTCTAAATTTTACTTATTTAAGTAATGACATCACCAAATTAGATTATGCATTGCTATTCTGAAAAATAAGTTTGATATATATCATGCAGACCTACTTTACATTCAGAGCTGTGATGTTTAGGCTAATTGAAGACTGTTGTCCAATTACAAAGGTGTGAGTCCTTGAGGCCCTTATTGATGATGACATATACCACAGGAAGCAGAAGTCCAGGATCATATGAGCACAGTGTGAGCAGGTCCTGGGAGGCTAGCTCACATATGTCTGGGGCTCAAACAGTTGGACGTGGCCGAGGGCTAAACTGGGTCAGACTGACACAGATGGAGACTAAACTCCCACCGGCTCACTGGCACATGACTAATACAGAAAGGAGTGAGCTGATATGAGTCTGCCTGCCTTTCAGAGTATATGTAATCTTATCTAAACCTTACTATGAAAGTCATGTAGGACAAATGCACTACAAGGTTGACGTTACTGTATTTGTTATTGTTTTTTACAGTCCTATTTTTCAGTCAAGATGGGGCAACCTGTCAGGTGCAGAAGGGCACCCTTCATGACATCTTCATGGTCAGTATAGCTTGAGGATTTTGCCCATGTTTTTGGTTAATGATAAAACCAGACATGATGAGAAGATGCAAACTCCACACAGAAACCACTTGTAAACCAGGAACATAATGATCCCTTGGTTCTTTATTGGTTGCTACAGTGACATTGCAAGATGGTAAAATTAAAAGAATAAATAACCCTATTCATCATCTACACCTTCAAAATACAAAATATCCTAAACGAGAATTAATTAAATATAATGAATTGTGTTTAAAGATCTATTATCATCAATATTATCAGCATAATGTTTAAGTAAAAGGCATGTTTTGGTTCACACTGTTGAACAATGTCTTTGAAGGTCATCTAGGAACAAAGCCATTTTGCTTTTGTCAAGTTATAAGTATGTCACAGATTAAATGCAGTAAAAGCTTCAGGTAGATGTCCTTGCTCGTCAAAACCTCCATTAGAGGCAGTATGTGAGGCAGTAATTGGAGAGTTGAAAGGTCACACATCCATTTGTTCAGTTTAAAATAGGGGATAAATTCCATTCAGTGTGTTTCCTATTCACATGATTCAACACAAATCTGAAGCAAAAGAGAAATCAAGAGTTGTAGTGAGGTCCGAGCTTGTGTGAAAGAGCACACTGAATAGATGCACGTGCCATTCATGTGACTCTCAGCTGCTTTTGTGAGTCTCTGGACATAGATTATATGAACACTCTTCCCTTTTACAAATCTGACCTTCCAGCTGCCATTTGACTCTATTTAATGTACTTTTGACTTGAAAAGACCCATCCACAATCTCTGTTGAAATACAGGGTTAGGTAATCCTGTCCCTAACAGAACATACCATTTCACAGGGGCACTGGCCTCCGGGTCCTGTGTGAAACCATGCATTAGTCCTTGGGTGGCATGGCTGTTGGAGCCTGTCATATGTTTACAGAGAATCACTTGGATGAAAGTCAAGTTTGCAGCTGCAGCATTGGAATAATTCATTGCATGTCTTTTACCCAGGAGGAGCCACAGGTAGTTGATGAAGTGGCAGTGCCAAGACTTCCAACTGGCGAAGACGAAGCGCAGCTGCCGGGAGTCAGCGCGGCCAGATGCCGCTGCTGATGTACCATGTGTTCCAAGCAGGGCAACAGTGTGTTTGTGTGCGAGCTTCGGTGGGAAGGGAGAGAAGGGAAAGCTTGCCAAGGCATTCACACATTGATGCCAACCTGACACATGCTCGGGTACTCCCCGTGGTTTATGCTAGCATCGTACCCTCTTTGGCAGATCTGTCGGGGGTCCCTCTCTTCTCCTCTGTCTCTTTTTTCCTGATCCAGTCCTTTGCCAACGCAGGAGAGGCATCTGTTTGTGGTCGTCCTGCCAATACGGTGGAGGATCCTTTCAGGTGGTTTAGTTGATGGTGAATTGGCAGCAGGCCATGGCACCAAAGATACATTCAGTACAATGGGTTTTCTCCATATCTTTACATTGACCCTATTTGGTAGTCTGTTAAATAGCTATAAACAAATGTGTGTAAAACCCATTTTCTTATTCATATTCTGTAATCGCTCACCCTGGCGACAATATGTGGCCAATTTCCAGGACACAATTCCAAAATTACGCGTCGTCGATGTCTGGTTTAGATTCTTCTTACAACGATCCATCGAGCCAAAATGCGACACCACCATCTGCACCTAAAGAATGTTAACAAATAAATCGTATTTGTAGTCGTGAAAATTCATAAGATTCCAGAAATATCCAAACAGTAGGTGCAGGAGTATCATGGCATCCCTTTGAATAATGTTTTGTTTTTTTGTTTTTCCAGAAATGAGAGCAAGTGGTCTTTGACGATACTATTCCGGAAGGAAGGGGAGAAGGGGAGATCTCTGAAACAAAGGCTGCAGTTTTGTTAGGAACATGCCATCACCGTTCGCAGTGTAGGGGGTTTGGGGAGGGAAGTGAAAACTTTTTGAATGTGTGCCATGTCTGTACCATTCTCTCATCTAAGGCCCGCGAGTGCCAGCTGGTGGCTGATTGTGCCCACTTGCACTGTAATGATCATGCCAGCCAAGATAGTTGGCACGCTACTAAACTTATGATCTCCAGCCAAACATCCCCATATGTAGTTGATAGATATTTTCTGAATATCAGAATAATCTGTGCTGCAGTTCTGGGAATTTACAAGCATACAATATATCACTTATTGACCACTAAGTTGAAATTACACTGCCAAGCAACAGCTATAATCCATGGATCAATAGTCAAGTCAAAGTCAAAGTGTACTTTATTGTCAATTCACTATGTAACAGACATTACACAGAGGACTGAAATTGATCCATGTTCTGTATAAGTATGCAATAAAATTACAACTAATACTGTTGGTTTGTCCATTAAATTAATCAACTATATTTGGTAATATAAAAATAGAAAAAAAAAAAAATCAATTAATCAATCAATCAATCATTATTTATAAAGCGCTTTTCATACAAAAATGTAACACAAAGCGCCTTACAGTGATTAAGGATTAGAAGATTAGAAGAGAAAATAGGTTGCTTACAGTCACTTCTCCCCTCCACCAGTTTCTCTTTGCAGGAACTGTTGTCTCCTTTCTTGTTTCATGAGGGACAATGAAGCTGATGCACGGTCCGTCACTGAAGCAGTACGTACCGGTGTCTGTCAACACTGCTCCGCGGTAAGGACTTAAAATGTTCTTTACTTTACTCTTATGCTCGTAAATAAATCCGCATAATTTTTTTTCTAGGACACCGCTTTTAAAAACATGCAAGTGTCTTGTATTTTTATGTAGTTCCTGTTTTACCGCCTGTAACCTTGATATTGACAATGTAAATGTGTCCCATCGCTATTTTAGTGTTTGTGAGTTGTTCTTTCAGGTGTAAAAGACATACATACCATAACAACAGCAACATATACATTATTATACATTGTCAGACAGTAGAAAACAAGTGAAGCTCACATATGCCCCTTGTGCTCTCTGTCTATACATTTCATCGAGTTTATTTTGACATTGTGAAAGTTGTAATACTGTAGATCCTCCTCTGTGAGATTCCCATTTTTGTTGGTTAAGAAAGCTGTTTTATCACATAAGTCATTCTCTTCAAATTTGCGTTGTTTAGCTAATTTACTACTGTAGTCTCTCATATATTTGTCAGTATCAAATTTCAGTAATTACCATTGCAGGCTGAAGGATTGTTGATTAAAATCTTCTTCCCAACGTGATTTGATTAGATTTGTAATATCATTGACAACTGTTTCATGTGAAAGAAAGCTATTATTCACTTTCCAACAGAGAGCTGTAGGGATATTAAAGTACACTTTAATATCCCTACAAGGGAGCAACATGGGTATTTACTTGTGCATCAGATTGAAATCTGTTTAGAAGTAAGCCAGTCTGGATTGTTTTATGAGATTCTTACAACACTTTAATGAAGGGAATTATTTTTTCTGAATACATCATATAATCCAAATTTCTCTTGAAAATCTAATAAGTATGTGTTGAGGGGGTTTGATTGTCTAGGTGGAATTCGGTCCAGGTTGTTATCCATAACTACACTGAAATCACCTCCATTAGCATATTTATTTAGCCAAAAGCCCATTTTATCATCAAATGTTTTAAACTATTTGCCATTTTCAGTGGGAGTATTGTAACCATAGTGAATATAATAATTTTTAGATATACTGATACAATAAAATTAATAAAGTATCCTTCATGATCTGCATTCCATTTTATGCGCTCCCCATAGAAAACAAATAAAGTAGGTTGTGTGTCAGAATCAGTATTAATGTCTTTCTACACATAGTTTGAGTTAGCTATTCTATTACTGTAATAAAAACAATTTATTACAGCCTATTCTCAATTGTGTTTTATGTTGTGTTGCTTTGTAATAATAATTTATAATTGCCTTTTTCTTGGTGTGTCTTTTAATTTGTTGCAGATAAATAAGAGATTCTTAATGGAGCTCTCTTGATCACTGTGACACTCCAGTATGTTGCCAGTATTTGGTGTTTCTGCTGCTACTATCCACTCGTTGAAGTGGTCATGCACTCAGGGGAAATTCTCAGATAGAAACCGTTGTCCATGGAAAACACTGACCAGGCTTTTCAAAACTGGAGCTCTGAAAAATGCTCATAGATGGACAGTAACGCCACCAAAGCTAAAGGGGCCTGTATTCGCCTGTGCTGCCTCATATGGAGACAAGACTGCAATTATAGATGACAGTGGCACTTACAGCTATAAACAACTGTACAGGAGCAGTTTGGGGCTGGCAGGTAGAATCAGTGCTACTCTCAGTTGTCGAACAGGTGAAGTTGGTGGTAAACGAATCTCCTTCCTGTGTGCCAATGACGCATCTTACACAGTAGCACAGTGGGCTGCTTGGATAATTGGTGGGACCGCTGTGCCCCTGTGCAGAAAACACCCTCCGTCTGAACTGGAGTACATCATCTGTGACTCCCAGAGCTCACTGCTGGTGGCTGGACATTCCTTTGCTGATAGTCTAGAGCCTTTGGCACAAAAGTTAGGGCTTCCATGTCTGACTCTCCCACCAACTTACAACCTCAACAGTTTAAATGAGGTGGATACTCATGAAAAAAGTACCATCAATGACTGGGATGAAAGGTCAGCTTTGATTGTCTACACCAGCGGGACCACGGGACGTCCCAAAGGAGTACTGCACACACACAGCAGCCTCAAAGCCATGGTAAATAAATCACTTACTTGACAGAACACATAACGTTTCCGTAGAGTGTTAGGTAAAGTTTTAATTTGAAGCTATTTATTTAAAATGATTGATAGATTTCATATTATAATGATTGATTGATTGATTGATTGATTTGTTTTTGTTTCAAGTTTGTGCCAAGAGATAAACAATAATTAGCCATACTACATATTCATTGTAAACAAAAGAAAAGCAGATTTCTCGAAAAGGAGTGGGAAGAAGAAAAACTTATAATAACCCACCCCTATTCATTACATAGTTCCAAAAATTACATTTATAATACAATATAATAAAAATACAATTATATAATCATGATTAACAACTATAAAACAACTACTGGCAATTGCATAGTAGAAAAGAAAATTACAATATTAATAAACAAAAATGTATTTATTTATGTGTTTTTCCTCCCTTTTACATTTCTACCAAATAATTTCCAACTAGCTAGAAGAATAATATGTAAATTCTACAGTTTAGCAAATGTGTCCCTCTGTCCTTCACCTTCAGGTCCAATGTCTGGTGTCTGAGTGGGCGTGGTCTAAAGATGATGTCATCCTTCACACTTTACCTCTTCATCATGTCCATGGGATCATCAACAAATTGCTGTGTCCGCTGTTCGTGGGGGCCACCTGTGTCATGCTGCCCGAGTTTCAGCCTCAGAAGGTTCACACTTTATTTTGTTAACACTTTCATCCTCAGCCTGTACAAAAGTCACTTCAAGAGAATATTAATTCAATTAAAGTCTATAATAAAATGACAAACTGTTGACAGTAGTTGAAAAGTAGAAAGTTGTTTCATTTGCTGCTGCATCATTTAAACTATAATTGCAAATACAATATTTATATAACACTACTATCTCTGCATTAAGACAGTGAAAGATAGTAGCCATGAAATAACATCATGGGGCTTACTGAAACATGTATAAAAGCTGATGATGCCCCCCTAACCACCATAAAACACACTAACACTGTGACAATATGCATTGCTTTGGGATTGCATTCTGGTGTTTTCTGCATCCCTTCTTGCTTTTTCTCTTGTTCTCCCCCGTCCTCTCTCTCTCCCTCCTTCTTGCTCTATCAGTTTCTTCTCCTTCTCCTACTTCCTCTCCTTCCTTTCTGACTGTCAAACTAAGTGTTTGGGGCTCAGTGATGAATTGCCCTGTGTGTCTTTGTATCTGACCAATGCCGACTCACGGCAGGGGCTTAAGCAGCGGATCAATCAATACTCTGACATTGAAGGATGATGCTGCTTGTTTGGCCCTTAGAGAGAGGGGGACAGAGGGCGCTAAGTGTGTCTCCGGACGTGTGCAGAGGCTAAACTTTGCTGTACCAGTAGTGTAGTTTCATGCTTCCATTTGTTCTTTCAAGGTTTTGTAGCATATTGGCCATGACATAAACAGGGTGAACATATGTATTTATCAAGTGGGGTATTGCTTTACCATACGAGCTATCAGTATGCTGCTGTTATCCCTGACCTTGTGCACTGAACCCCCACCCCCCTCGCTCCGTCTTAGAAAAAGCCTTTATTCTCCTGCTCCTGAAGTTACAGTACATTGACGAAGTGATCGATAGTCTGTCTCTTCTATCCCCTCAGATCTCTGAAGGGTAGCCTAGGCAGCAGAGGCCAATATTGATCTCTCCTGATTTTGCCTCCAGATAGTGACAAGAATTTTCAGTGGAAGAATTGTGATCTACTAAAGAGCAGATAAGTCTATTTCAAATGTACACGTGTTGCCTGGGAAAAGATGCGCTCTGAGCTTAAGGATAATTTTTTTAGTAGCTTTTTTATTGTTAATTATTTTTCCTTTTTATGTCTGACTTTAGTTACAGTGTTCTGCACAATGAGCAGTAATACAATGTATTTGTATTTCATAATATTCATTTTATTATAATTTAATTAAATTCAATGTTTTTGTTCCGTCAACAAAGTGTGCATAATTATAATCAAGGCTTTGGTATTATATTATAAAAGAATATTGTTATTTTTGGGGAAATCATAGTCATAATCATAGTTTGCTTTATTGTCGAAAACAATCATGTACATGTACATAGAGTGAATTCGAAATATCGTTTCCCCACTAACCAGGCAGGACAGTGATAGAGTGGGCTAGGGGAGGGGCCGCTGCGTATGCGCGCGCCGCCGAAATTTAAATGTATCATCACACTTAAAAAACAAAAATTTATAATCTCTTCTATAATCTCTCATACTGTATGAATTTGGTCTGTGAGTCGTTGTGGTCATATAGTCTACAGCGAAATAGTACAAACTGATCAATTCTCTCAATACTAAACTTGGTATCCAAATCCTTATTTTTTATTCATATCACAGCCCTGTTGTTTATCACTTAACCATATTATTATAACCAACTGAATGCACACTTAACACATATCAATTTATCATTATTCAGTGACACTTATTATATAGAGCCTTTATTATTAAATCTCTCCACCCTTCTCACAGTTGTTTTTGATGCGGTCTGTGGCTCTCCTTTGCTCTGCACGCTCCTGTCCCTTTGGTGGAGGCCAACATTTTGATGGACATAAATTGCCTTCCTCTCCCCTGCAGACCAGCCAATGGTGGAAGCGCTCCACTGCACTTGATGGACACCAACCAGGAAGCTCAGACCATGCTCGTTTAATAACCCCCTTTCTCTTCTCTATATTCTGCGTACAGGTGCAGGCAAACATTTCAGATTGTCTTGTAATTTTATTGTGAGTAATAGTTCTGGGGAGAATGATTGGACTCTTGTCAAGTTTAATTATATTTCCTGCCCATTTATTTTGCTGTGTTTGTTTATTAAATGTAGACGATGGAGAAGCGGATCTTAATAGAGTGTGCAGAATGGATAATAGATCTGTATAGAAAGAAGTGACTCAAAAGAGAAGTTTGGAAATTGGCCATACATTAAGAAGGATGTGTTGGTATGTGAGAGGAATGAGTATTTGCTGTGTGTGTGTTTTTCTATGTGAGAGACAGGAGCTGAGGCAGTCAAGCAAGAAATTACGAAATGGAGAGAGGGGGTAAGTGAATATGAGATAGGACAAGAGGCAGAGGAGGAAGAAGGGTAGACGTAGGGTCAAGAGATGAAAGCAGCAACGGAAAAAGACCAGTTGGGAGGTAATGGGAGGTTTGAGAGTAGAGGGAATACTCAGGGTATGTACAGAGACCGTTGTGGAGGAGTGTTGGTCTCTCTGGGGGTTCAGGCTAAACTGGGAAAAGACTGTCTTTCAAATCCACTTAATTCATGCCCCAGCCTCTTCATGGTTTCCTGCTGTTGACCCGGACAGCAGATATGGTTGGGCGATATGAATACGATTAAAAAATAAAAATCCAAATGTTTTTTCAATGTTAATTTCATGAATAAAAACAATACAGAGATGATATTCAATACAAGTTAACACAGAAAATAGTCTTTTTTTCCTGCTCCAAACAACATTTTACTGACTGACTGAAGATTGGCTATAGACTGGATTAATTGAATAAATTAATTGGTCTTTGCACAGCCCTAAACGCACATCACAAAGGGTAGGTGCAGGGTTGTTTTTCTTGTTGTTGTTTTTTTTTTATAAGTACATTTAGTGCATTATGTGCAACATAAATTCATTTGTATGATTATATTTTATTTACTTATTTTATTTATTTTATATTATTATACTTTATTTACTTATTTATATTTTAAGCTAAAACTGAAAAGCTGAAAAACTATAAATTAGGCTAGAAATGCTTTCTAAACCTTAGCATTTCATATCAATTTCTGTTTCGTGCTCCCACTGACTTGGTAATGTGGGGCAGATATTTCACTATTGTCCTTGAATGCTTAATTAAAACAGTACTTTTACATGTGCATTACCTTGAATGTTTCTGTGTATTAGTCACAGCAGAGCCAGTGAAGCCCTGTGTGTGATGTAGAGGCAAAAGTGGCTCCTTCAGCTGCAGACACATTTGTCACAAGTGTCCGTTCAGGGCCCTACAGCACTCTGTGTTTTTTTTCTCCCTGACCTTTACAAATCTTGGCTCTTTCCTTGCCTTTTCAGCAAAGGTTTGACAGCTTTTATATGAGCATTGCTGTCCAGATTTCACTTTTATATATTATCTTTAAATGAGTTTGATGACGTGAGCCGTCCTCCTGTGGACCCACAACCTGTGGGAGGATTCATGGGGGCTGGTGCATTGTGTTCTGGGCAGCAGATCTGCTTGGACTGCTGCTCCCGCGACCTAGAAAAATGGAAAAGCGGAAGAAGATGAATGAATGAATGAATGACAGCAATTTGCTTATAGATATGTAAGATTATAGATATGTAGTTTGGGGACTACAGATGGAAATTTGCATTTTTGCTATAGTCTGGCATATTTACACTGCAATGTTGTAGATGTTCATCAATATGCACTGTCCCAATTAAATAAAATAATAAATAAATGTATTAGATTTAAGAACAAATGTCAGGTGAAATATTACTATTAAAATTAATGATGAAAATATAAAATATCAATGAAATAAAATATATTCAAAATATTAAAATCTGTATTTTTCCATTCAGCGATTGAATTGTTATTTATTGGTGACTTTAGTAAACGCTCTGAAATACAATAGCTCTGAATGATTTGCTACTGATGCAGTGTTGAAAACAGTAACTTGAGAAGATTGGTTGTCTTTTATGTTTTATTATCATGCTTGTGTCTATTAGATGCTCATTTCATAAGCTTTACATGTCTCCTGTGTGCCTGCAGGTGTGGGAGAGGCTGCTCAGCTCCAAGGCCCCGAGGGTGAATGTGTTCATGGCCGTACCGACCATCTACTCTAAACTCATCCAGTATTATGACCAGCACTTCACACAGTCTCATGTCAGGGACTTTGTCAAAGCTGTCTGCAAGGAGAGGATCAGGTACAAGCTCATGAGCAATATCAAATATGCTACAAAGAGACAAAACACTCCAGAGATTGTGTACAAGGTGATTCATCTGTATTTGATATTATTTTCTGAAATATTACTCATCAGTGGTTTTCAAATTGTGGTTCTTAATACTAAACTGTACAATAGAACTTGCCCTGTAGACCTTGTGCAACCAAAAGTGATCACAGTAATCCCTTTACCTGCACAGTTTTGTTTTTGGAGATGAATCACAACTTTTTCTGACATTTTAAATACATTTGAGATTACGTTTTTGTTGACAAAGATAAACTACTTCTTTTTCCAGCCCTGACAGATGCCTAATAAACTGAAGTCTATATAAGTGCATCTCCATTTCCATGTATTCCATATATGGTTACTTTTCTTTTCTCTCATCTCCAGGCTGATGGTGTGTGGCTCTGCAGCTCTGCCGCTTCCCACTCTGCAGCGCTGGGAGGAGATTACCGGACACACGCTGCTCGAACGCTATGGCATGACAGAGATAGGCATGGCACTGTCCAACCCACTCAAGGGCCCACGCATCCCAGGTACACTGCATTGACAGTGCAGTGTCAGTCTTTATGTCTTTTAGAAGACATAAACTAAAGATGCTATTCTTGACAAGCACATGTTGAAATTTAAACATTTATGTTGATACGAAACTCAAAGGATGTTCAAGAAAAAATGTATCACATAAAGAGGAAAATGGTATGTTTTGCAAAAGATCCAGATTGAACCCAAATATTGTCTGCTTCCTTCTTCAAATCTCCTTTAAAGGTGCACTATGTCACATTATTGGGGGCTGCTTGTATCCCTTGAGATGTAACTGCTTTGCCTGGAATGTTCCACAGAATCATTTTCTGTCTTGCTTTTATTCAGTTACGAGTGTTTTTATTACCTTGAAAAATATTAATTCTTACTGTAAATGAGTGGACTCTCCTCTCCGCAGATCTGAGCAGTAACCTTCTATTAGGACTGTGCAATTAATCGAATTTTGATCACGATTTCGATTTTGGTGTCAAACGATCTCAAAATTCATATAATCGAGTCCAAACGATTATTTTTTTCATTTCTCTGTCGAGAGGGACACGCACGCGCAATACATTCCCTTCCACGCGGGCCAATGCGCAGCGCAGACTTACTGGCGACCTGCGGCCGGCTGCGAGTCGAGCTCTCTCTAGCTGCTACCAGGAATTGACCAATCACACGACAGGAGCACACGACACGATTTGCTGCCAAGAATTAACCAATGACAGCACTAGCTCCTACCAAGAACGCACACGCTCGCATATGAAGCCAAGAACACGGAAACTACAGAAGACAATAGTAAACGAAGTTAGTATAATGCAACATTGAATCACTTTTAAATCAATCGTTCACCCTCTGTGGTATTTACTATGAATACAACGTACAAAGACACACTTTATATGGGACTTTGTAGAGACGCACTTCATCTGGGAGCTCCTTCGGATTTGCTGGACAGTATCTCATCTTTGCTTTTGGTAAGTCATGTCATGAACTGTGTGTTTGTCATATCACTATTCTATTTTAGCGCTATTATATTATATTAGTTATATTATGTTATATTTATGATATTATATTATATTATACTGAGGAGAAATCTGTGTGAGGAAAGTGAGGAATAGCTGTGTGTGATAACTTTTTGTTTGTGTGTGTGTGTGTGTGTGTGTGTGTATATCATAGCACCAGGCTATTTTATGTTTATATTTGTTAGGTTGTATTTTATTAAGTTTAGGGCAATCTGTAGAATAAGACAGAAGAAGAATAAATGTTTAAGGGGAGAGTAGCCCACTTTGTGTGTGTGTGCGTGTGCGTGCGTGTGCGTGTGTGTGCGTGCGCGGGTGCGTATGTACGTAGGGGATTTTGAAAAAAATCGTTTGAATAATCGTGATTTCAATATTGACTGAGATAATCGTGATTATGATTTTTTTCCATAATCGAGCAGCCCTACCTTCTATTGTCACCTGTTGTCCCAAAAGTTAGCAATAGATGCATTTATTGCCAAAGCAATAGCCTCTGGAGACCACTGTAGCCTACCCTCCACCAGAAAAGTCGCATTGGGTACCTTTAAGTCTATCAGAACCAAGACAAGATTGTGCCATAATTATAATTTGCAGGAAAGATACTACTCACAAATTAATTATGGCAAACATTTCATTAAGTCATAAAGAGCAATTTAAAACCCAGAGATAATGTATAGCTTAGATTAACACAATTATCTAAAATGTTTATCATGGGCTCTAGAGAATAGCTTCTGTTTGTGTTGTTGACTGATTAGCATCATGTAACATACAACCTCTGAAGCAACACAGAAATTATGATTATCAATCAACAAACCTGTAATTTGTGTTTTTCCACTGTAATCAATTTGTTTTCAGTACTCGTGTAGAGACAGTTGTGATGCAGCTGGCAAAGAGAGTGATTACAAACCTTCATGACAACACTTTTTTCATAGGTCGAATTTGTTTGGAAAAAAAAATGCTTAGTTTATTGGTTGATGTGCTCACGTCAGCCACAAGGGGTCAATAAAGAAACAATTTTCCCTAATTTTTAAATTTATCATGTCCTGACACTTCAAAGGTGCTCTTTTGTCTCATGGAGATGTTAATATTTTGCCTTGAATCTTCCACCGTATGCCATTTCTTTTAATTGCACGTGTTTTTATTGCGCATTCTTACTGTGACTGCCGCCGCCTCTCCACAGATCTGATCAGTAACTTCACCTTGTGGCACCACCTGCTTGTCTTTTTACATATAGATATGATTAACATACTGTGGAATATTCCAGGTAAATCATCTCCATGGAGGCAAGACTGTGGCCTCCATCAGAAAGGTCACGCTTCTTTATGTTTCTTTCTAACTTTTTATAATTCATTTTTATCACCACAAAAACATTGCCAGGCTGATCCAACTTTTTACTTTATTTTACTTACTTTTACTTTCAATTCAAGTCCTACCACTGTCCCTCCATATGTTTTTATAATCATCATTTCTCACTGGTGAGGTGTCAAATGAAACCCCTAAATCCCAACATCACCGCCCTCTGATGTTCACCAAAACAAAGTTGACGTCTTGAAATGGGGTCACACACGTACTTCTCATCTTCTACCTTGCCTCGCCTTGGCTCCTTGCTCCCTTGTTCCCTTCCCGACTCTCCCTCCCACTTCCTGGTAATGCTAATAAGCCTTGCAAATGGTTTGGGTAATGCCCCATGCGCATGTTTTGTCGAGGATATTATTGTGTTGCTCTTGTTTTGCTTGTCAAGTTTCTCAGCATAAACTGTGCTGGCTTTGTTTGATTTCTCTCAGATGATTATTAAGAATGGCTTTGAGAGGTCTGCGGTTGTATTGATGTTTCCACTGCAGAAAAAAAAAAACATTTGAACAAGGTGTGTGTGTGTGGGGGGGGGGGGCATCGTCTGTGCCTGTTTGAGTCAATGTGTTCCTGTCTTGTCTTTAAGTAGGTTAAAGCAGATCAATAGCAACCACAGGAAACACTCTCTGAAGAGCAGTGGAGACCGGAGAGGAGTCCACACAAACACATGCACCCTTATTTTTGTATCTACCCCAGCCATCAACTACATTAGCTGGGATCTTAATACAGTGGTACCTCACCTTACGAAATTAATTCGTTCCAGAAGTGGTTTTGTAATGTGAAAAATTTGTAAGTTGAGTAGCTATTTCAATGGAAAGTTTTTTTTTTATAGTGTAACTTTTTTTATAGTGTAACATTGTGTTCTGCGTGTTTCTCACATTTGTCTCTCGTTTAAACACTCAAACTTTCATAGATTTTCAACAAAATGTATTAACAGTGAAGTGTGGGGGGGAAGCGGGAGGGGGGAGAAAACTGCGCTCTGACACGTGTGATAGCGCCGCATGACCCGGCGCGGAGCTGATAGCAGGTCTAGACCAAGGTCTAAACCTTGACTGGACCAGGACTAAAACTGGACTAAACCAGGACTAAACCAGGACTAAACCAGGACTAAACCAGGACTAGACCAGGTGGATTAAAGCAGCGAGGAGGGGACTGCACGCAGTCTGAGCGCATGAACGCATGAACAAGACCCATGCAAGAGCTGCGGGCTCCTCCTGGTTTAGTCCAGGTTTAGTCCTGGTTTAGTCCAGACCACCGCGGCTCCTCCTGGTTTAGTCCAGGTTTAGTCCTGGTTTAGTCCAGACCACCGCGGCTCCTCTAGACCTCCTCTAGACCTGGTCAGATATAGAGGAGGTCTAGACCACCGCGGCTCTTGCATGGGTCTCGTTCATGCGCTCAGACTGCGTGCAGTCCCCTCCTCGCTACTTTAATCCACCTGGTCTAGTCCTGGTTTAGTCCTGGTTTAGTCCTGGTTTAGTCCTGGTCCAGTCCAGGTTTAGACCTTGGTCTAGACCTGCTGTCAGCTCCGCGCCGGGTCATGTGCGCTATCACACACGTGTCAGAGCGCAGTTTTCTCTACCCTCCCCCTTCCCCCCACACTTCACTATTAATAATTTTGTTGAAAATCTATGAAAGTTTGAGTGTTTAAACGAGAGACAAATGTGAGAAAAGTTTAAATCCAGTCTGAGAAAAGCGTATAATGTGTGTGGCTGAGCGCGCATTATTTGAATTTTTGAGATTTCGCGTTTCGTAGCTTGAATTTCGTATCTAGAGACCAAAATTTACCGTGAAGGCATTTCGTAACTTGAAATTTTCGTTTGTTGGGTCATTCGTAAGGTGAGGTACCACTGTACATTTTTTTGTTTTGTTTTGTTTTTGTTTTTGTTTTTTTGAGGGTCTGGCATCAGAGCGTTTTGAATTTGTTGTGCTTTTACAATTCTGGAGTATTTCAGGTTAACGACAATGCTTTATAGGTCACGTTGCTAAATCATGGGAGTAAATATGGGAGATGCCTTCATCCTAGCACCATTTTATTAACTCTTATGATTATTTTAGAAGTTGACTTTTTTTCAATTACCGGTAATCAATTAGTCAACCAATTATTTCTAGTGTACAGTATATATCATTATTCTTACTTATTGATATATGATGTGATATATTAAATCTTCACTGCCCATTGCAATCTGCTCACGATAAAAATACATGTGCACTTTCAAGTTGGGTATCTTGACAAGACAAGACAGAAAGAAAATGGTGATGGGAGGAAGAATGTGCAGTTCCCAGAGTTTAGCTACAAATGGATTTTTGAGATTTTTGTCAGAGAGAGACTAGAGGCAGTTTTTGTCATTTTGTCACTGGAGAAACGCCCACGAGGCGAGATTACGCTGTGCACACCACTTCACCCCAATACAAGAGGAGTGACCCGGGGTTTAGCTGGAGTTATGGGCTCTGACACTTGGAGTTTCAAACTTGTAGAGTTTAGTGATTTAAGGACAATGAGATTCTTCCAGCTTATTTAATTTAATTACACTGCTTTTAAATCCAACCCCCAAAGCAATTGGGGAGACATATTAAAGCAGGAAATAATTTGCCTTTACTTATCTACTTAGTCAAGTGTTTAAATTGAGTCCTAAATTGAAGTTTAGACTGTTATCTTTTACAATTTGTCCCTAATTTCTGTATTAAGACTCACCTGTAGGAATCAGTGCAGCACTTTATTGGACTGGTTGACTGGAAAGTGACAGGCATTGCCAATCAGGGCCAAAGTGGATTGGATCAATATAAAGTAAGAAAATTGCTTTCTAATCAGGGCTTGACCTGCTCTTCTGTGAGAGCAGTGGTCTGTGAAACGGCATAATTGCTTCAAGGCAGCGGTGCAGACATATACCTTTAGAGAAAAGGCTCACCACTCAAAAAGACCTTCCTTTGTACCTCCTGGTTATAATTACTTTACTCACATTTTCACACAGCACAAATTAAAACTGGAGGTTATTCCATTATGTACAGGGGTTCCCCTGCACTGCCTTCAGCCATTATTTTAATAGATCAACTTAAACATCGCAGCAAAATGATTAATGAAGTCTGCGCTTCACGTGTTCACACTTGAATGCAGTTCAAAATGATCAGCCCCCCTTTACATTTGATTCATTGTGCTCCAGTAAAAAGAGCTGTCACACACCCAAGTGTCAGTTAAGATTTTTTATTTTTTTTTTATTTATTGAGTTTCGTCTAAATATTCTGTACATAAATATAATATGTTTTGCCTCCAGGAGCTGTAGGTCTTCCTCTTTCTGGAGTAGAGGTTCGCATCGCCATGAATAACTCCATCAACACCACCATTGCAGAGGGCAATGACAGAGAAACTCAGGTAAACACAACAATTAGTCAAGGTCAAGGTTCTGGTGTCGCCTGGTCTGTGGACAGAACTCCCCTGAGGTTCTAAATGTCAGAAGGACTTTCATTAAAGGTCAAATAAAGTTAAAATTTGCAACACAATAGTGGATATATTGAAAACATTTTAAAGCATCTCTTATCCTGTGACACTGCAGTGATCTTGTGTCTGTCCCAGGTACGTCCCGGGCTTGAGGGTAAAGAGGGAGAGCTCCTGGTCCGTGGAGCGTCAGTCTTCAGGGAATACTGGAACAAGCCTCAGGAGACCAGGGAGTCCTTCACCACTGATGGCTGGTTCAAAACAGGTACTGCTCTCTGCTTCTGCAATTACACACATCACCATTAGCACTAATTGTCCTGCAATGATCTGTTACAAGCATTTACAAGTGTAAGAAAGTTGTCTGTAATTGATGATTTTGTAAACTTTAAAAAATAGAAGGTGGCTGTCACTTATCAATTAATATTCTAAAAGGTCCCATGGCATGAAATTTTCACTTTCTGAGGTTTTTGAACGTTAATGTGAGCTCCCCTACCCTGTTTACCCCCCCCCCCCCCCTCCCCCATGGCTAAAAGTTGCGAAATGTCTAAACTGAGCATTTGCGGCCCTTTTCTGCGTTAGAAAAAAACACAGCTCAAACGGGCGATTCTGAACAAGGCAACTATGTGACGTCACATCGAAAAATGCAGCTCCACCCCCCGTCTGTGTCTCTACTCAGCGTCTCTGTAAATCACGCCCAGAGAGTTTGGACTGCGAAGGAGCTACGCAATGCGAAATGCGTTTTTTTATTTGCCTGGAGGCACGTGCGAGTGTTTCTAGGCTCGGAAGTCCTTTATCTGAGCCTGTGGACATCTGAAACAGCAGTGGTTTAATTTTATTTTCTGTGGAAATGTGTTTATTTTTCAATGGAACGCTTCTCATCTCTTCCTCCACGCAAAAACGCGGAAGTGGGGCCAGCGCACAGCTGAAGAGGAAACAGCGGAGAGTTTGGCCACGCCCCCACCCGCTACTCTGGCCTATCTTTGTCCTCCTCATTTGCATTCAAGCAACAACGCCCATAATGGAGTGTTCCAGAGAGAGAGTCTTGATTTTGAAGAAGGATTCATTTACAGTATTAGGGAACCATTAAGGAGCCATATAAAAGCATCAAGAAGTACCATGTCATGGGACCTTAAAGTAATTTTCAAGCTCTGACCACTCTTTCTTAATGATACCCAACTTGTATTGCCAACTGTGCTACTGTGGTATTACTCATAAACACAATAAATTGGTGATACTGTATAGTTATGGGTTGCTGTATCACTATATTGCTAAGAGTACTTTTTAGTGTCTTTTAGTAACAAATTTTGTGACAGCACTACAATTTTGTCACCTGTTCAATGGAAGTGAGCTTTTTTATGTAATACAGTTGGCATTTTGGCAGGTTTTTTTGACAGTTTTCATATGTGGCTTAACATATACTGTTCTTACATTGGTTTTTAACAGTGATTTATCAATATATTGATTACAGGGATGAAAGAGTTCCGTTTTTTAGCGGATCTCCGCCGTGACTTTCCGCTTTTTTCATGATTGGCCACTTTCATCCCTGTGATTAGCACATGTTTTTTGCCATATCGTGATATTAAGGTATCATATTGAATTGTGATGTTCCCTTTGATTGCCAGCCCTAATGTTATAACATAATGTTATGCTTAGGCCTGTCATCATCGACTTGTAGTTCAATATACCAAAGCTGGAACAATATATTTTTGGGTTCAGTATTTATCAAGTGTACAATTTCTTTGCTTTAGTGGGGAAATTTTAGCCCTTTTTGTTGTAATATTTGAGATTTGAGCTGAAGAGAGTAGAATAAGTAACTTTTATGGCAAATTATTAATTCATTCTGCAGTTTACCTTTTGCAGCTCATGCCTTAAATGATACTGTATATTTAAAAACTGGTTTATGGGGATTATCCTGCTTTGTGTCTGGCATAAAGTAGTTTCAATATTAGCATTTATTGCAGTATATCTATGTACCAAATAATGATGTAACAATACAATATTTATTGTGATATTTTGTGGAGGCTAACAAAATTGTGAATATGCAACTTTTTCCTTTTAAAATGCCTTGACAAGACTTTGGTTCTGTCATAATCCAAATATTAAGTTTTAAAAGTGCTTATAACAGTTATTTCTTCATGTAACGGAGCAAAGTATTATGTAGTTCCCTCTATGTTTTAACTAAATTACTGCACTATAACTATTAATTTAAGCAAAAAGACTTATAATTCAATATATTTTGATAGCCCACAATATTATTGTGAGACTTTTAACGATATATCACAATATTTTGGTTATTGTTACATTCCTAGTCCTAATATATTGTGCTTGAAAATTTGTTATAGTGACAGAACTACGTATGGTTCAGGTGCGCACCAAAACTGAACTCATTTTCGTGAGTTATGAGGAAGTGATAAATGGACGTTGTGTGTTTTTGGTGCTGTAGGGCATTTTTCCTCCTAAGTGCTTCTGACTGCTCTGGGCTTTGAGAAAACAGGCTTCCTCTCTCTGCCTCTTTAGTCTGCGTGTGGCTACGCACAGAAAAGCTGCCTCTCCCAATAGTCCAGCACTTTTGCCTCTGCACCCCCAAAGGAATCCATCTTAACTGCTGAGCCACTGGGAGCTCCGCATTTGGATGGGGAAACTTCAGATTGTCACATAAAATAAAAAGCGCCCCAGGCAAAAGAAGAGGAGAAAAAGTTTGAATTATTGAGCGTGTGGTATAGAGGAGGGGTTAGATAGAGGGAGGCAAGCACGGTGACATGCAGAGTCCCAGAGAGAATTGAGACAGCATTGGGGAGCTACCGGTGGTCGGGGAGAGAGAGAGAGAGGAAGGGTAGGAGTGTGTTTAATTGGCTTTGCAGGCTAGAAGGACAGGAGATCCAGAACCCAGCATGCCACTGTCACACTCCATTACAGCCAGTGGCCACATAATGAGAGGCAGTGCAATCAGCTCCCCACAGACCAGAGCCTCCAGCACAGACACAAACGCACTGAGGAGCAGCAGAGAGCCAGAGCAGCTTCTCCACCAAGTCTAACCACCTGTCTGTATGTCCCTCATAGACACTGCCAGGGAACATAGCAGCCAACTTTATACTGAGAAATAAATGTGTTTTTCTCCATTTTATGCCCTTTCCAAGACATTTAAAGTTCCATCCATCCATCCATCCATTTTCTTCCGCTTATCTGGGGCCGGGTCGCGGGGGCAACAGTCTAAGCAGGGACTCCCAGACTTCCTTCACCTCGGACACTTCCTCCAGCTCCTCCGGGGGGACCCCAAGGCGTTCCCAGGCCAGCCGGGAGACATAGTCCCTCCAGCAGGTCCTGGGTCTTCCCCGGGGCCTCCTCCCGGTGGGACATGCCCGGAACACCTCCCGAGGGAGGCGACCAGGAGGCATCCGGAACAGATGCCCGAGCCACCTCAGCTGGCTCCTCTCCACGTGGAGAAGCAGCGGCTCTACTCCGAGCCCCTCCCGTGTGACCAAGCTCCTCACCCTATCTCTAAGGGTGCGCCCAGCCACTCTGCGGAGAAAACTCATTTCGGCCACTTGTATCCGCGATCTCGTCCTTTCGGTCATTACCCATGACCATAGGTGAGGGTAGGAACGTAGATTGACCGGTAAATTGAGAGCTTCGCCTTTTGGCTCAGCTCCCTCTTCACCACAACGGTCCGGTACAACGACCGCATCACTGCCGACGCTCCACCGATCCGCCTGTCAATCTCACGCTCCATCCTCCCCTCACTCGTGAACAAGACCCCGAGATACTTGAACTCCTCTACTTGAGGCAAGGACTCTCCACCCACCCAGAGAGGGCAAACCACCTTTTTCCGGTCGAGAACCATGGCCTCGGATTTGGAGGAGCTGATCCTCATCCCAGCCGCTTCACACTCGGCTGCGAACCGCCCCAGTGCACATTGGAGGTCCCAGTTTGATGAAGCCATCAGGACAACATCATCTGCAAACAGCAGAGATGAGATCCTGTGGTTCCCAAATCGGATCCCCTCCGGCCCCTGACTGCGCCTAGAAATTCTGTCCATAAACATAATGAACAGAACCGGTGACAAAGGGCAGCCCTGGCGGAGTCCAACATGCACCGGAAACAGGTCCGACTTAGTACCGGCAATGCGAACACAGCTCCTGCTTCGGTCATACAGGGACCGAACAGCCCTTAACAAAGGGCCCCAAACCCCGTACTCCCAGAGCACTCTCCACAGGACCCCACGAGGGACACGGTCGAATGCCTTCTCCAGATCCACAAAGCACATGTGGACTGGTTGGGCAAACTCCCATGCACCCTCGAGCACCCGATGGAGAGTATAGAGCTGGTCCAGTGTTCCCCGGCCGGGACGAAAACCACACTGCTCCTCCTGAATCCGAGGTTCAACTATCGGTCGAATTCTCCTCTCCAGCACCCTGGAATAGACCTTACCGGGAAGGCTGAGGAGTGTGATTCCCCGATAGTTGGAACACACCCTCCGGTCCCCCTTCTTAAACAGAGGGCCACCACCCCGGTCTGCCAGTCCAGAGGTACTGTCCCCGACCGCCACGCGATGTTGCAGAGACGTGTCAGCCAAGACAGCCCTACAACATCCAGCGACTTGAGATACTCAGGACGGATCTCATCCACCCCCGGGGCCTTGCCACCGAGGAGCTTTCCAACCACCTCAGTGACTTCAGCCAGGGTGATGAGTGAATCCGACCCCGAGTCCCCAGCCTCTGCTTCCTCCTCGGAAGACGTGACGGCGGGATTGAGGAGATCCTCAGAGTATTCCTTCCACCGTCCGACAACATCCCCAGTCGAGGTCAACAGCTCCCCACCTCCACCGTAAATAGTGTTTGTGAAGCACTGCTTCCCCCTCCTGAGTCGCAGGACGGTTTGCCAGAATTTCTTTGAGGCCGTCCGATAGTCCTCCTCCATGGCCTCTCCGAACTCCTCCCAACTCCGAGTTTTTGCCTCTGCCACCGCCCGGGCTGCAGCACGCTTGGCCCGCCGGTACCCGTCGGCTGCCTCCGGAGTCCCACGAGCCAACAAGGCCCGATAGGACTCCTTCTTCAGCCTGATGGCATCCCTTACTTCCGGTGTCCACCACTGGGTTCGGGGATTGCCGTCACGACAGGCACCACAGGCCTTACGACCACAGCTACGGGCGGCCGCATCAACAATAGAGGCCGAGAACAGAGCCCATTCGGGCTCTATGTCCCCAGCCTCCCCCGGAAAAGGTGTGAGTTGAAGGTGCCCCTGACAGAGGGATCTGCCAGACATTCCCAACAGACCTTCACTACGCGCTTGGGCCTGCCAGGTCTTTCCGGCTTCCTCCCCTGCCAGCGGACCCAACTCACCACCAGGTGGTGATCAGTTGACAGCTCTGCCCCTCTCTTCACCCGAGTGTCCAAGACACGCGGCCGGAGGTCAGATGACACGACAACAAAGTCGATCATCGACCTCCGTCCTAGGGTGTCCTGGTGCCACGTGCACTGATGGACACCCTTGTGCTTGAACATGGTGTTCGTTATGGACAAACTGTGGCTAGCACAGAAGTCCAATAACAGAACACCACTCGGGTTCAGATCAGGGAGGCCGTTCCTCCCAATCACCCCTCTCCAGGTGTCACTGTCGTTGCCCACGTGGGCGTTGAAGTCCCCCAGGAGAACAACGGAGTCCCCGGTCGGTGCACTGTCCAGTACCCCTCCCAGGCACTTCAAGAAGGCCGGGTACTCTGCACTGCTGTTCGGCCCGTAAGCCGACACAACAGTGAGAGACCTGTCCCTGACCCGAAGGCGCAGGGACGCGACCCTCTCGTTCACCGGGGTGAACTCCAACACACAGCGGCTGAGCCGTGGGGCAATGAGCAGGCCCACACCGGCCCGCCGCCGTTCCCCGCGGGCAACGCCAGAGAAATGGAGAGTCCAGCCCCCTTCAAGGAGTTGGGTTCCAGAGCCCAAGCTGTGCGTGGAGGTGAGGCCGACTATATCTAGTCGATAGCGCTCAACCTCCCGCACGAGCTCAGGCTTCTTCCCCCCCAGCGAGGTGACATTCCATGTCCCCAGAGCTAGTCTCCCACCGAGCTCCCACCCCAGGCCTGGCTCCAGGGTGGGGCCCCGGTGATGCCGATCCGGGCGACGTAACTGGCCTTGGTCTTGTATTCATCATAATGGGCATTTAAAGTTACATTTATAATATGCAATTTAAGCTGAATCACTTTTAATGGTCATATGTGCAATGGTGAAATTGTCCCAAAAAAGTAATGATACTTCTTTTTGGTTTTGAGTCATGCATTCAGCTTTTAAGCCATTGAAATACCAGACTACCTGTTGTTTTCCTGAAACCAATGTCCTTCTTTTGATTTTAAAGGAATTAATGGAGCTAGATTGTACAATGTTACTCAAAGAAAAAGTACGTCATACGCCATACGTCAATGTTAAACCCAAGACACAATTGCATGTTTTAAGAACAGGACATTTTCTGGAAGTTTTTCTTAATGAAGATTTTTTTTTGCATTTTTGGAGAGATGGCTGCTGCATATTGTATAGATTGATTAGTTTGTAGTACACCAACTGTTGAACTATTTTGTATTTGGAAACCTAATTGCTGTCATAGATGGTAGGGTAACTTTCAGCCTTCTATTCTCCCACTAGCATTGTCTCTATCTAAGTGTCAGACGTTCATCTAATTCTCAAATAAAATCAAATGTTCAGACTCCTATCATCAGAGACACAGCAGTGCGTTAATCTTGATGTGGGAGCAGATTGTCGCCTCCTGGTTGAAGAGTCTTAGCGTTGACTTGAGCTACCTGGCTGCTCTGTGACACCTGCACCTTTCCCCTTGCACCTGCTCCCTGTTTCACACTCCACTCTAGCGCTCTTTCCAACTGTCTCCTCCTCCTCACAGGGACTGACGGGATCGGCTCGCATCAGTCTAAGTGTGTCTCTCTATTTAAGAGTAAAAATAAGATGATACAAATTTCATCAACCATATGTTTTGTAGTGGGTGTTAGTCAGGCACCTAGAATGTACTGTATATGGGGTTAATACAGCATTTTAAATCAAAGAAAATGTATAATAGAAGTTGTGTATCTAACTATATTCTTAACAGGAAACAATTAAGTATTAAATATTAATTAACGTGATAATGAATGGTTTGACATGGATATTTCTTTCGGCTGATTATTTGACTTGCTGTTGTGGCTGATACAGGCAGCCAACCAGCTGACGCTGTAGAAGCGAAACGCGTTGTTCGCTCTAAGCCCAATAAAGAAATAAGAAGAAAGTCAAGCGAGTGCGTGGTATACTTCTTTTTTTTCTGGAATTATTCACTGTTCCTGCTGTTACCAGCATCTGGAATCTGGGCATGGAGTTTTGAACTTTTGAACTATTATCAATATTTTGAACCCAATAGCAGTTCCCACAGACTTGAATAAGTTTCACCTCTGTAAAAACAATGTTTTTCTCTTTTTTATTATTGTGTAAACATACAGCCACCTGGGCTTCTTTGCTCAGCTACTTCCATTAGAAATAAAAATAAATAAAAATCCTTAGAATACCTATTGGCCTATATACCCCAGGACCACTGATGTTGCAACAACACCAATATGTTTAGTTCATCCCTAATAGTGGATAGCAAATCTTAAAAATGTGTTATTATATTGATAATTTAATGAGAAGAACCACACTTCAATCAGTATAATTGTGTGTCACATATTTCATGACTAATATTTTAATATATGACTAGGCACATCTGTCAGTTCATAACAATGCTAATCTCTTAAATGCATAAAAAAACTGCTTCAGAAAAAACTGTCTCAAATTTTGTTACTGTAATATGCCACATCTTAACATAAACTGCTCTGTATACACAAACATTAAACTCCTGTCATTTTAAAATTGTCAGCAAATATGTACCATTTGAATCCACTTGAGGCTGGAAAATGATAGTGTTTGGCAGAAGCACAATACAAGATAAACGTGGAGGCAAAGAAAGCTATTAAAGCAGACTGACAGGCGAAGAGGAGAGAGACAGGAGCGATGGAACAGAGAAAGTTGCGAATAAGGAGTGTGGAGTTTAGATCAATAGTTGGACGGAGGTGTGGCATGCGCTGGGAGGGTCCGGGTGAGTGGCAGCGCGATAGAGGAGCTGTCACCCTCTAAATGCACTCTTCAGCTCACATCTCCACATCTCACTGCATTGATCCTCTCACATGGGTTTTCTATTTCTGAGCACAACAGTCCGCCATGCTCCACTACTACATGACACGCTGTCTTTATGGGGGGCTAAAGCACTCATGTAAACAGACCCAGTGTAGTCAAACAGAGTGGACATTTTAGTCATAATATTTCCTCTTCTTAGACAGGATGGTTTGAGTAAGATTAATGTACAGTATCGGTACTATGCGGCTAGAGTGGTTGAGCTAACCACAAAGTCAGGATTCAAATCATTATAATGTGTTAAGTTAAAAGTGCCCTGGATTTTAAATATTTGTACTCCTGATGACATTGTAGATCATGTTATTGGAGTAATTTGAAAGAGTTTAAATTGGCTATAGTTGTTTTTGGTTTCTATACCACTATGATAAAGACAATAGATTTGATTTGAATTTTGACTTGCATTTTATTTTATTTATTAAACAATTTTGTCTCTGCTTCCTTGCTCACTCTTGGAAATCAAATCATTCACACTTATAATATACCAACACTTAATATATTTACATAACACACTTGAAGACAACAAATTTCTTTGTTGTCTTTATCTCGGAGTTTAAACTGGGCATAAGGTGCAGAATTCCCAAATTATATTATAATATTTTATTACCTTACTTACCTATAAGTAGTAAATGCTTATTTGCTTATGCTTAGTCGGTTGAAGTTTAAAAAGCCTTTCTTTTTCGTTGTTTCCTAATTGCCTTTGGTCTTATCTTTAATTCTAGTGAAATGTCTTGTGTTAAATACTGTGATGTCAGACACAATAGGCTTTTGTTCTTTTTGTCTCTTCCGTCCCACTCTTCTTGAGTTTGATGTGCCACAAACTAAAAATAGTGCTTTGAGTTTGGAAAGCAGCCATGCTAAACGCTAATAGCCCGAGCTTCAGTTGATCCGTCTTGCTTGACTCTGTATCACATTTATGAGCCTGGAGCTGGAGAATACAAACAGCATCTAAGTGGTTTTCTTGATGAACATTTCACATCTAAGACAGACATCAATTCTGCAGTTCATCTTGTTATCTGCTGCTGGAGAGGAGACCTAGCAAGGATTATAATAGGCAACATTACCATAAAGCAATCCGAGCTATTTTAATTGCATTATATTAAACAAATTAGATCAGTCATCCAAGTGCAAAGTGCTTTCTTGTAAGATATTAATTACTAAAAAAGGAGCGCTGACAAAAGTTAAGGATGATAAATAATGTCATAGCTGGGATTTCACTGCATGGCTGTCTGTTATTTATCCTCATTAACTCTTCCATCTCAGGCCTGCAGCTTTAATGTGTGGCATTAATATTCATATATGCTAAGTGTTTACGGTGTGGGGGAGGCAGTTCTGTGAGACCCCTCTCGTCTGGAGGTCTCTTCAGTGATGGAGGGCACTCACCGCAGATCAGGGCCGCAGTGAGGTGAAAGACAGGCACGCCACTCATACCTGTGCACAGCAAAAACAAACAGCTCTTACACTGAAGTGGCTCTACTGCAAAACATGTGTGAATCAACACTGAAAAAATGGTCTGAGAGGGGTTGCTAAAATTGTAAACACAAATTTGACAACAATAACATGACTTTTTTATGATTCTGGGTCCAGCATGTTTAAATCTTACAATGGTCGCTTGATTGCAGCCAATGTTAGGCCTGTTTGTTTTAATCAGGCTGAGGAAACATGACTTTGTTTTCATTTCTGGTGAAGCTCCTCCTGTGGAATTCCCCTCCCCAAAACTTTGGGAGGGACACAGGACAGTTACACAGGACAGTTACAGGAGCAGAGAACACACTCGGGACACAGGACAGGTACAGGAGCAAAGGACACTGCAGTGAGCATCAGGATTATGAGAGCTGATCTGGAGGTAAGACTTTCCAAAGAGTTTATAAGATTCTCTGGCCTAAAATGTAGTCATTGTTAAAACATGTTTGTGGTGTTTTATTTGAAATTAGGGTTGATGTAAGGCTTGTTTCCATGACTGTCCATCTACAAGAGTGTGACAGTTGTAGTAACATTTGAATGTGTTGCTTCCAGAGTCATCTACAACAGTGATATCCAGAGCACTGCTGTAGCTGTGGGTAAGTTCATGAATGTTAAAGTTGATGTTAATTAGTCGTTTTTGCACCATTCTGAAAGTGAGTTTATCAGTTCAAATAAAAAGGCTAAAACAAAATAAAAATCTCTGTATCTTTCAGAAAACAGGAACATGTTTGAGAACCAACAAAACAGACCACAGATGAGCAAAGTAAGTGAACCAAATACAATTATTTTAACAGAATTATATTTTTTCAGCATATACTTCCTAGTGAACATTTATCATGTGTTTCTACAGTGTGATGTGGCACTAGGAGGACTTTATGCCCTACCTGTTATTGTGCTTTGAGAAGGAAAAGCAGCACATGGTGAGTATTGTTTTTGCATGTACAATTCTAATGTTCAGGGGATTCTCTTCTGGTCCATTATTCTATTAGAGAGTAATAAGTGCTTTAAGTATATTTAAACATGTACAACACAGAGTAGATTATGATAATTTAATCATGTGTTATTCCTGTGTCCACAGGCAGAGACCAGAGCTGCTTCACTGGAATAAGTCCTCACACTGTCCAGCTCCAAACTGTGTCTCTGTATCTGCGCTCTCTGTGTGTTTAAGACAATACAGAACTGTGGAAAACTAAAGACTGTTTTTGTATAGCACATTTTCATGATAAGGTAACATAAGATAAATATTAATATTCAGCATGATATGATCACATCATCAACATGAAAAAGTAACGTTCATGTTCTGAGAAAAATATGTGTAGATGGGATCGAAATAAGTTTCAAAGCCTAACCATGATTCATTGTATGCAACTGCTTTCCATATTTTTTTTTATGCAAATCCAGCAACATTTTTTTTCAGTGAACATGACAACTGAACTGCACCAAACTTGGAGTATGTTTGAAAAAATATTGAATACAGAGATGACAATTACATTAGTATACTGTGTGCAATTTAATAGCATTTTAATAATTTGATAATAGTAGTTTTGAATTTTAGGAAATGGAAAGTAGATCTGCAGATGTTCTTTGGATCTCTTAATTCTTTTTCAATAATTACACCACATTTGAAGTTTCAGGTCAGTAAATGCTAATATCGATAAAAGGGCTCCTGTTTGAGTTTGAGTTTCTTTCTTTTTTATTTCATTTAATAAATAAATAAATCCCTAATAATTGAAAATGTTTAAAGTATTTTTTGTAAAATTTTGTTTAAAAAAAAAAAAAGTTGGTTGGTCGCTTGGTTTGATATATACTGAAATTACATTCTTTTTTTTTTTTTATTCTTTTTTTTTTCATTGAAAATGCTAGAATCTGAGCAATGTTTAAATAATTCTTTTTGCAAAGTTTAATCAAGCTTAAAGTTAGGGGCATGCTGAATTTCACATTTAAAAAGTAATTTGAGGTCTGAAAATGTGGACCAATTCTGTGGTGAATTGATCCAGTTTTTCTGTTTTTTAGAAAGTTTGATAGCTTTGCGGTACGATGTAGCCAGTAGACATGAGGACTGTTTTAAACAATATTTTCTCTAATCAGTGTTGGGAGTAACTTGTTACAAAAGTAATTAATTACTGTAATGCATTACTTTTTGGTGTAACGCAGTAATGAAACGCATTACAGAGAAGAAAATCGGTAATATATTACTCGTTACAATGCCAGTAACACACATTACAATGCATTTTTAACCTGCTTTGTTTTTGTGGGTTTTGCGTTTTCTTCATACAAAGTTCACGGATCACCGCGAGATCAGCTACTGAATCTGATAAGTCCGCGCAGAACATTACATTTCATACAAAGTTCCGCGAGATCAGCTAGCGATATAAAAGTCCGCGCCGACCATTCCATTTCCTTTTACTTCGTCTCGAACTGGCAGACTGACAAAGGATGACAGAACCAGAAGAATCGGATAGTGCTAGCTCCTACAGGGCAATACAGCTGGAACTATCTTAATAGCTATACATATGGGCTATATTCACAGATGTGTATACCAAATGTGAAAATGCCATTTGCTATAGAATTGAAGAGGATGGCAGTGAACAGGTGCTGGAGTGCATGGTAAGGTGTGGCAAGAAGGTAAAGGACAATTTATCTTTTGGTATTGTAAGCGGGTAAGAAGCAATTACTGAACATGTTGGTTTTCAGTCTGCAGGCTCACAAAACCTCCTGGATGGCAGGTGAAAGTCATGACACATGAGAGATTTGCAACGGAAAGATTGCCAAATCCTTATTTCCAGTCATTTTGGCGAGAGTAACTAAAGTAATACAAAAGTAGTGTAATGCCTTACTTTTTATTTAGAGTAATATTGTAATGTAAGGGATTACTTTAAAATGACAGTAACAAGTAATAAGTAGTGCATTACAGTTTTTGAGTAACTTGCCCAACACTGTCTCTAATATTTCTTTTGTTTGTTATGCTAATCTTTCTGCTAGCATAATAATGAATAATCCATAATGCCACAATCTCATTCACACAGCGCTGGTCTCTCAGTGGGACTATATTCTGCTGCTATCATTTTTCCATTCATCACTTTGCTGTTTGCAGGAGGCTGAATACCACAGACATCCCGAGGGCTGAGCTGTGTACAAAAACAAGTTCAGTGTGCTCCCATCCAGGTCACATTCACTTACAAATGTATCCACCATGTTTCTCTCCCTCACCTCCACAACGCACACAGCTCTGACAGACTAATGGATGGTTACTGTCACCTCCAACCACATTTTTTGTGGATTTTTTTGGGTTGCCTGACACGTCTGGCAGCACCGCCATCGGCCGAAGAGCTGTTTTTGTGAAGTTGGCTCTGACCTTTGTCACATGTCACACTTTGCCCTTTTGTTGTTACCTCCAGTGGCGAACATTTCATTTTTGCACTTTGTATTCGGACATAGAAATGGGTGTCCTTGTAAGATTTAAGATGGTTGTGTGAGAAATCTTTATAGTGTGGCTTGGATAACAGATGCAAGGTCCAACACCGAGGCAGGTCATTGATAAGAAAAGATGTGAAGAAATGGAAATGTAAGGTCAAGTTACATAGCTGTGGGGTGATATAAGAGTATAGTTTTCCATTGTGAGTTTGTATAGGAGAAAGTTATGCATTTACTGTAGTCTCCAAGAAATTGGAATAAAAATTTACTAACATATTCATACAACGGCTAGCATAGGCTTCTCACCATTTTTTACCACTTCCCAGGATGCACTTATTTGAAATTACTTCCATAATACCTCTACATACAGTAACGCAATCTTTACCGGGGTTTGGAATTTCCACACAAGCTGCTTGGCCACTGGGCCGTGAGTGAACTGTTCTGTTGATTGATTCATTCATGTTTGAGTAATAATGTACAGTCTTGACTTTGAGGCTTGACTGCTCAGAAAATGTCCTTTTACCATACCATACCAGACCAACTTTATTTATAAAGCACTTTAAATAACTTTACAGCTAGCCAATGTGCTGTACACAAACATAGAATAGACAAATATAATCACAGTCAACATTGCAATACAATTATAACCTTTACCAATCCCCTGTCTCCCCTCGGCTCTGTACTAACTTGAGATTACAAAAACTATTCATACATGGAGGGTGCAAAAATGTTACTTAGACTTCTTAAAAAATAAAAACATAAAGTCCGTTGCTTGCTACTGTTGAATTTCACTATGAAAAGGCGAGGTCTCATTTCTGCAGTTTTGAACAAGAACTTAATGGTCCTGTTTCTATTACTAAGCCCATTTAGATCAACGTTGCAATTTACAATGAACAAATGTAAAATGGTTTTCTTATGTTATAGTTTAATACTAAGTACCAAAAAAAAGATAATATTTAAAATGTCTCTAATGGCACAAATGTGGTTTGCTGTCTGTTTTCATAAAATAACTAATTTACAGATTAAATTGTATGATGAGTTAAGATCAGTTCTTTGGATTACATAGCTTTACATCTGAGTGCCCTTCACATATGGCTGATCAGTGTGCTGGAAGCTGTCATAAATAACAATAAGAATGATTAAGACACATTTGACAGCAGCACCGAAGAGCCGAAGAGCCACTGATTTAAAACAAGCCTCAATAGTCATACGCCTGTTGTTGTGAAATGTACACTCCAACAGAGTGTACATTTCACAACAACAGGCGTATGACTATTGAGGCTTGTTTTAAATCATTATGACAAACTGTTATTATCACTGTTTCGAAAAAATCACTTACGCAATGTTCTGCTTTAATAAACTTTAAAATCTCTGTAAAAGCTGTCTTATCTGTATTATTTTTGGTTCATCCATATATCCATCCATCCATTTTCTTCCGCTTATCTGAGGCTTGGTTGCAAGGGCAACAGTCTAAGCAGAGACTCCCAGACTATCCGGTCGTCGGGGCCCCTGCCTTTGACTGCCTTCCAAATCTCCCTGCATCCGCCCCTTATGGATCCCCCTGTGGGTGCTGGGTCCACGGGAGGAAGGCCCTACGTTGCTCCTTCGGGCTATGCCCGGCCGGGCCCTGTGGGGGAAGGCCCAGCCATCAGACGCTCACTATTGGGCACCCACCCCAGGCCTGGCTTCAGGGTGGGGCCCAGGTAATGCCAATCTGGGCGACGTAACTGGCTTTGCTCTATTACTCATCATAAGGGCTTCTGAACCGCTCTTACTCTGACCCGTCACCCAGGACCTGTTTGCCTTGGGTGACCCTACCAGGGGCATGAAACCCCCAACAACATAGCTCCCGGGATCATTCGGGCACTCAAACCCCCCACCACGTTAAGGTGGCGGTTCAGGGAGGGGTTCTTTTAGTTTGCTGATGGTAAAAGTTTCTTCAGGGCCATTTGCTTGTTTTCTGAACGACATGATAAAACTTCGCTGTCCTCCATCCTTCGGTTAAAGTCTCGAACTGTTTTATTTCATTTTTTTTCCCTCTTCACACTGAGCGCCTTCACTTTCTTTAATGCCTCGGAATGAGATGAAAGCCCAGTGCAATTAGGCTTCTTATCGTTTTAATTAAGAAAGCCATTCGTCCATATCTGCCTCCGACGCCATAACACATAATGGCAGTGAGTCTCTGATGCCTGGAGTCGTGTTTGTGTGTTCTTGTGTGCGTTTGTGTGTTGTGTGTGTGCTTTTCTGACATGGTTCATATTAACTATCTCGCCCCTCTTCCCTTTTATCAGCCTGTGTTCTCCATCAAATTCCCACTTGTACTTCTCTCCAAACATGTTGTTGTAGTCCTCGTTATTTCGCTCTCTCAAACAGCCAAGGTCAGAGAGTCTCACACTTCAAACTCCGCTCAAGAATTCTTTTGTCAGGCCTCATTAATGCGGCTTTCTTTTCTCTGCACTTAAACATAAGTCAGAAACATGTTTAGTTGTGCTGGTGATGGTGATCAAAAACACCCTCTTCAAAGTTTTAATTAAATTGTTTTTGTCAAAGAAACACAAGCTCTGTAGTGGAGGTCACACTAGCTATACTATATTTTGTGCCACCCTTTCTCTCTGTGGGGAAAGGTGCATGTTGATAATTTTCATGTATTTTTCTATGTTGCACATCCGAATTGCATTCCTAGTATTAGTTTGTAAATGCCATTTGTTTTCCTTTGCGGCAGCATTTCTCTGTTTCTCTAAATGACATCTGTTTGCTGTCTGGCCTCTCTGTGAAAGCAGCATTAGTGGTGTTAACACCAAACCAAGCTCTATCCTTCACTCTGCTACCCTCACCCGCCCCTCCTCTCCCCATTACCCTGCTCTATCAGTGCAGAGCAGTGGTCTGTGAAGAAATTCCCAATATCTAAATTTACACACTGTATCAATCTTGTTTAATAGACTGGAAAGCTTATAGCCGGCGTGGCAAGCCGGCAGAGAGGGCAGCAGTGATAAATTGTGGGTGTGCAGGCGACAGCCGCCCGTGATGTATAATGAAATATTTATGATTTATCCCAGCTAATAAACTGAAATGAAGTGCGTGATGTATGGGAACAGATGGGCTCTGTATTGATGCTGAGGCATACAGGCAGAGGCTAAAGCAGACAGGAAGAAAGGTGGAGCAGAGGAAGTGGAGATGTGGTGAGCGATGCTGCATGGACGCTGAACGAACGACTTGGAGAGAAAATATGGAGGGCAAGGATGAGGAGAAAAAAAAAGGTTTTGTGTTGGGAGTTTGAAAAGCGTAGAGGAGATGGATGGAGGAGACAGAGGAGGGAATAAATGAGATTAAATGATGGAGGAGAAGATAGAGAGAAGATGGCAGTTAAAGAGGCCACCATCTGAATGTGAGCCTCCTCTGTATCACCACATTGGGCTGAACAAGCACTATTGTTTATTTTATTGATTTGGTATTTTGGAGACACTTCTTCTCAGTCATCCTTTGTCCTTTTTTCTTGTTCTAAATTCAGTTTAGTCTTTATTCTCGGAACACTTGGGAAATGCATTCATAGAGGCATGGGTTCGGTTTTAAAACCTTGTACCATTTTTAGTTCAGTATTTGACTGGCATACTGTCAACACAATCACTTGTTTCTGTCTTTGAAGACCTCTACAAAATATATTTATGATATTCAGAAAAACTTTTACAAACATTTCTGACTGCTTTCTTCTTCTGTTCTTTTGAGTATGTCTTAATTTAGTAACAAAACATTCTTTTCTCAACTCATTGTCTGCAGTCTACAGATCAAAGCAGAATGTTGCACTAGAATAGAAATAATTAACAGAACATTAAATAGCAGACTCTTTCCCTAGTGGTGTTTCACCTCTGTCCTTACTCGCTTGTCCCTTACCTTTGACCTCATCTCACACGTTTCACTTTTAATTTGTTTTTTTCTTTACCTGGTTTGGCCGCAGATGTGAACACAGCACCTGTAATAATCCTAAAAGACACCTTCCTGCCTCTCCTCCCTTCTCTGTCCATTTTCACTGTCTCCTCAGTCTCTCTCCACTCATCCATAGTGACCCATTTCCTGAGCTCATCGCACCCCGGCCCAGCTGAGCCCCATGTCCCACTGCTATAACATCCCCACCCCCCTCCTTTACCCCTCTACCTCCACCCGCCCACCCGTCCCGCACCTGTCCGCCCCTCTCTGGAGTAAGCATAGGGGGCTGGGGATCTTAAGCCATCATCCATCCACTGCTCCAGCGCATGTGAGGAGACGCCCGAGGAGCAAAGCATTAGTTACTGTTCACATAGTTACAGTCTAGACCAAGACTCTTACTGTAGATTAATAGATTTGGATAAAAATAGTGTATCATCTGAAATTGATTATTACTTCCTGCATTTTTTGCACTGCTCCTGAAGGATGGGTCAAATGCAGAGAAATAATTTCCCTACGGGGATGAATAAAGTCTGTCTTCTTCTTCTTCTTTTTTTTTTTTAACACTGGGAAAAAGGGCCAAGCCTACATATCAACTCAGCCAGCAAAGATTTTATTTTTTATGTATTGTTGAATGGTCTATTAAAACAAAAATGGTTTGGATGTGGGCTCTGCAACAAATGATAATAGAACATGATGGATACTAATTCAACTGCTTCCTGAGGTACATTCTTTTAAATTTCAAATATTTCTTAATTTTTGCAGGTGACACCGCAGTCTATAAAGATGGCGTATACTGGATCATGGGCCGCACCAGTGTAGACATCATCAAAAGTGGAGGCTACAAGATCAGCGCACTTGAGGTAGAGCGCCACCTTTTGGCACATCCAGACATTATAGGTAAGTTCATAGAATACTGTACTATTATACAGTATATAAAGCAATGTACTAACTAAAATCCAGCCACTCTAATAAAGTTTATTCATATCTTTAATTGTGTGATGCACTTGTCCAGATGTGGCTGTGATCGGGGCTCCTGATGCAGTTTGGGGTCAGAAGGTCACTGCAGTGGTACAGCTCCGGCAGGGGAAGAACCTGACTTTACCAGACTTGAAGATTTGAGCTCGGTAAATAGTTTTGTTTCTTTACACGGCTGCGTTCCATTATTCATAGGCAGCCCATATGTTTTGTGTATTATGACTATTCCTCTTAGCATTACCTGAAAGCAGGTGCCAGAGTTGTATATGGTCTGAACACCCAGTAAGGATGATGTCTCTAAATACTGGGCCACCTGCCACCTTTAAAAATGCTTTTCAGAAGCAGGTGGACTCCAACCTGTACCACCAGTGGAGACCGTGACCTGAATAACTAACAGGAGATTCATCATCCAGAAATCCAACAAAATCCAAGCACAACAAAGCATGCACCATTACACACTATTGTTTTATACTGTTCCCTGGTCCTGCATTTATATACAGAAAGTAATGTAAAATGTGCAACAAGGCCCTGAAGTAATCCTTTTTTTTCTCTCTATTGCTTAGAGATTCCTGAAACATGTTTGTCCCTTAAAATAATTTGTCACATTCACAAAATACCAGACATACTTGAGGCACTCTTCCGTCAGTGTGTTTTTGTGAGAAACCACAAACAAATGTACAAAAATGACATAAACAACAAATTCACTTCAATTCCTGAAGTTTGATATGAAAGAATCTCCATTTCATAAATAATATCAAACTGTTTTGGATCCTCTTAAGAGTAATTTCAGTGCCTTGAGTCTGATTTGTAAAATGCTAATTCAGATTCCTTTGTAACTGTAGCAGACAATATTGACAAAAACCGATACCACAGAGACAGTTCGTTCTTGTAAAGCTCATTGTCTAATATTCTTTTCCATGTTTTGTAACTATTATAGTAGTTTATTTTTCCATTGTAGACAGCTGGCGACATACAACCTTTGCTTACACACTTTTATAACACTATTGTTTCTTTTTGCAGAAATTTAGATTTTCTCATCTTCACCTTTTCGTTCACCTTCACTCTACCATCTGTTTTATCCTCACTGCTTTCCTTTCACATCCCACTTGTATCATTTATCTGCATCGCATGTGTGTAGCTCCAGTGCTGTAGGCTCCATATGGTGTGGGGGTGGTTGTGTCTGACTGCTGTGGCCCTTTGCTGGTCCAGCGGTGGTTTAGTGCCGGATTGTTGCACGTGACGTGACCCAGGACAATGGTGCCACGGGTACAGCCAGTGGTCAGCCAGTGCCAAACACGCTCCAGTGCTGCAATTTGATGGAGGGGAGAGAGAGAGACAGATAAAATGAGACATAAACAAGTGGATGGATGCTCACTCCTCAGTGCTCTGGCTTCAACTGTCGGTCTCCATCAGCTTCATTGGATTGAACACAGGGGGAACGCTATAGACGAAAACTGGTGGCACATTACAACAATATATGCAGTGTAGTTGTATTCATTGACTTGGAGACACATCTGCTCAAAGGGGCGTAAGATGGCACCGCTATGAATCATTCCACTTGCGCGCAGCAAAGCATTAACACAGGAAGTCACACGCGCACAAACAAACTAGGTTAAAGATAATAAAAAAGCCCCAGGCCTCAATCCTTGACGTAACAACTGAGCTCCCCAAATGGAAAAAAATAAAAGACTTTTAATTAGCCCTGCCTTCTGTTTTACGCTGTATTATTTGTTTTTCTTCATAGTGGAGATTATATTGTTTCATAAAGGGAAGTGTCTGGGAGGCGAATGGGATATTAGGGAGGGGAGCTGCGGTGCAGTGTATGAAGGACATTGGTTTGCTTATCTGGGCTACTTTGCCACAGGCAAGCTTTTGTTTTGAAATTGTTTTGGGAGGGTTTGTGCAGATGCGTTTGTGTGTATGTTTTTGTCAGCACACTCATCATTGTCAGGGCGTCCTTGTGTAGTCTATGTATCTATGTGTTATTGCTCCTCTGTTTTCACTAGTCTGACCTCTATGGGACTGGGGTTGTTTTTCAGGGAGCACATGGCACCCTACACCATCCCCACAGCCCTGCTGCTGGTGGACCAGATGCCCCGGAACCAAATGGGCAAGGTCAACAAGAAGGAGCTACTCAGACACTTCTTCTCCTGACCACTGCATTCAATGGAAACTACACTATATATGGTTAGCATTACACCCAGGAGTCACATTTTAGTTCAAACTATGTGTTGGACAGTGTCAGGTGAACAAATGCCTTATTGATTTTATTATATAGAGAAACATTCAGTGATCCAGTGTTTTATGATCCAGGCTTTATTACTTGATTAAATTGTTGGTAATATTATATTTTCACCAGGGCATATATTCTGTAGCCCTGTTAATAGACTGGCATATCTTAACAGGCTGTAATTTCACCAAGTCTAACATGCTTGTAAGGTGATTTTTTTATGAATTAACCTTCCATTCCTATTAAATCAGATTATTTTGTTAAGTTAATAATAATAATAATAATAATACATTTTATTTGTTAGGCGCCTTTCAAGGCTCTCAAGGTCGCCGTACATCAAGCTATTAAATACATTAATTAAATAATACAGTACATAAAAACAAGATAAGTAACTAACATTGACAGAAAAGGCTACCAAGAACACAGTGAGAGTATGTATGACATTGTGTTATAGTAAAATTGAACCATAAACCTTTTGGTTACTGTGCCAGTTCATCATGTTGAGATGGTTACAGATTCTGTTTTGAGTAATTGCATAACGAAATTTTATGTAAGGGACTGAAATAAGTTGATTGTAAATTTGGCTCCATGCACTAAAGTGTAATTGAGAGACTTTCGGAGGCGAGATTTACACAGGTGTGAAGAGCCTGAAGCGATGCACGATTCCACAGCTGCACGCCCCACACTCCATATGACTAACCTCACTTTATGCTCCCCTCATCTCCACCTTTCCTCCTCCATCTCTCCTCCTCCTGCTCTCCTATTCCACTTCTCCTTCTCCCCTCCTCCAACTCTCTTCCTCCACCTTTACTTTTACTTATGTGCTTCCCCACCTCCTCTACTACTACTCCTCTTCCACTTCCTTCGGGTCACCCGGGCCTTTCTGTGTGGAGTTTGCATGTTCTCCCCGTGTCTGGGTGGGTTTCCTCCGGGCACTCCGGATTCCCCCATCAACCCAAAAACATGCTCCATAGGTAAAATCCTCCAGCTTAGGTCCTGACCAAGCCTAAGCAATAAGATCATGGAGATGGTCCCCGGGCGCAGTCATGTGCTGCCCACTGCTCCTAATAACAGGATGGGTCAAATGCAGAGGACAATTTCTCCTGTGTGAGATCAATAAAGTCAATCTTCTTCTTCATATCTCCTCCATTTCTACTCCATGGCCATACCGGCTTGTCAACGCCTGATCCCATCAAATCTCAGAAGCTAACCAAGGCCAGGCCACCTCTCCTCCATCTCTCTTCCTCCACCTCTTCTTCCCCTCCTCCACCTTTCTACCTCTAGCTCTTCTCCTCTACCTCCTGCTCCACCTCCTCCATCTCTCCTCCTGCTCTGAAAGCCTCACAGATTACACCAGGAACAACTTCATCGTAGACCTCTCTTCAGTAAGCTCTGGCCCGCTGCCAACAGAGAGAGAGGGAACAACAAAAGTAGAGAGTAGTAGGAGTGCGGGGATGGGTGTATTGTTTTCACTCTATTCAAGATAAATTAACACATATTGCTCTGACTCCGTGTTTGGCATAGTTGATCAGCATTTGTGACTTGCCTAGTTTTAAGTACGAGGAATTTAATACTCCAGAAAATGTGTTACCTACTTTTAATGTGTACAATAAAATATTTAATGTAATTTCATATATGTTTTTTTTTTTCTTTCTTTTTTCACTGCAAAATACAGTAATGACATGTACTTTAAATTCTAACTTTTGTAATTATACCTGGATGAAAGAAACTTCTAATTCTCAACTTAGGTAAAATAATTATGATACCAAATAACACAAATATGTAAGTATTTCAGAACAGACTGTAGCTATAGCAATTTAAAACAAAATATATCAACTGAATGGGAAAAAGTCCTGAAAATGTTGCATATAACAGGAAGCCGAAACCCATGGATACTGACTGAAACACACAGCATCCTTCATTGTCAATGAAATCAAGCATTTGAAAATCAATTGTGAAAGCTGTCTGGAAATGTAAAGAAAAACATAACAAATAAAAAACAAAGTGCAACCTTCAGCCTCTAACAGCTCCTGTCCACACAAACACACGCACACAGGTAGTGGTCCGCCCACAGTCACCAGAGACCTGATTAAGAGAGCAGAGCTATCGATCTGTGGGTTGGCAGCCCAGGATGGATGAGCACACAAGGCTACAGGAACAGCAGAGGACAGCCCCAGTGCCCCAGACCCCACTCACCACCACCCACACCAGGAGGGGGGAGAGGGGCGTGGAGGGCTACGGGCAGGACCTCTGGGGCCGCCACACTTAGACTGGTGAACAGGTCAATACTGAAGATGGAAGAAGACAAACCGTGCAGTTAAGATAACACTAGAGCAAGGTTGTGGATTTGTACTGTAATTTTTAACTGTATAGAGTCTAAAACAAAATGTAAAAGTTCAATCTACATTATTTTAGGACATTACACTCACCCGAAGTCCTTTCAGATTCAGTTCAATTTCAAATCTGTTTCTCACCTAATCACAGTATTTGTTGTGTTTTTGTAGTGTGTCTCAATGAGTTGGCTGTAAATATAAAAAGCTTCATAACATAACTTGTATATACAGCTCTGGAAAAAAAGAGACCTGCATTAATTGCATTGAATGAGTAACAGTACAACAGCTTAAAAAGAAAAAATGACATCTTAAAGAGCCCACATTACGCTATTTCCTGATCTACATCTCTGGAAAAAATAAGAGAGACATTTTTTTTTCTGAAATCCGCATCTCTACATGTATTACAGCCATTCCATTCCAGCGTCTGTTGAATTCCAACACAAACACAAAGCTGAGCTACTTCAGTTCTTGCACCAGGAGTGGAATAAAGTCACCCAAGAACAATGTGAAAGACTTGTGGAGAGCATGCCAAGACGCATGAAAGCTGTGATTAAAAATAAGGGTTATTGCACCAAATATTGATTTCTCTTGTAAAAGTGTAAACATTAGTATTATGTTGTTTTAAAATGAATTTGATCTTGCTTCTTTGCATTGTTTGAGGTCTGAAAACATGTATCTTTTTTGTTATGTTGACCATTTGTAATTTTCTGCAAATAAATGCTCTAAACGATAATATTTTTATTTGGAATTTTGGGGAAATGTTCTCAGTAGTGTATAGACTCAAACAAAATGTTCCTTTTGCCCAACTACATACCTATAAGTAGTAAAATCATAAAAACTGATCATTTTGCAGTGGTCTCTTATTTTTTTCCAGAGCTGTACACGGAAGGATATTTTAGTCTTATAAACAATCATGGGAAAAGATATTGGTTTAATTGTTATTGCGCACAAAATACAGAAAACAACATTTGCATGATTAATAATTATTTAACTGCTCAAACCTGTACCTGATTTTGAACCATGAGTGAAGAAATGTTTTTTTGTCTGCCCACAAATTCATTTCTCTCATTCACTTGAACCATGGCAGACAAACTGTGATAGTCATGGGCAGTTGTTTCTATGTAGTTTTCTTCCAACAATGAGTGTTTGTATTCATTGGAGAATATGGTTACTGACAGTTGCTTTTATATGGTTCACATCCAGCAAAATGCCTTTTAAAATGAATGTCGGTGATATCCCTCAGACTCTCTTTTTTTTCTTTTTTTTTGACTCAGAATAAATAAAAGACAGGACACGTAAAGTTTTTCGTTTTTTTTTTATGTAATTAAGAATAAATCTGCGCTTTAAAATATGCTAAGTCATGTTTGTGGATTTTTTTTAATGAAAATCTTACATACTGTCCCTTTGACCCAATAAGTTTTTCATGCTCGTGTTACAGTAACCCAGTCAGCCAGTCCTTTGCACAGAGTTAACACTGTACAAAGCTAGTGAGGCTAAAGCACATGTGGTGATGGGACTATTCCCTGGGCTGGTTCTTGATGGAGTCCTCACGCCCTTGAACCACCTCGTCTGCTCTCGTCTCTCCACAGCCTTCCTCTGACTGCTAGAGTGTGGAGGCAGAGGGGGTCTGCAGATGGCTGCTTATTGGACCCCTGGGTGCTGCCGGCTGGGTTATAAGGGACACTGGTGAGGTTGTTTATGCTTTCAGACGTTTAAAGGGTTATTGTTAGAAAGTTCACAGAATCCTCCAGATGTTACGAAGATACTGCTACGTCATGCTGTTCATTCGTGTTATATTAAAATTTTATCTGACGCTCAATAGCAAAAACACATCCCAAATTGCAATGTGGGTTTACAAAAAGTTACTGTGAAGCTGCATTCATTGGTTTGGTCCTGGTTTGAGCCCAGTTTAGACCTGATGTATACTTGGTTTGATCCTTTTCTAGTCCTACTTTGGTCCTGGTTTAGTTCAGGTTTAGTCCAGGTTTAGTCTAGGCTTAGTTTCAATTTTAGTTGTAGAGTAGGGTCATTTCAGGTGTGGTGAATGTGCAAGAATGAACACACACTCAAAGATAACAAGTCTGACCACAAAGGGCCTGTAAAGGTACAACTTAAGATTCCTCTCATTGTCCACTGGACCAATGAATACAGTAATAGTTTTCAAAAGTCCAAAGTGAGGTTAGATTCACAAATCTTGCTTTTTATTTCCAACTATCATTACAGGACAATTTGTAAGCAATTAGTTATACATCATACAACATTTAAAGGCCCTATATTAAGCACAGCCTCTTGTGAGCTTTTAGCCAGGTTATAAGGTTGTTTCCTTATCAAAAATATACCTGGAGTTTCATGTATTTTCATTTTATTAATGTTTGAGTAACCATTTATTATTAGTCTACATCTCAACAACTCAAAATGCTCTGTTCCACCTTGTGATGTTATGTAGTAGTAGTGAAGTTAACAGCTTTAGTTCATTAGAGATTGGCAATTCCAGTGCTGAAATCATCCAAATGATTGTAGTGGTATAGGTGGTGTAGGTGTATGGAGTTTAAAAACACAGTGGAGCATGTTTTCCATTTAAGGAAAAACATGCACCTTGTCATGTTGATCAAGCAGCCTAAATGTAAAGGGTTTGTGTTTAAATGTGTGAAAGAAACAAAACTCCAGGTCTGTTTTTTGATGAGGAAACAACATTATAACATAGATCAGAAAATAGCGTAGGACGGGCCCTTTAAAAATGTGTTTCTTTACCCCAGAACAGCTAAAATTAGGATTTCAGACAAAGTGCCTCTTTCTTTTCAATATAAAGCCTGAGGAGTCACAGTAAACTTAATGCTGATTATAAATACCTACTTTATTTGGAGAGCACTTATTCCTCTAATATTAGGCACAGCAAATCGTCTTAATGCATTCAGGGAGACAGTGACACCTGTGCGTTCCAGTGCACGCTCCTCCCTGCAGAGTCTCAAGTACCATTTACCAGTTCCTCTGAGCCACCTGTGACGCGGCATCTGAGGTGGAAACTCTCACATAGGCACAAGGTGTGAGCTTCAGCGGATATGGCTGCGGTTGTAATGTTGAAATGAATATTTTAGCAACTTCTAGCACACTAATTAGGTGTACAGGTGTAACAGCTGGAATATATGGAGCTGACATGGTAACAAATAGTTAATTATTGTAAATTAATGTCTTTGGGCTAGTTCTAACAAGGCAGTCAAATAGCTTGGAAGTATTTTAAACCTCAAAGCGATAATACATAAACTCCTTGTAAATTACAGTAATCAGTATACAGTATTACAAATACCAATTAAACCATCAAAATGACTAGGGTGTAGGGCTGTGGATACCATGAATCCTTAGATGGTTACTAGGAAGTCCCAGCACAGTTTTGTCCAAAGAGATTTAATTAATTGACAATGTTATATGGTTTAGATAATCCTCCCTGCAGCTAGATATAAACAGGGTCTAACCAGCACTAGAACCAGAGCTGACGAAGCCTCTCGGATGAGCGGCGAAACGTTTTCGACCAAACAAACTTTGTCCAGTTGACAAATTGAATTTCTCCTTTTATCATGGTTTAGATAAAACTTAAATGAAGAAAATATATATTTCAACTCAGCTACAAAGCTTACTTATTGCATTTCAAATATATTTCAAGGTCCTATATTGCTTTTAGTCATGTTGAAATGTTGTTTCCCCATCAAAAACATACCTGGAGTCTGTCTACATCTTCAAAGCTCAAAATGCTCTGTTCCATCTTGTGATGTCATGTAGCAAGTTAATAGCTACCTTTCACTTACAGATAAGTAGGGATAGGTAATTCCAGAGATTAAATTGTGGAACAGAGTGTTTCCTGATTGAGAGAAGAACAACTAAAGCCTAAATATGCAGGATGTATGTGTTAAACATGTGTGAATGAAACAAAACACAACTCCAGCTATGTTTTTGATGAGAAAACAGCATTATAACATTAAAAAAATCAACGTAATATGGGCCCTACAACTCGATTTTATAACAGAATTTCTCAGTTCAAAGTCAGATTTTTTTTTCCCTCTCAAACTGTACCAGGATCAGCATTGGAGAGCTGTGCTGAGCTGTGTGCATTATGAGCAGTAGTTGCCTCAGCCTCACTGCCTCTCCACAGGCCCACCTGATGCTGCTGTCACTCTGCTGCCAACATGAAAGCCATCCATCATGAATGATTCTGAGAAAAAAAGAAAAAAAAAAGTGTATCCTTTGAACCCAACTGAATAATGAGTGGTCAACCTGAAGCAACTGAGCTCAGAGACACAAGACACAGCACTTCTGAGAATACTGTTGTACGACTACTACACAAACATGAAAATTATACAGTCAAACATTCACACTCTTCTGACAATCACAAAAGGCTCACAGCTACTTCATCAACATGACAAGCTTAAAGGATGTAAGAGGAGAAAGAGGAGATGACAGACAGGTATGTGAGCCCCAAGGATGCCCCAGGACTCACACCGCAGTGCAGCAGCCGGCCTGTGTGTGGCCACGTATTTAGGACCATGCGGGGACTCAAATCTGTATACTTACAAACATCAGGTCTTCATTAGGGCTTCATTTGAGCTGGTACAATTATCAAATTGCAAAGGTTGTATAATTTACTACACAATCTGTAATAAACAAAATAACATGTCTAGAAAATTTGCATTGTACCCTCTACAAACATGTTCTGAAAATTCATGGGAGGCTTGTATTAGTTTATCAGTTTGTATTTCAGTTTTCTCTCAAATGCCAATGCTCCGTGAGTTTACAGTGTGCATTCTGAACAGAATGCTGAAGAGAATGCTACTTTTTAAACATACAGCTCTGGAAAAAAATACCACCACTGAGTTTTTATTCTGAAATCAGCATCTCTACATGTATTACAGCCATTCCATTCCAGCGTCTGTTGAATTCCAACACAAACATAAAGCTGAGCTACTTCAGTTCTTGCACCAGGAGTGGAATAAAGTCACCCAAGAACAATGTGAAAGACTTGTGGAGAGCATGCCAAGACGCATGAAAGCTGTGATTAAAAATAAGGGTTATTGCACAAAATATTGATTTCCGAACTCTTCTTAAATGTAAACATGAGTATTATGTTGTTTTAAAATGAATTTGATCTTGTTTCTTTGCATTGTTTGAGGTCTGAAAACATGTATCTTTTTTGCTAATTTGACCATTTGTAATTTTCTGCAAATAAATGCTCTAAACGATAATATTTTTATTTGGAACTTGAGGGAAATATTGTCAGTAGTTTATAGACTCAAACAAAAATGTTCCTTTTGCCCAAACACATACCTATAAGTAGTAAAATCAGAAAAACTGATAATTTTGCAGTGGTCTCTTTTTTTTTTCCAGAGCTGTATACCACAACTAATCTAATCACAGTCACAATATTTGTTGAAAAAATAAGCACGTTAAGGTTATAAGGTTATAAGGTTATAAGCAAATGGTGATGATTGAAGCTGCACTGTCTAACTGTTAGAGCCACTTGCTTGACTCCATGTTGTTTTTTCCTGAAATGTTGGCATTTAATTTAACAATCTCCATGGAGATAAGCAGGCCACATCACCAGACCAAGAAGTGGACCTGCTGACAGAAGTAATGCATGTTTTGCGGGATAGTTATGGGAAATAAAAACACCTGTAATTGAATACATAAAAGACACATTTGTTTAATGCCATACTGTGGAACATACCAGCCAAAGCAATAAGATCATCATGGAGACAAGCAGATGGCGGACACTTCACCACAAAAGTTACACAGAGCACTCTTAAAGATTAAAGCAGTTTTTTTGTTTTTTTTTTATGTGAATCTGTATGGCTTCCCCTTCAACAGTGTCGTGAGATTAACACTGCTTTACCCATGACAGCGTGATCTGGCCCTAGTTCTCCTCTGGTTCCGTAGCTCGTGAACGTAGTTCTGGTAAGTTAGCCAGGACAGTTAATAAAGCTTGTTTTTCTTCTCAAAACAATATTTGTCCAAAAAGTGATATATTTGCATCACACAGTTGTCCGTGCAAAAATTCAGCAGTTTAATTCGCACTGGGGTTATTTTCTCTCGACTCGTATCACCAGTCTCTCGTATCACCAGTCGAGAGAAAATAACCATAATACAGCTAATCTAAACCAGATTAGCTGTATTAGCCTGTTCACTTGTAAACATTTGATGAATGAGCTACCGTACCCAAAACAATTTCCCTTGTGGATCAATAAAGTTTGACTAAGTCTAAGTCTAAGTCTATCTGCTTACGGCTGATGTCGCCGTACCACATAAACATCCGCTAACAAGTGAACAAGCAATACAGCTAATCTGGGCGCAGTGATATGAGTCGAGAGAAAATAACCCCAATGTGAATTACACTGCTGAATTATTGCGCGGACAACTGTGTGACACAAATATATCACTTTTTGGACAAATGTTGCTTTGAGAAGAAAAACAAACTTTATTAACTGTCCTGGCTAACTTACCGGAACTATGTTCACGAGCTACGGAACCGTAGGAGAACTAGGCCCAGATCACGCTGTCATGGGTAAATCAGTGTTAATCTAAATCAGATCTAAGCCTCCTGGCTTAGACCTGGTTTAGGTCTAAACCAGGTCTAAACCAGATCTAAACCAGGACTAAACCAGGTCTAAACCAGATCTAAGCCAGGACTAAACCAGGTCTAAACCAGGACTAAACTAGGACTAAACCAGGTCTACAGTCACAACCTAAACAGAACCAGAACTGTACAATTTATAAACTAAACTAGCGCGAAACATGGTCTAATTTTACATATGTAAACGTAAACCTTAAACATTTTAAACCTAATGTCAAAGTGAGTCCAATTACTCATTATCAGGCTTGGGGAGTAACGGATTACATGGAACGGCGTTAAGTAAAAGGATACAAAAAAAAGGTAACTGTATTCCCCTACAGTTACAAAGAAAAAGACGTAATCAGATTACAGGTACATTTGGTGAAAATGGGGATTACTTAGCAGGATTACAATTTGAAAGCATTTTATGTTATTTCATTTTTTCATGTAAAGCCGGAGGTCATATGTAGGGAATACACTTGCAGCGGCTCGCACTGAACTTCACGCAGGTCGCGCACTACGGACTAAACTTCCAGCGGGCATGGTTTCAAAAAACGCATTTATCGGGTGGAAATTTAGGGAGAATTTCATTTTTAAAGAAGACAAAGGGAACAACATCACAGTGCAGTGCAAATTGTGCCTTCCAGCGGTTAAACACCTGTCAATGTCCAAGGATTCTACTTCCAATCTCAAGAAACATTTACAGGTAAGATCGCTAATATTAACGCTTTGATACTGACAGGCCCTATATGTCCTGCTTCAGTCATGTTATGTGTGAATATGAGTCATTTCTTTGTCTTGATTCATTGGTAGGAGCCAGTTTCGAGTTAGCTATCGACTAGCAAACTATTAGCAAGCTAGCTAATGTTTGCGGTCACAAATACACTTTGTGCATTTGTAGAACGATATTACAATATTTAAACATTATCTAGGCAACATAGTCATGTTAACTGATCCATGAAGACCCTTTAGACAATTCCGAGCAAAGCTGTCGTTAGATGTAGGCCAGCACGCAAGCTGGACGAACATCCTGTCCAGCTGCAGAGATCGGGCAAGATAACTGTCCCGGTAAAACTAAAACTTGACTGAAAATATCATTTCGTTGAAGTCATAGGTGTTTAGGTGTTTGGTTTAGTGAGTGACCTTGTTTACTAGTGACTTGGCTTATAGTGAGAACAGTTGTTAAAACTACACATAGAACTGTACTTGTCCTAAAAACTTTTAATTGTATTGTAATTTTCTTGTTTTCTTGTTGTTATAGGATATTTGATGTTAAAGTAATCCAAAAGTAACTCAAAGTAATCAAGTTACATTGCTTTAATATTATAGTACCGGGATTACGTTACTGAATACATATTTTAAGGAGTAACTAGTAACTGTACCGGATTACATTTCTAAAGTAACCCTCCCAACCCTGCTCATTATTGGCAATGAAATAAAACTGTGCTAGTGTTAATCAAGTCAAAAGAAAAGTCAAAAAGGTTAAGAACCCCTGCATTAGAAGAAAAATGTTCCACATGAAAACTCCACACTATGCCCCACCAAGATTTTGAAATGCCTCCCCAATCTGTGCAGTCTAGATCCGGGCCTGCTCACGACACTGTTGAAGGGAAAGCCATACAGATTCACATAAAAAAAAAATGCACTATCCCTTTAAGGTTAGAATAAATAAATGAATTTAAGTCAATACAATGCCCCTAAAAAGCGTAGAAACCTGAAGTGTGTGTGTGTGTGTGTGTGTGTGTGTGTGCGTGCGTGTGTGTGTGTGTGTGTGTGTGTGTGTGTGTGTGTGTGATGCTGATACTGGCAGGTTGCTGTTTACATGCGGCTCATGTTTATTCTGCTGCACACACCTCTCTGCCTCGGGCTCCAGGCTCCTGCTCACTGTCTCTGCCTTTTTCTCTCATGACCTTTTCAAAGCTTCTCTCCCATCACTACACCCACACTATTTCTTTTATTGGCCATTTACTGTTGGGGTTATCTGCTGTTAATTACTGCGTGTTAGCCACTAGAATCGAATTATGAGGAAATTATTCAGTTAGATCGAGTTTATCAGAGTCATTAAAAGCATTAACAAATTGTGATAAAGCTTGTTTTATGAGAGGCTTGTTGCGTGCATCAGGTTGTAACTATTGCTGTTCATTTGAATGTGAAACTAAAGGGATCTGTCAGCATGTCTCTACTGCCTGGAAGCGTTAACCCAGCAATATTCCCCTTGTCTGAGATGTACCCCAATTAAATATTGCATGTTGCGAAGCCTCTGCCATTTATTCTACTAGACATTAGTGCAAGTACAAAAATACAGAAATGCATTGTAGATTTGCACTGAAAGCATAAAAATTATGAATGGACATACTCAAAATATTTTCTCTGCTATATTATTCTATATATCTTACATCATTTATGTCTTCCATATGTATGTAAAATGTAAAACTTAATGGAAAAAACTCTTTAAATGAGGTGGTGTGTCCAAACTAGTGTATTTAAAAATATGTTTTTTTTCATACATCATTTATGAATAGCCTATTTTTATCAGAGCAATGGAAACCTGGAGCATCACCTTCACTGAGCAGCAGAATCCGATATTACACAGACTGTAAAATAGTGCGCCCCTGATCCTGCAGAGGCACTGACACCATACAAACTTTTTAGTTAAGGTAAAAAAGCGGTGATCAATAGTAAATTATCATGTTGTAGCCCTCATAACTCGGCCCACTCAACAATGGAGAGAGACAAGGTCATGAGAGAATAAATAGCAGGCAGACCGCCTAATGATCGATCATTCTGGACAAGCCGCTGCACCCGAGAGCCGCGCGTCTGACAAGATCATTAATAAAAGCTGCTGGGAGAGTGATCGATCGGCCTGATGGATGATCACAGCCACAAATACTATAAAACACCTGCACGTCAAAGCTCGTCTCTTTGAAGAGCCGGGCCTGAGGAGGAAGCTCTAAAAATAAAGAAATAAAGTCCAAGACCCCAACTGGGAGAGGTGGGATCAGACCTCTAAAGCTGAAAATGAATGTGCGGTGTTTTATGCAAGGCCGTGCTGAGGTCTTGTTTAAATCTCAGTGTGAGGGCATCATTGTCATTTGGGTTACATCAGACAGCCAGTGGGGGTTGTGTTGTACCAGTCCACTGCGCTGTAATGGCAGGTATTTGTTATTGACACACTCTTTGAACATCATTACAGGAGCTGGGCGGTGGTAATCCTCTCTGTATCTCCACAGTATCTTCTATTGTGTGTCTGTGTGCACACACCTTACTCAGCAGTTCATCTCGATGCCTAATCTTTTTTGGTGAGAGGAGAGAGAATGAATTGAGGAGTGTAGTCTTCTTGCATGGCTGCTTGTATCAATATCTGCGCATTGATCTGCCCTCGCCTCTTCTCTCTCCTCGCCTTCGTCCAGATATAGATTGGTTTTCCCAGCAGGTATCTGGGCCTGAGATCTGACTGATGGGTGGGGTGCTCAGGGAGGGAGGCCCAATTGAAGCAGGGTGTCCCACAAGCCGAAGGAATGTGTAAGACCACTGAGCAAAAAGGTACAGGGTGAGAAAAAAGAAGGGTTACATTTTAGGCAACTGAAATGCACACAAAAAGGCTTCATGAATTGTTTTTGATGTGAAGTGCAACTCCCATATGCACTGCATACATTTTCATGTGTGGTGACAAGACTCTATACCCCTTAAACAGTTTTTCGTTGCATAGAGAATGTGTTGCCAAAGGACACAACAAAAAGACTGGCAGGAAGAAAGATGCCTCCACATTAGTGGATAAACATGAACTGCATTGCTTTGTTTCACAGTTCTGTGCACAACAAAATGTAAAAGAAATTAAGAAAAGTGGTCAGAATGAGTCAAGGAACCAACAGCTCTATAACTAAGAGATAAGTCTCTCATTCATTTGGAAAAAAAAAAAAGTCAAGTCAAGTAAAACTATTTTATTTACCACAGAATATTGCCAATGATTCATGTGATGCAGTACATCCCATATGCCTCTGTCAAACCTCATGTGGTTTTGCTGTTCACACTTGACTTACACAGGCACATTATAGAGTGTACATTGCATTATTAAAAGCTTTATATTATGCGTTTAGTTTGTTTGTGTGAGAGATGTATTCACTGCAGTGCATTTGTCTGTATGTGTCTGTGGGGCCATCAGGACTGGACCATAAATCAGGCCCTCAGGTCCGGGGATAGCCCGACTGCGGCTCCATGTGTAATTACAAAGCTGACATTTAAACAGCAGCACCATATTTCACTCTTGCCAGCACTGGACACAGAGTGGTCTACGGACCCAGTAAAAGTTTTCAGCTCGAAAAAAGGCATAGAGAAAATCAATAAGAGATAGAATGCATTCTAATGCCTTGTTAATGGACCCACATATTAATTATTCAACGAAGGCCATTTTGTGTGCACATTAAAGTGGCAGTTAAGAGGAGAAATGTACAGCACTACTGATGGCCAGCTCCAGTGTTACAACACACTGCTCTCTTACACAGATGGGCAAACTACAGTCTCTGCATGTCACTGCTGGTTCAATATGTCAGCTGTATTTAAGCAACTGCATTTACATGAGTAAGAGAGGCAAAACTGGAAATATACAGTTCTTACTGTATAATCTTAAAACGTGGTTTATTAAACATGACATGACAAATCCGGGGCCTTTAGTGACTATCGGAGCATTCAGTGTTTAGACACTGAGCTATGTAAACTTCTTTAGTTTATTTTTCATGAATTTAACCCCATTAGTCTCTATAAGAGTAAAGTCCACTTAGCAAAACATGACATACAATCCAGGTTATATCGGCATTAAAAAGGGTCACTATATACCATAGTGAGGTTGTACTGGCAACATTTTTATTTTGCTATATTAGCACAATACTTGTGACTTACGTCAAAGTGCTTCACTCATATTTCTGCATAAACTTTGATCATAAAAGTGTATAGAGCATTTACATATAGTCTCTCCAATAACATGATAATAACACAAATTCAATATTTGACAAATTTCACTGGTCCAAGTGGAGGATTTCTGCTGGAGGTTTCATTAATGCAGGGATCTGGCAGGATTTGGGATGAGCCTGGCTCTTGGGGCAATATATGGCCCAGTGTTTGGGAGATGGAGGCGAGGTGAGAGCTGTGAGACGAGGGAAAAATTAAAATTCTTCTTTGGTCTGCTGTCAACCTGCGTCTGCTGGCTGCACTCAGGAGCTCTGCGTGACGGGGTTCCTAATGACGCTGCAGCAGTCATTGCCACAAATTGCTTTGACTTGATTTATTTCTCCTTTTCCAGCCCCCTCCACCACAACACATCCTCATTCAACCACTTTCTCTCATTGGCCTCTTTCTGTGTGCACAAACGCAGGGCCTGCTCCTGATAGCATCTCCTCTCAGAGTGGAGCCAGTGGCAGGGAGCATCTGTCTCTAGGTTGTGCTGCCACACAGTGTTACACTCAGGGCGCCCCCTCCCTCCACGGGAGGGTTCAGAAGGCCTATGGGCAGAGCAGGCCTGAGTCCCGTGTGAGGGAGGGCATCCAGGCGGAAATGCGGCCTGGGGTCCATCCTCTCACCCCCCTGTGTTTGTTTGAGTTTATAGGTCAAAGGGCGTCAAGGCATCAAAATAACTACAGGCTAAGATCTGTCCTCTGTTTGGAGAGCTAGTGTTACTGTGACATTGTGGGGAGCCACTAAAGGGACGTTTCTAAATGGAGTTCTGTGAGGTAATATTACCCTAATATTTTGGAGTAGAAAATGTTTTTAATTATATATATTAATATTATATATATTATATATTGTATATATTAACCAAAATATAACAAAATGATAAAAAAAAACAAGTTTGCAATTTTTTCATTCACCACCAGAAAGGTTAATACAGTGACAACGCCAGAACATTTACTTATAGTTATGTAGTAAATCATGTGCAGTTATATTGATTACAGTGAACCCTTGCTCTATCCCGGTTCACTCTTCGCGGCCTCACTGTTTCGCGGATTTTTTTTTTTCAATTTTTTTTTCAATTTTTTTTTTTTCATTTTTTTTTTATAGTGTAACTTTTTTTTTTTTTATAGTGTAACAATGTGTTCTGCATCCTGATTGGCTAAGAGACTAGACCAGGACTAAACGTGGACTAAACCAGGTCTAGACCAGAACTAGACCAGATCTGAACCAGAATTAAATCACTCTGTACGGCTTTTGCGTTTGTTTGTGCGTGTTCGGTTTCTGGCTCGGGTTGAGAGCACGCGGTCCGGGCACTGCAGTTCTATCTCGTGCTCACAGCCCCGGTGTGGCCTCGCGCTGCATTTTCTCATATTTGTCTCTCAAACTTTCTTAGATTTTCAACAAAATGTTTGTCCACGATAAACCCCTCATCATGGACAAATCCGTGACAGAGCAGCACGTGTCGCGCACTTCTCCAAGGGGTTGGTGCACGTCTCGTCCTGGGACGTGGCAGTGCTCCTCGCGTGTCCGGCGGGGCTCCCGGGGCCGTGTCTCCCCCCACGCGTCACTATTAATACATTTTGTTGAAAATCTATGAAAGTTTGAGTGTTTAAACTAGAAACAAATGTGAGAAAATGTTAATTCCAGTCTGAGAAAAGCGTATAATGTGTGTGGTGAGGCATTTACAGCCTTAAAACATGTAGAATTATTGTAAAATATAAAGTTGTCCTACTTCGCGGATTTCACTTATTGCGGGCTATTTCTGGAACCTAACCCATAAATGAGGGATTACTGTAATGTGTTTTAGACTGCAACAAGTGAAATTAGTTCCCATCCCTTCGCTAGCTACGTATCTTAGTCAATAAAACTATCTTTCTGGAAATGGAAATCTGCCCTTAAAACTGTATGTGTCTGTAAGAATGGCCACCTCCAAAAGGATATCTATGTAGTAGTGTTGTTTTATCAAGCATTTATTTTTAGCAATGAAGTAATAAGAATGTTTCTTAAACAAAACAAAACAAAAAGTGAATTTGGGCAATTTTCTTAATCCTCACAGAATATGAGGAAATGCTTTAGTTAACATATGTGCTTCCAGGTCTTTTAGAAATTAAACAGACAAGATTCAAGATTCAAGATTGTTTTTTTTTTGTCATATGCAGAATCAACACAAGGTCAACAATGCAATGAAATGCTTAGGATCAGAGGAACCATTGACTCGCTAAGATATTTAATGACATAACTATTCCCACAATCTTCCCAAACATCACATCCAACTTTAAACTACCAGAGCTATAACAGTAACTCAATCATTTCCATTTTTATTTAAGCAGAACAAAAGTAGCACTGGTCCTTGGTCGGCATCTGTTTGGCCACCTTTAATCTCATTACATTTAGAGTGTTTAAATAGTCTCAGTTGAGTTCAGTCCTATTTACCCAGGCTAAGTGGACTGCTATCAGCATGTGCCAGACAGCCTCCACAGATAGCTCCTTCATGCAGCACCAGCTCTGATAAGGCCCAACATACAGGAGGTAAATCAAACAGAGTGAAACCTTGGGACTTTTGCAGGTGTGCACAGAGGACACTTTAACTCTGCTTTTCTATCCCTTATTCCAGGATATATTTTTCATGATAGCATAAAATCTAAGATTGTCTGACCGCCAAGTTTTAGATCTAGATTTTGATTATCATGATTCCACAGTAGCTTTATGTTCAGATATATTTAATGATATTTGCTATTTGCTTTCTTAGTGTCCACACTTCACTGTGATTGGCTAAATCTGCCTATCACTCACTCAAACCACTGCAGAAGCTGACTATTGACTTTATTCTGGAAGCACCACCATTATAATAGGCCTACTGGTTGTATATTTTTTCTTAAGGATGCCTATCTCAACAGCAAATAAGTTTACTTTTTCATTTTCAAGATGTTAAGTCATTTGAAGAAAAGAAGACCAAATTAACCTTTCTGGAGTAGCAAATAAGTTTTATACAGACTACAAATCCATTTTCAAGCCACCCAGAGAAAGAGTGCAATGATGGCTTGTTGGTAAACATGAACTTTGAGCATTTTACACAAAAACCCAACCTACTATTTATGCATGTTGGACTCTGCCAGGGTAGCATGGTTTTCATCCCGGCCGTGGAACACTGGACCAGCTCTATACTCTCCATCGGGTGCTCAAGGGTTCATGGGAGTTTGCCCAACCAGTCCACATGTGCTGTGTGGATATGGAGAAGGCATTTGACCGTGTCCCGCGTGGGGTCCTGTGGGGAGTGCTCTGAGTGTACGGGGTCCGGGGCTCTTTGCTAAGGGCTGTCCGGTCCCTGTATGACTGGAGCAGGAGCTGTGTTCGCATTGACGGTAGTAAGTCGGACCTGTTTCCGGTGCATGTTGGACTCCGCCAGGGCTGCCCTTTGTCACCGGTTCTGTTCATCATATTTATGGACAGAATTTCTAGGCGGATCCGGTTTGGGGACCACAGGATCTCATCTCTGCTGTTTGCAGATGATGTTGTCCTGATGGCTTCATCGAACTGGGACCTCCAACATGCACTGGGGCGGTTTGCAGCCGAGTGTGAAGCAACTGGGATGAGGATCAGCGCTTCCAAATCCGAGGCCATGGTTCTCGACCGGAAAAAAGGTGGCTTGCCCTCTCCGGGTGGGTGGAGAGTCCTTGCATCAAGGGGCGGAGTTCAAGTATCTCGGGATTTTGTTCATGAGTGAGGGGAGGATGGAACGTGAGATTGACAGGCGGGTCGGTGCAGCGTTGGCAGTGATGCGGTTGCTGTACTGGACCGTTGTGGTGAAGAGGGATCTGAACCAAAAGGCAAAGTTCTCAATTTACCGGTCAATCTACATTCCTACCCTCACCTATGGTCATGAGCTCTGAGTAATGACCGAAAGGACGAGATCGCGGATACAAGCGGCCGAAATGAGTTTACTCCACAGAGTGGCTGGGAGCTCCCTTAGAGATAGGGTAAGGAGTGCAGTCACACAGGAGGGGCTCGGAGTAGAGCCGCTGCTCCTCTACATCAAGAAGAACCAGCTGAGGTGGCTCGGGCATCTGTTCCGGATGCCTCCTGGACGCCTCCCTCGGGAGGTGTTCCGGGCATGTCCCACCGGGAGGAGGCCCCGGGGAAGACCCAGGACACACTGGAGGGACTCTCGGCTGGCCTGGGAACACCTTGAGGTCCCCCTGGAGGAGCTGGAGGAAGTGTCCATGGTGAAGGAAGTCTGGGAGTCTCTGCTTAGACTGTTGCCCCCACAACCCGGCCCTGGATAAGCAGAAGAAAAAAATGATGATATTTACAGCTTTATGAAATAGCCCTCTCACTATACTTTTGATGAATTTTCGTACTTTTTGTAGTTAATTGGGAGACTGATTGCCAGTTGAACCCTAGTTCTGCTTCGGTCAAATCCTTTGTTCCCTGGTTGATCTCAAAATGTCCTTATTTGAACAAATTATAGTGCATTGTTAGTTCTCAAAGTATATCTTAATTATAATTCCATCCCTTTAAAGGTCCATATTACGCTATTTTATTATCTATGTTTTATTGTTGTTCCCTCGTCAAAAACATATCTGGAGTTTTGTTCCATTCACACATGTTTAACACACAAATCCAAAAGTTCTTCTCTCAAACTGAAAACACTCCAACCTTGTGAGGTCATGTGGTAATACAGTAAATGATCCACTGTGTTTTTTATACTCCATACACATTCACTAGAATCATTTGGATAATTTCAGTCCTGGAATTGCCTATGTCTACTGAACAAAATGCAAAAGGTAGCTGTTAACTTCAAAACTACTTCATGAGAAGATAAAAGGAGAAATTCAATTTGTCAACTGGAGAAAGTTTGTTTGGTCGAAAACATTTAGCCGCTCATCCGAGAGGCTTCGTCAGACATGATAAAAGGAGAAATTCAATTTGTCAACTGGACAAAGTTTGTTTGGTCGAAAACGTTTCGCCGCTCATCCGAGAGGCTTCGTCAGGCTTCATGAGAACTACTTCAGAGCATTTTGAGCTTTGGAGATGTAGACAGGCTAATAATAAAGGGTTACTCAATCGTGTGTGAATGAAACAAAACACAACTGAGGAGGTAATAATATTCTAACATGGCTTAATGCTCTCAAGAAACCATTTTGCTTAATACAATACTTTAACTAAATGCTGTGGTTGGGGAGTGTATCCTAGTCAAACAGCTAGGGGAGTTATAGGTGCACACAGGGAATATTTCAGTTTTACTTTTCCACCTAATATTTTTTCCATCTTTCCGTAGGCTCACTTTCCTTCCAATTGCACTTGTTTCGATATCTGTCTATTTCCTCATCCATCTTTGGCTGTGCCCTTTTAGTGAAGAGGAGTATTCATCATCTTTACAGCTGCAGTTTGAGGGTCATGCATTGGTCTGATAGATGGGCCAGCCACTCGAGTGCAGCCACCTCAGGAGACACAGGCAGACAGCTATTTAGTATCTGAGCAAGACACATGGCTTTTCTTTTATTGTTTTCAAACTGCTGAGATGAGTCTAGAGGAGTGGTGGGAAGCATACTCAGTCACCTAGAAGTCCAAAAAACAACAAACTGGAAGTGCTATAGGCAGTGGCTATAACTGTTATAAATTGTATGTGTGTGCTTTTTCAATGGCATATTGTACTTGCTGTAAACCAAGCTGGTTTACAGCAAGTAAATAACCACATTATGGTGTGGGATGGGGCATGGGTCACTGGATCGGAAAACAACAAGTTCAAATGCTGGATCAGGGAGGCCATTGAAATCAGGAAACAAGGCACGGACAGCATTAACCGTGATGATGGAGTGTTCCTCTTTTCACACACCTGGGACAGTCTTCTCCAGAGAACACCGTGCGACGGGAGGTGTGGTCAGTTTGAGTGACCTGGCAGGTCCATCAGGCTGACCACTCCCACAGGAAGTAACAACAGCTGATATACGACACGTCACCACCAACACCGGGGACAGTTCTGAAGATGGCTTGCAGCTAGCAGCCGAAACATGTCAACAAGGTAAATACACGTTACTGTATTGCCTTTAAAAAAGAACCCAAGAAGTTAAAGTTATTGTACATGCTGTGTTTTCCTTACAACTACATTTATTCCTGCAGTCAGTGGATCTACCATTGCAATACATATAGTTTCTACTGCATCAAAATATCAGCAGAGCTTATTCATTGGTTTTAATTGGGTGTCATGAGGACATTTCAGAATTTAAAATACATCATATTTAATTTTGAACTGTTATAGCAACAGCACATTCTTGGTATTGATCATTTGCAGTGACATCATGTTGGGGATGGTCTATCTGTATCTCTAATGGTGAAATGTTTAGGTGACACAATGCACACATTAGCAAACACTGTTAGAAGTTATGAAATTATCTGAAAACTCAAGAAAAAACACAACATGGATTTAAACAACACATTTTCGGGAGCCTGTGATCAATAGCATTCAAGGTACTGTTTAGGAGTTTGAGTTCAACAAAATTGTGAGAGAGGAACTGAAAAATTGCTAGCTATGTTATCATTTTATGTGTAAGCTCACCAGTTGTAGTTCCAGATAAGTCCGATCTTTATGGTCAAATTGTGTTAAAAAATAAGTAAATAAATAAATTAAAATAAAGCAGATTGAAGTCTAATAAAGCCTTAGACAGAGCAGAGCCTCCAGGTAGCATCGAGGAACGGGATCATAAGATATCAGATGCTACATCTGCAGTAACATTTGAAGAGGATAAGGGCAGTGAAATGGAGAATATCCGTAACTTTGACTGCAAATGCTACATAAGAAGGAAGGAGAACTCTCTCCTCAGGACACGTTCATGTAGCCACAAACTTTCTCCCGAGCTTATGTACAGAATGTGATCGGATTCTTTAGCTGCCGAAAGACAGTAACAGGATACGTGAATAAATGGACAGACGAACTGTATTTACGTCTGAGATGACCACATCCAGCAGAAAGCCCCTGACAAAAAGTAAGTATTTCACTGGAGGCAATGATGTTTGCAGAACATTTGTGATATCAGCTGCAAAGTATCACTAGAAATGAAGTGGCCATCGGCTGAAACATGAAAAAACATATTGGTCGATCTTTTTCCTTGACCACCAGTTGTTTGTGTGGCAACCGTGGGACAAACCCCAGTGGTTACTTGCGTCCCCATCATTTGGACCCCCCACCGCTCCAGACCAGTCCCTGACCACGACTGTCCATTATGAGTGTGCTGTGCATCACTATGTTGTTGTGAATCAATGGCTCTGACAGTGATGTGTGCTGAAAACATAAAGCACTCAGACGATCTGCTATAAGCCTGCAGAGAGGAGCACTCCAGGCAAGGGCACTCTCATCCAGGAGCGCCGGACAGCCTTCTGACAAATACACTTTTATTGAGCACATTCGCTTTTCTACTTTTCCTTCAAGTTTATTTTCTGGCGCTATAGTGAAAATGTTATGTGCTTGCTTGTGAAAAGTTTATGCCATTGATTACTTTTTTTCCTGAATCCTACATATTACTGCTCAGGATAAATACGACCATTAATCACAAAGGACTCACTGTTCATTTTTGCATCTTGTAAAATCTATAAATGTTCTTTGGTCGGGTGCATTCATTTCAAACTACGTAAATCCGCTATTTTATAAGACACTGTAAAGTCTTCAGAGCCTTGTTCTGGTTTATGTGACTTTTACTAAATACTGATAGAACAGAATAAAATAAAACAAGATTGTAATGTGAAGTATGCAGATTAGTTAAAAAAAAGACCTCACTTAATGTACTAGTACACACTGAACAATAATGACTGCTGTGTAGATTAAAATAAAATGCAAAGGTACAGAAATCAAATGCGGTCAGTGTTTAATGTATCTTGCTTGCCTCCAAATTAAATAAAAGTGTGGACAAATGTTGGTCAGCGCATTCTGTGTCAACCTCCTTACTCACCTCCATAGTTATTGGAGTATTGGAGTTCTAGTAATTTAAGTCCATTGTCACTTTTTGAATAGGCATAATGATCAGATTATCATTATCTGATACATTTTCAAGAAAAAAATGTAAAAAAGGAATTGCAAATTGTATAAAAAAAAATCTAATTTCTCTTTAAAGCATGATCTCATTGCCTATAGATTGAGCTCAGTTGCACAGTATGTCCCTGGCAGAGCTGCTCGTGTATGCAGACGCTCTTTAAGGTACACTGCGTTTGTGGTTAACATTCATGTTGCATGCTGAGACAGCGAGCTGGTTCACTCCACTGCTCATGTACTGAGATATCATATTTGTGGAGAGGGCTTTGGGGTAATTTAGGTGAAACGTGCATCCAAACATGAGGACAGGAGAGGGAGGTAAGGAGGGCTTTCCTGGTGTTTTGATTGACAGGTCCTGACTGTGTCCCTGTGGTAGGAGCCCAGGGCAGGTCACTGAGGCAGAGGCTTCATGAGCCACAGGAAAACACTTGACTGATGCCTCTCGCATATGAGCACTAGAGAGGCACCACGTGGAGCCTAAACTCTTTATGTTCAACAGAAAGACTTTCCTTTGAGCTGGTAAAATGCTGGTAAAATTTCCTATATAGGATGAACACATTCCCAAATGTTATTCAGGATTTACAGTTTATGATTAATTCAGGATATTTTAAGACACTGTCCACCACCGGCCTTAACGTGTATGTATATGTTTTCAGGTGGAGGGTCTTTCACCTGCTTGTCTCAATTAAAATGTAAATACAGGTCAAGTCTATCAGAGAATGTATGTTTTTCACTGCCACATAATGCCACATTTAATGCCACATTGTGGAACATCTCCACAAAAACAAGCAGGTGGCAAATGTAATATTGTGTAAATGTAATTATGTGGAAAAACGTAGGATCTATGGATGAAACTTGTCCATTCCAGACACGCATGTCCAGCTTGTTTATAATCTATAATCTACACTCTCTTTAAATACTCAAATACAACTTTTCAGACACTATTAAATTTAAATGATATTTTTTTTAGATAAGTTGAGCAACACTAAAGCATTTAGCCTGAAGCCTTGTGAATGTTCATAAGTGCTTTTATTCCATTTAAAACAGAGAAACTCAAATCAAGAGCTGTAAAGTACATCTCTATTTGTCTCAGTTGAAAACAGCTGCTGAGAGCTCACTGTGAGAGGATTTTGTAAAGTCTAACATTTGTTTTAGCATATGCCAGTTTATAACAAGACTTTATGTTACCTTTTAGGAGTAGTCTTTAGGCTTTTTTTTTTTTTTTTTTTTTTTTTTTCTAATCTGCAATCACTCACTTGCAGTTATTGTCACACAAAATCAGGTTTGAATATTTTAAAAGCAAAAAAATAGAGATGGTTGCTATCGAAATGTTTCACCAGATATCATATTGACCTGATATTGAAATTTAGGTGATATTTGGCACAGAAACTGTGTTTCAGTGTGATTATAGGTCATTCCTTTGTTGACCTATAACAAAGAATATGAGTAAAAATGTCTGTGTGTTTAAACATTCATGCAACAAATTATTTTCGATCCCAGATAAATTACAAAAGGGAAAAGTGAATTTGTGAACTTTACTATAACTTTACATACGTATATGTGGTCCTTTCTATGGATTAAAACACTTAAAGGTCCTATAACAGGTCCTATAACAGGTCCTATAACATGAAATCACAAGTTGGAGGGTTTTCAGTTGAAGAACTCTAATGCCTAAATATGAAGGTATTGTGTGTTAAACATGAGTGAATGAAACAATGCACAACTCCAAATATATTTTGTGATGAGGAAACATTATGACATAGATAATATATAAATATAAATATAAATTAATATCAATATTAGACAAATACAGTATATCAGTATGTCCTCGAAAAATCCATATCTAACCATCCCATAACAACTACCTAATATCTACCATTTTATCCAGATAACAAGACCTGTTTCTTCCTCCAGCTTTTGTGCCGCTTTTTTTCTGATCCCTCACTGGCTCAATAGCTGTGGGTGGTTGTGAGCACACTGTTTATATACGGTATTGAATTTGTGGTTTCACTGTACTGTGCAGTGCACCCCTGGGCTCCTGGAGGTCAACATCACACAGCTCGGGACAATCCTTCCAGTTCAATACAACTCCCCACAGCTCAAATTAAGAAGCCACCCCCTCCTTTGTGCTGTTAAGTGAGCAGACAGGGGCAGTAGACTCAAAGTAACGGACCACACAGGGCAAAGCCGTATCCAACCGTGTATTTAGACCTGGTTTATCCACACAATCAGGACAGCCCGCTGCTGTTCAGTGTACGGCCTCGCTGTGCCCAGACTATAGGTTTTACAAGAGCACAAAAAGGCTAACCACAAATGACAACTTTGCACCATACTCACAAGCTGTACTTTTTTGTTACTGTACTGAAAGCTGAAACCACAATTATTAAAGTGCCTATATTATGCTATTTCCTGATATAGGTTATAACACTGTTTCCTCATCAAAAACATACCTGAAGTTGTGTTTTGTTTCATTGACACATGTTTAACACACAAATCCTGCATATTTCAGATATATGTAGTTTTTATCTCAAACAGAAAACACTCCACCTTGTGATGTCATATGGTAATACAGGAAGTACTGCATTCTCCACACACCTTCACTTGAATTATCTGAATAATTTCAGACCTGAAATTGACCAATCACTACTGAACAAAAGATAAAAGGTAGCTGTTAACTTAACTACCTCTTCATGACATCACAAAGTGGGACAGAGCATTTTGATGTTTGAAGATGTAAACAGACTAATAATAAAGGATTACTCAAACATGTGTGAATGAAACGAATGAATCAAAATGTTTTGAGGTGAGCTAACAACATTCTAACATGGCTTAAAAACTGACAAGAGTCAATTTTGCATAATATAGGACCTTTAAAACAACTTTAAATCACATACTAAGAGCCATTTATTTTTATTTTTAATTTATTTATTTGTTTATTTCATTCATAAAGTATAAAAAAAACATCAGCAGTGGGATAGCAATACAAAATATTGAATGAAAAGGAGCAGAAAGAAGAGTAATCTTATGTTATCTGCCCCTCTTCCCTTTTCCAGACAATAACACCGATAGTGACTATAAAACATTTCATCAAAACATTCCATTTCAATCACAATTATTAATCAATTGTAAACAGAAAGTTTCATTTTTAAGCACAACAATTTAGTGTTCTTTTTCATACCTACACATTACACTAGATTTTATGTATTTTTTAAATGCCATTATTGTAATTGATTCTTTGATTTCTTTGTCAAGATTATTCCATAAATTATCTCCGCATCGCGCCGCATTGCTGCATAACAATGGTTCTGAATCTGGGTTTTTTAAACATGTCGGTTCCTTTTAAATTGTTGTGGCTTGTTCTCATCTCAAACAGTCTTTGAATATTTACAGGTAATACATTGCGCTTTGCTTTATACATGACTTATTTATATGATCATACAACCTTTTTTTTTTAATTAGTTTTAGCTAATTATTATCGGTCCATACTCAGTCTTTCCCATAATCATTTACCATAACTATATAAACAATATTAAGTCCTCCATACACCTATTCTGAATTTAACCTTATTATCAAACCAAGAAAAGTAAGACTTTGAGAATCTACTTTTGAGGAATCTATTTTACATGATTTAGTTCTTGAACACTTGGAGGAAACAGGGTGAACATGCAAAGTCCACACAGAGTGTCCCCTCATGATCTGGGAATAGATTGCTGTGAATTCTGCCCACTATACGCCATCATCCCAAATGACTGCACAGTGAATCAATCTAGTGAATGGTTATCAGAGTGTGTGGCACCATGTTTGGACTCTAGCAACTAACTGGTCATTGTCCGAAGTGTATACACCCACTCAAGCCTCTATTAGCCGAGTGGAGGGTCACGCAGGGAATAAGACAAGAGCCAAACAGCAGACGGGAAAAAGACGCTCCGACATCACCCTACCCCTCTCTTTCCCAGACAAGCATATGTGGGCTGACAACATGACATTGCCAGTGAAGAGAAAGAGAGGGAGAGATAGAGAAAGAAAGGAGGGAGGGAGGAGAGAAGGGGGGCTGGGAGTTCTGACATCTCTGAGTCTGACAGCTGATGGAGGCACATTAGGCTCAGGCATGCACACGACTGTCAGTCCGCACCCCCCACACATGCACTGGACCATACCAAAACACTGATCAAACTACCCCCAGCCAGCGTAATTATTTAGTCAGTATGGTTGTTTTCTTTAAATGTAGATAGATGTTTGTATTTGTTATCAAGAGAACACTTTATGGCATATCTGGATACATTCATTATCAAAATCTTTCTGTGGTATTGTAATTTTAAATGTACTGTCACCAACCACAAGGGGTCAGTAGAAGAACAGAAATTTGTTTTAAGATATAAGCAGTGTCTTACCAGCACTCGAACCAGAACTGACAAAGCCTCTCGGATGAGCGGCGAAACGTTTTCGACCTAACAAACTTTGTCCAGTTGACAAATTGAATTTCTCCTTTTATCATATCTTTGTTTTAAATAGTTACAGCTCTGGAAAAAAAAAAGAGACCACTGCATTTTTTTTTTTCTGAAATCAGCATCTCTACATGTATTACAGCCATTCCATTCCAGCGTCTGTTGATTCAAGATTCAAGATTCAAGATTGTTTATTTGTCATATGCAGGATCAACACAAGGTCAATAATGCAATGAAATGCTTAGGATCAGAAGAACTGTTGACTCACTAAGATTGTCAAGAAGTACTAATAGCATGCAATAATAGTACATGGTAAAAGTGTTGCAAAAAGTGCAGGGGAAGAGGTAAACAATATAATTTAAAAAATGTAATAAAATAATATAAAATACAAAGGTACAGGTAGGATTAAATAAAGTGTAAGTAGAGTATTTCAGAGATGGCACATAATATAGCATTATGTATACTATATTAGTATTAATATAGTATAGTACTGCACGTGGGTTATGAAGCAGGTTATTGCACATGTAACAGTAGCATTTAGCGTTTTGAATTCCAACACAAACACAAAGCTGAGCTACTTCACTTCTTGCACCAGGAGTGGAATAAAGGCTTGTGGAGAGCATGCCAAGATGCCTGAAAGCTGTGATTAAAAATAAGGGTTATTGCACCAAATATTGATTTCTGAACTCTTCTTAAGTGTAAACGTTAGTATTATGTTGTTTTAAAATTAATGATCTTGTTTCTTTGCATTGTTTAAGGTCTGAAAACATGTATCTTTTTTGTTATTTTGACCATTTGTCAATTTCAGCAAATAAATGCTCTAAACCAGGGGTGGGCAATTATTTTTCCCCAGGGGCCAAATGAGAAGCAGAAAATATTGTGGAGGGCCGGGCCAAAGGTTTGAAGTCTACTCTGTTTTTTTTTTTCTACATTGAAATCAGTAAATGGCATTGTTTACAGAAGCTGGTAAGTTATGTGTTATTATTAAGTAATGAGAGAGTGAGGTTTTACAAAAACTGAATTTATTCAATAAAATAATTCAAAACAACGGTAAACATGAAACATTTGTAACTCTTTTTCAGTCACATTAACCCCACAATGCTTTCTGAGTTTAACTTTCTTAACTTTCTATTAAGACACCACAATGTTTTGTATGCTAAATAATATAATACAAGATACTGTATGTCACAACATTTTTTTGTCCAACTGCCAAACTGTGTAGAAAAAAAGTTAAAATTAGCATGTTTTAGTGTTTTTTTCTTGATCAGTGAGAGAAATCTAGCCTCTGTTGAGCTTTAACAAGTGCATCAAAGTCAGGTTTGAGGTGGAGATGTGAAGCACGTCCGACAGATGATCATCAGTACAATTCCATCAGTACAAATGCATTATGTACAATTTTGAAAGGTTTTATTTTCTTAATTCCAAGCAACCTTTCACCTTTCAGAGTCGGTATTTGGCCCCCGGGCCTCGAAATGCCTGGGTCTGCTCTAAACGATAATATTTTATTTGGAATTTAGGGGAAATGTTGTCAGTAGTTTATAAACTCAACCAAAAATGTTCCTTTTGCCCAAACACATACCTATAAGTAGTAAAATCAGAAAAACTGATAATTTTGCAGTGGTCTCTTATTTTTTTTCAGACATGTATACTTTAAAATAAGGGGGAAAATGACTACTAGAGCTACAGTATTAGAGGAATTTGGCCTGTTGTTTAATCAAATAAAAGCCAGTTTTTGTTATTCAAGTCAGTTAGAACAATTTACTTAGGTATAATAGGATCCCTTCATCTATTTATAAATCTACCTAAAAACAGATTTCTGTCTATTTTTTTTTTTTTTTTTTTTGCAAATTCACTTCTTTCATAGCTTTGTTGTATTGTTTTTAATGGAAAAAATCATATCAGATTTCAAATAGAATCGTTGTGATAGTGTTTAATCACACATTTTTAACAGTCTCCATCTGAATTCTTCTTTCAACACCCAGCTACAAGCAATATTTCTTTCTTTTTTCTTTTTTTTTTTCATTTCATTTTTTTCTTCAGATTTGATACAAGAGAAGATGGTGGACCAGAGTTTGCATCAGACAAGGTTTTCTCGTTTATTTGAAGTGGTGTTGTGCTGTATTGAGAGTGTGAGCCAAACAACATCAGTATGCCAGTCCAAAACTCCAGTCCTCACAGTGGAGTTTATACCAGCTATCTGTCTGTATACCTTACACAGCACTGTATCCATTACTGTAAAGTATCGGTCTTTATGACTTAGAGGCCTGTCCTGTAGGATTACAACCATTCAATTGCATAGTTTACAAGGCATCTGTAAGGCTTTAGTCATCAAAAGTTTTATATATATATATACAGTTCTGGAAAAAATAAGAGACCACTGCATTTTTTTCTGAAATCAGCATCTCTACATGTATTACAGCCATTCCATTCCAGAGTCTGTTGAATTCCACTGCACTGAAATCAGCATCTCAGCTGAGCTACTTCAGTTCTTGCACCAGGAGTGGAATAAAGTCACCCAAGAACAATGTGAAAGACTTGTGGAGAGCATGCCAAGACACATGAAAGCTGTGATTAAAAATAAGGGTTATTGCACCACATATTGATTTCTGAACTCTTAAGTGTAAACATTAATATTATGTTGTTTTAAATTTAGAATTTGATCTTGTTTTTTGCATTGTTTGAGGTCTGAAAACATGTATATTTTTTGTTATTTTGACCATTTGTCATTTTCTGCAAATAAATGCTCTAAACGATTATATTTTTACTGTATTTGGAATTTGGGGGAAATGTTGTCAGTAGTTTATAGACTCAAACAAAAATGTTCCTTTTGCTCAAACACATACAGAAAAACTGATCATTTTGCAGTGGTGTCTTATTTTTTCCAGCGATGTATATTTTTAATTATTTGTGTACTTGAGTGTCTTGAAAAGTGTTACAATATAGGCTATGTTTTTTACGTTCTTCAGTAATTCATTGAAAAAGTTTTGGTAGGCTTTTCACCAGTGTTTTGTCAAAGTTTTTTCGTGCTAATAATTATCTGTATTTATTAAACTCTCTTTTGTCCCACAGTATACTGTTGATCCATTTATTTGTTGTTCTTATTACATTTCTTTGCCAAGAAACATTGCAATGTGAAATTGTTTGAAACACAGTATAGCACAGTAAGCTATTTTCTGTTGATTGTATAGCTCTGAAACAGAAACCTGACATTTTACTCTCTGACAGATAAGATTTAGTGAGCAGAGAAAGAAAGAGGTGTACGGGCTGTGTGTGTGTGTGTGTGTGTGTGTGTGTGTGTGTGTGTGTGTGTGTGTGTGTGTGTGTGTGTGTGTGTGTGTGTGTGTGTGTGTGTGTGTGTGTGTGTGTGTGTGTGTGTTGCCACTACAGCAAGGCAGACATCCTCCCTGGGACAGTGTGTCATCGATTGAGCGGCGGGAAGAGGCCTATTAGCTCCAGCCATGGTTCAAGCGGGGAGTCAAGTGTGTCATATGTGTTGTGGCTCTAATTGGCAACCCACCCGTAGAGTAGGCTGCAGAAACCCAGCCACCCTCTGCTCTCACTCTCGACCCTGCAAGCAACGCCTTTGGAAATGTTACATTGTGCTGCTGGGAGGAGGAGGTGGTGGTAGTGAGGAGTGAGGGGGGTTCTTCTCCAGTCACTGCTGTTTTTCTGCATGAGCTAACAAAGAAATTACAGCAGGCAAGGACAAGACCCTAATGCACAGATATAAAATGTGCAGCCAGAGATTATTATTATATTGTTGTTTTTTTTTGTTGTCAGAATAACACAGGATTTTTAATTTTTTTTAAATTATACAATAAACATTAATTAACAGACTGTATTGTCAGACAGATCCTTTGTCATTTCTGCCTCTCATTCTAAGGTGTGCGTTTGTGTTTGTGTCTCACTCAGATTTCTTAGAAAGCAGGCAAACAAATCCTTTCAGTGCTCTTTCAGATGGACTATTTGGATGGAACAACACTGCCCTCTGCAGGAAGGTGAAACAACTGCAAATGCACAAGGAATTTTGGAATGCAGGGGCAATAATAAGATATTATTATTATTATTATTATTATTATTATTATTATTATTATTATTATTATTATTATTATTATTATTATTATTATTATTATTATTATTATGAAATGTATACTTATTTTAATTCTAAGTTAAGATTCAAAATTTAAAACATGTTTATAGCAGCAATAAAATACTATTTATCAACCCAAAATATAATGTGGGTTCTTTATTATTATTGTATTATTATAATATCGGGTTGAGGGTGATTGTGGGTGGGCGACAGGGAATGATTTTAATTGTCTATGTACAGCACTTATTAGTTAGATGTCGCCATACCTGCCTGTCAAAGCCTGATCTCGTCAGATCTCAGAAGCTCAGCAAGGCCGGGCCTGGTCAGTACTTGGATGGGAAACCGCCGGGAATTCCAGGTGACACAATGGAGAACTAGTAGCAAAAACTGTGGTTGTGTCCTTAGGCAAGACACTTCACCCACATTGCCTAGTATGAAAAGGGAGAGTGTGTGAGTGTTTGTGGTGGTCGGAGGAGCCCATGGCTTCCGTCAGTCTGCCCCAGGGCAGCTGTGGCAACAATAGTAGCTTGTCACCACCAAGTGTGGAATGAATGAACAATGAACTGTAAAATGCTTTAGGTGTCATGAAAGGCACTATATAAATGCAATGAATTAATGTGTTTTTGAGTGTTTTTGTGTGCTTTTTGAGTGCTTTTCAAAAACATTTGTTTGACTGTATACTTTTCTGTATTTTTAAACTATAATAATCTAGTGGGACTGTGTCTAGTGGGAAAAACTAGAATCACCAGCACTCTTTTATTCCTCATTAATGTTGTTACTGGGTTCTTGGAGAGCTGTATCTTTATTAACTGAACAGTGGGGTTCGTGACACCTGGTCCTCTGGGTGCTGCATGGATACAAAGATTCAACAACAGTGCCCTTCTACGTTATTATCGCCTCAGTGCGATCTGACAAGAACAAGCACAGGTACAACAAAGAATCAGGTGTGCTCCCATTTTTACACACTCTCATATTATTGATAATTACATATTAGGCTTTTTTTCTGGTGTTAAGCAATAACCCATCACCTACATAAATCATTATTTAAAATCTTGTTCATTATAAATCACAATAGCAGTTTAAACAGCTTAATAATAGAAACAGGTTCCTGACTTCCTGTCAAAATTGATAAAACTAATTTATTTATTTGGTTTATTCATGAGACAGGGCACAGAGACAGGGACAGTGCACAATCTACATTAACCTTAACAGGAGAGCTGCAGTGTGCCAGGCTGTAGCACTAAAGCTCATTTCCACCTGTAGTCCCTGGTGCATGTTTTTTAGGCAATCGTCTTGTACTGGCCCTGCATCTTCAGTTTCCTGCTTCTGATTTCCATTCATGGTGATTTTATATTTGAAAAAAATGGCTACATAACATTTTAATTCTGATTTGTACATATACATTTACTATCATTATTTTATATTTTTATAATTATGTCTCATCTGACACTGGTCTATTGCTCTTTGTTTGCTATTCCATCTATTTTTTTTACCCTCTGTTATATTTTATATATTATATTTGATGAGTGAGCTACTGTACCCAAAACAATTTCTCTTGTGGATCAATAAAGTTTGTCTAAGTCTAAGTCTAAGTTTAATCTAAAAGTGAACTGCGTAACATTTCTATTGGATGGTCCGCCACCTGCTTGCTCCATTGAAATGTTATTGCTTTGTCGAGAATGTTCCACAGTATAAATTCAATTTATCTATCACAAGGGAGACAAGCAGGTTACAGCACTACAACACATTACATTTCAGAACTGTGGAGAGTCGCCACTATTCACAGATAGAATTATTATATTTTTGAACAATAGAAACACATGTAATGAATAAATGCTAGATGTATATGTTTGATGTCAGACCATGGAACATTGAAGGCAAAGCAAACATCTCCATGGAAACACGTAGGTAGTGCACCCTCCACACGTCAAAATTTTCAAAGAATACAAAAAGAGCTCTGGAGCTTCAAATGTAGGACAAAATGCAACCCTAGGTATATAAAACATTTACAGAACATGTTCCCTTTCAGTCTACTAGTATATACAGCTCTGGAAAAAAATAGCACCACTGGATTTTTTTCTGAAATCAGCATTTCTACATGCCGACCAAGGAGATTGTTATTGACTTCCGGAGAGGCCCCACCCAGCACCCCCCACTGTCCATCAACGGTGCTGCTGTAGAGAGGATGAGCAGCACCAAATTCCTGGGGGTGCACATCAGTGAGGACCTCTCCTGGACAGTGAATACTGCATCACTGTCAAAGAGGGCTCAGAAGCGCCTCTATTTCCTCCGCAAACTGAGGAGAGCTGGAGCCCCCCCACCAATTATGACCACCTTCTACCGAGGCACCATTGAGAGCGTCCTGACCAGCTGCATCACTGTGTGGTACGGGAGCTGCACTGAACAGAACAGGAAAGCCCTGCAGCGCATAGTGAATGCAGCTGGGAGGATCGCTGGTGTCTCTCTCCCCTCCCTCCTGGACATTTTTAACACCCGGCTCACCCGCAGAGCGTCCAGCATTGTGGGTGACCCGAGCCACCCCTCACACAGTCTGTTCAGCCTCCTGCCCTCGGGGAGAAGGTAACGGAGTCTCTGGGCCCACCAGACTGTCAAACAGCTTCATCCACCAGGCTGTCAGGAGGCTGAACTCTCACCTGAACTCTCACCTTACCCATCTCCCACCCCCCACCCCCCATATTGGCATAACCTGTATTCCATAAAAAGACATATCACTCTAGACACTTTAAAAAACTGCTGCTAAGGACTACTGTTGCACTGTTGCACATTTACATTTACTACTGGAATTTTACTCCTGTTGTACTGTTGTTTACTACTGTTATTGCACATTTACTACTGGAATTTTTACTACTGTTGTTTACTCCTGTTATTGCACTAGAATTACTACTGTTGCACATTTATTTTATCTTAACTCCAATGCACATTCTATTGCACATTACCATTTCACTGCTGTATCTTCCATTGCACATTTTTGATGCACACTGCACACTTTGGTGTATATAGGTATTTATTTATTATGTTGCACTGTTTTAAGATTTTAGATCTTAGACTTTAGTTTAACCTTAGATCTCTGTCTTAGATAGTTTTTGTTGTGTTTTGTCTTTATATTGTATCTTGTACACTGTCTTTTTGCACTACTTGGCCAGAGAGAAACAAAATTTCGATTCACTGTATGTTGAACACATATGGCAGAATTGACAATAAAGCTGACTTTGACTTGACTATTACAGCCATTCCATTCCAACGTCTGTTGAATTCCAACACAAACACAAAGCTGAACTACTTCAGTTCTTGCACCAGGAGTGGAATAAAGTCACCCAAGAACAATGTGAAAGACTTGTGGAGAGCATGCCAAGACGCATGAAATCTGTGATTAAAAATAAGGGTTATTGCACCAAATATTGATTTCTGAACTCTTCTTAAGTGTAAACATTAGTATTATGTTGTTTTAAAATGAATTTGATCTTGTTTCTTTGCATTGTTTGAGATCTGAAAACATGTCTCTTTTTTTGTTATTTTGATCATTTGTCATTTTCTGCAAATAAATGCTCTAAACGATAATATTTTTATTTGGAATTTGGGGGAAATGTTGTCAGTAGTTTATGGACTCAAACAAAAATGTTCCTTTTGCCCAAACACATACCTATAAGTAGTAAAATCAGAAAAACTGATAATTTTGCAGTGGTCTCTTTTTTTTTCAGAGCTGTATATAGCAGTAGTAGGTTTATCACACCGGAAGGTCTCATTGCAATCACTAATGTATTTTGCAAACAACATTTTTGACCCTATAAGTGACCTATTGTTCACACTGCATTGTCCAACAACCGGAAACACCAAGTCCAAAAAAGACCTGCCCTGATTAGGAAGAGTTCACTGCTCTACATCTGTCATTCAGTTCCAATGTTCCAGTGTTCCAGTGTTTATTTTTATTTTTTCATTTATACCACTAATATCTAAGTAATCCCCACAATAGTTTTCCAACCTTAACTGTTTTCTCTTTCATATATTCCCATACCCATCACTAAAACAGGAAACCAAAACACCCCTTTAGCACTTATAGTAAATAGTCATTCATGAGCTGTGATATGAGTCTCTTTGCGGAAGTATGTAGGGCTACAGGAAGACAAACAGCAGTGTGTATGCGGCCAACTGCTTTAGAGTGAAATGACAGAGACAGGTGCTGCAGATATAGCCTCTAAAGCCCTCGCCACATATTAGCTCTATGAACACTATCATACATAAAGTAGGGCATACAACTCCAGCTCAAACATTATGAAGATTACTGAAACACATTTCAAACTTACTATTACAGCTATTTTCAACTCTACTATCAATATTCAAATTATACACACTTGACCTGTAATGTAAAAATGAGCAATTACACAACTGCTTTTGTTTAAAATATTTTAGTTCAGCAGTATCCCTCAAAGTGAGCTGTTTACTTTCTAAAGATCCATATCAACCTTTGACCCTTGGCTAACACGCTAAGAGGGTGTTGATTCCACTGGAGCAGCGCTGAGTAGAAAAGTGCATCTTGTCCACACTTTCATTCTCTTTCCTTTTTCAACATTTGGACACAAACCAAGAGTAATACTAATACAGCTTGTGATTTAGCCAACAATTTGCAGAGAAGAAAATATTTGAATTTGAATTTTAAAAAAAAATCACTGTGGAAAAACAATTTGGCCATAATAAGATATGATATGATTTATTTTGTGGATTTTACAAAAGAGAAACATTTGGATTTCAATTCAGTAATAGTTTACTTTTTATGACTTTATTGGAAACTATGGCAGCATGGAAATTAAACGTGTATAATATCGCTTATATTATAAATCTACATTAACAGTATTTACACACTCATATAACTGGATTCCACTTAAGTAGGACAGATGATACAGTAAATTTGCCTGTGTTAAGATTCTCTTGAGGTTCTTAAAGGTCTCATATTACACCAAAGTGACTCATGTGAGTTTTAAGCCATGCAGAATGTTGTTAAGTCTTCAAAAACATACCCAGAGTTGTGTTTTGTTTCATTCACACACTTGGGTAATCCTATATTATTAGTTTGTCTACATCTCACAAACTCATGCCATGTAGTGATGGTTTTCAAGTTAACAGTTACCTTTATCTTTTGTTCAGTAAAGATTGGTAATTCCAGGATTGAAATGATTCATATGATTCTAGTGAAGGTGTATGGAGTTTAAAAACACATTGGAGCACTTTCTATATAATCACAGGCTAAACACGCAGGGTTTATGTGTTAAACATGTGTGAATGAAGCAAAACACAACTCTGGGTATGTTTTTGATGAGGAAAAACATTACACCATACAGCTCTGGAAAAAAAATAAGACACCACTGCAAATTGATCAGTTTTTCTGATTTTACTACTTATAGGTATGTGTTTGAGCAAAACGAACATTTTTGTTTGAGTCTATAAACTACTGACAACATTTCCCCCAAATTCCAAATAAAAATATTGTTTAGAGCATTTATTTGCACAAAATGACAAATGGTCAAAAAAACAAAAAAGATACATGTTTTCAGACCTCAAACAATGCAAAGAAACAAGTTCAAATTCATTTTAAAACAACATAATACTCATGTTTATCCTTAAGAAGAGTTCAGAAATCAATATGTGGTGCAATAACCCTTATTTTTAATCACAGCTTTCATGCGTCTTGGCATGCTCTCCACAAGTCTTTCACATTGTTCTTGGGTGACTTTATTCCACTCCTGCTGCAAGAACTGAAGTAGCTCAGCTTTGTGTTTGTGTTGGAATTCAACAGACGCTGGAATTGAATGGCTGTAATACATGTAGAGATGCTGATTTCAGAAAAAAAAGCAGTGGTCTCTTTATTTTATTTTTTTCCAGAGACGTAGATCAGAAAATAGCATAATGTGGGCTCTTTAAGATGGCATTTTGTCTTTTTAAGCTGTTGTACTGTTTTGTACTATTTTGTAACTAATATTACTCATTCAATCTAAGAACAGACGAGAGAACACACATGCCATAGTTCAGGTAGAAATGAAATAAAAATGTGTCTAATTTACATATACATAACATATTCTCTCACTCAAACACGCACAATTCTCCCTAAAACAAGACAGATGATACAACCTAAACGTCTCAGATGAGCAAAGCTTTTTCCCAGTTTTTCCCAGTCTCTTGTCTGTCTAAGCACCCCTCCGTCTCATAGGAATACCTGTGTTTTGACATCCCCCATAGAGACCCATAGATCTTCATCCAGTGCTCTGACAGACTGTCTGAAATAGAAGGAGATCAAAGCGCTGTGAGTGAATGTTGTGAATGTGTCAGGGCTCTGAGCTGGACAGCCCAGGTTACCACTGCAAACCCTTAAACCTGAAGGTTGCTCCGGACATGAGAGATCCCAGAACAAAAGGATTGCTAAGCCACTAATGAATTTTAAGAGCAGGGCATGCTGCACTTGGTAAAATGCAATAAACATGTCTTTTATTACTTTTATTGTACAGAGATCACATGTCCAAAGACCTATGAATAGACTGAGATATAGGAAGAGGCTGGAGAAAATCTTACTGTATTTTTGTTTCGTGTTTTGGAATAGGTCAAGGTTATATGACTTAAACTGTATCACAATTCGTTTCCTCATACTGATTTCATTTTTTTCCTCATGATTAATTTGCACCTATAATTGCACTATTTTGTGATCTATGTCATATTCTTGTTCCTTCATCAAAAACATACCTGGAGTTGTATTTTGTTTCATTCACACATGTATAACACACATACCCTGCACATAGGCTGAGTTCTTCTCTCAAATGGAAAACACCTTATGATTTCACATTCACGAGAATAATTTGGAGCGCTTTGGATGATTTCAGCTCTGGAATTGCCAGTCTTTACTGAACAAAAGGTAGAAGGAAGCTTTTAACTTGAAAATTACTGCTTCATGACATCACAAGGTTGTACATCGCATTTTGAGCTTTGGAGATGTAAACAGACTAGTAATGTGTGAATGAAATAAAAACACAACTTTCCAACATGACTAAATGCTCGCAAGAGTCAATTTGTGTAATATAGGACCTTTAACAAAAAGAAATTTAACATATTTATCCAATCCAATCCAATCCAACTTTATTTCTATAGCACATTTTATAAACAGAGACAGTTTCCAAAGTGCTGCACATAAAATTAATAGAACTTAATAACATTACTAAAATAGCAATAAATAAAGTGCTAATAATACAATCACTAAAAACAAAAGCAATTATAAAAACATGACTAAAAAAAAAGCAAAGTCTGAACTAAGTCTGAACTAAGCTTAACCAGATGCTAACAGTGAAAATTTTGGAAGAATCTAGCCAAATTGAGTCACAAGCCTGTCTACTCAGTGGGGTATGGGGTTGCAGCTGAAATGGCATCTGACGCAATTCCAGTTTAATGTGAGGAGTGTACGCTGTAATACATGATTTACTAAAGTCACCGCAGGGGACAAAGGTCAAAGCTTAGAAGATATTTAAATTTTAAGAAAGCCATATGATTTACATTTTAAGCAGCGGATGTGCGTGACTTTGGGACATAGAGGCTCCTTAAAGTGAGTGTAATAAAGGCCCTCTTATTGACTGTACAAAGGAAGAGGCCTCAGCTGCTCAGAGCTAGAGTATCACTGAACAGAATTTAGATCTGTACAATCCCCAAATCCACAACTAATGACTTCATGAACTCTTTTAGAGACAGTGTGCCCCTTACAAAACTCAACTGCTTTCAATTTCGTTTTCAATAAACAACCTCTGAGAAATAATTTAAATCAACATCTGTATAGGATTTTCATTGTGATGGAGGTAAGCAAAACACCAGTGTCCACTTAAAGATACACTATGTAATTTTCTGATGGAGGGCCCGTCACCTGCTTGTTTCCATAGAGATGTTATTGCTTTGCCTAAAATGTTCCACAGTATGTATAGACTTCTAATCAGTTGCAACACTATCTTAGTTGGTAGAGTGTGCACTATCAATTGTTGGAGGTACAATTCCAGATCCCACAGATGAATACTGTTGTTGTGTCCTTGGGCAAAACACTTAACCCCCCTTGTCCCCCCAGTGTCCGCAGACACTAAATTATGAATGTTTGTGTGTGTGAATGAATGAGTGCTTTGAGTACCTTGAAGGAGGAAAGGTGTTTTATATTTAAAAAAAAGAATTCCCCCCAAAAATAGTAAAATTGCCATTTTACTATTTAATATAATCTCATCTTAATCTATCTCCTTAGAGACAAGTAAGTGAAGCCCCTAAACCAAGTTACAGGTCAGATCTTTGGAGAGGCAAACCCACTCACAGTAAGATTGCAAGTTTTTCAAAGTATTCGTGAGCAATACAAAGGACTGTAAGTGAATAAATGCAAGATGGGTTTAATGACATACTGCGGAATAAATGGATCAATAACATGTCCATGGAGACAAGCAGGTGGCGGACACCCCACCAGACAATAGTGCAATATAAGTATGATCTTGTAAACTTTATGGGACTACAGGGATGAAACAACAAAAAAGAAAACAGGCAGGTCGATTGTGGTCAGTTCATACAGCAAAGAATCCCATAAGTGATTGTGGCTATACCAGCCTGATCTTGTCAGATCTCAGAAGCTCAGCAAGGCCGGGCCCAGTGGTCTCACTTGGATGGGAGACCACTGGGAATTCCAGGTGCCAGTGGGGCACCAGTGGCAAAAACTCTCATTATGTTCTTAGGCAAGACACTTCACCCACATTGCCTAGTAAGAAAGTGGAGTGTGTGTGAGTGTTGATGGTGATTAGAGGGGCCAATGCCATAGATTGGCAGCTTCACTTCTGTCAGTCTGCCCCAGGGCAGCTGTGGCTACAACAGTAGCTTACAACCACAGTGTGGAGTGAATAAATAATGGGCTGTAAAGCGCTTTGGGTGTCTTGAAAGGCGAAACGTTTTTGACCAAATAAACTTTGTCCAATTGACAAATTGAATTTCTCCTTTTACCAAGGATTCATTAGGATAGATAGGACTTATTCATTATTATTTTATTTATTCAAGTTCCCAATAGGAAAAATTAAGGGGTTCAACATTTGTAAAATTTCTGCTTAGATTATTTTTTTTAATAATTAACCATAGACAAAACATTCTAATTTGTCTGAAAGTGTCAATTGCCGTGGCAACAGTCCTCATTTTATTATGAAACCCATGGATCAAAACTTACTTACTAAACAGAAGTTCACTCATTACCAACAGCAACAAGAAAAGTTATGCAATTCTTTTTAGCTTACAGCACTTGGTTTGTTGATTTGCAATAAGATCTTGTTGTGCCCCCACTACATCCACATCCATTTTCTTTAAAGAACTGCTAAATACTCCACAAATGAAGTTTACTCTTGGAGCTGTTGGTGCGGACATTGTCTCTTGTCTGCACCCCCAACAGCTGCAGCCAACTCTCTTCATCCTATACCAGGCTCTCCCTCTCCGCTGCTCTGTGAGTGACAGCACATGTGCGTGGGGTCCAGGGGAGGGTGGCTGCTGAAACCCAAGCCTCCTGTTTGACTCTGAAACATGGGCCAGCAATGGACAGGGAGGAGCTGTGGAGACGGACCAGGACCGCGACACAAACTGCACCAGTGAAAGAGGTAGAGAGAGGGAGAAAGAGGGCAGGAAGGAGAGTGTTCTGTTTGAAGGAAAACTTTTGGAGTAGCGGATTGTCATCAGCGGCTGTTGTTGAGGATGGAGGGGCGGATGTTGTTGTTGATTGTGCTTGGGAGTCTAATTAGTCAGGTAAGGAAATTTCAAATTGAGTGAAAGTGCTAAATATTGTGTTATGATTGATTGATGAAAGCGTTAATTTGTGTTTTTGTAAATGCCTGTCAAAGTCTTGCTGGAAAAGTTGTTTTAGTCTCTGCTATCAATTACAAAGTGACACTTCTTGTTACAATATGACACCTCAGTTTTGCCCACACTAAATCAGGTGTTTCTTTTCTGAAGGGCACAACAGCAACTGGCAGATATGTTGTGGCTAACACTGCCCCGATACTACTAACACAAATAATTGTATGTTTAGTAATGTATGTTTTAAGGATTTTTCCCATTGAAATTATGAAATTATTTTGTTTTGAATGATTAATGGCTATGGCAACTCTTTCATTATTCTGAAACCCATAGATAGTTTCAACTAATACGCAATACACAATGTCAAATGTACATTTTAGAGACTTCAGTATCTTCTGTTAATTACACTTCTTAGAGGCACATAAAAATAATTGTTTATTTAAAAGGACTCTGTGGGACTATCTGCTAAATTGGGTGCAGCAGCCATTTTATCCAGTATTGATATTTGTTCAAATGAGCATCTTTTTTTTCATCTTCCTTATAGGCCTATAATGATGTTCTTCATTAGTCTTCACTTGGTCTATTCTATAGTGATAAAAGGAGAAGTTCAATTTGTTATTTATCATGGATTCTACCTGTACGACTGAGGGACTTTTCACGCATCTATTCTGTAGTGACTTCTTGTTCCCTGTCAGGTCTGATCCATACTGCACCTTTGCCAATATTTGATCCTCACTTCCTGTCATCTGCTCTTAGTTAGCCAGTGACCTTTCTCCACTCATCTCCCCCGATATACAATTTATGTTTCTACCTGAGTGAAGCCCTGACAGAGTGATCTTGGTTATTAACAGAAGCACATAAACTGGCTCAGTGCAATCAGCGCTCAGACTTGATCCAAACAGAGGGTCCCATGTGGATGTGGGATGATGAAGTGATTTGAGGAGTACCAGACTCCAGATGTGCTCTGAGCTCTGGGTCATCATTAGTAGCCTCTGTCAGCAGACGCCATTATGCGATGTGCATGGGATGGCAGTGTAAACTGACATGTTAGCCATGGCACTTTCCACATCCATCGGCCTTTCACTGTGCAGAAACAAAGGGGGTCCAGGTCAGGGCTGTTGAGTGAAAGAGCAGCCACCAACCTTCAGAGGAAGACAGAGATTAACTTTATAGTACAAGGAAGAGGGTTGATTATTTGGTAGCACTTTTACAGTCCCTTACATCATATAATGGTTCCTGGATTCATGGAGTTCACATTAAACATTTGGCACACCGTAGAGGTCTGTTCTGTTTCAAAGCAGCTAAGTGAATGGATTTCCCCTTAATTTTCTCATGAAGATTTCATTTTGTTCTAAAATAAATACTGATGAATTTGCCTTTGACTAATTAAGAGACAAATGTAGACATGTGGGAGGGGTAAGCTGTTAAGCCAATAACTAATGGTGTAGGAGCCAAAAGGTGTAGTGGATCTACACCTCTACAGATGGGAATCCTAAACAGTGGCTGAAGTAATAATGTTACATTCTTGTCTCACTTTGACGTGTTATCTGAAAATGAAAGTAAAACTGAAAGTAAAATACGAGTGTAGGGCAGCTGAATGTAGGCAGAGTTCAGGTACTGCAGAGTTCAGGTACTGCAAATCAGCTTTGATTTGTGAGGCTGAAATGGGTTTAAGCAGCAAAGCCAAATGTTAGAAGAGCCACAGACACATGAAGAATGATTCAGGCCACTTGGAAATAACACATAACAAACAGCTAAAGCAATCAGATAGTAAAAATATGACCGTATCATAAATAAAATAAATAAGTTGGAGCATAAGCAGCTGGCACCTGTTGGCTGTCGGTTGAGCTTCATTGCGCTCTTTTAATTATAAGGCACTGTTCTTGTTGTTGTTCTGTACGCTGAGAATGGGCCACAGACACAGCTGTTCCCAGATGCATACGTGATGCCATTTGTCCCGCGCTGTAATCCCCTTTGCAGAGACAGAAGTGGGTACTCCTGGACCATGAAATCGAGCACAAATCATGAGAGTGTTGCAGTGGCCAGCTGGTGCTGAGGTCTCACTCATCGGAAACAATCAATCAGAGGATTTAGAGCTGACTCATAGGACTGTGTGGTACCTGTGGATGCGTGATGCGGCCAGGTACCTGTGGAGTTTATGGGGGCACATACATTTCATGAAAACATCATATTGTAAGTCTTTTAACAAGTCTACATTCACTCTTTTCTTTGCCCTAATATTTTTATAGAGTGCAGCATGAAAGAGGGAGTAGTGACAGTTGTTGTTAGCGTTCACAGACAGCTATGTGCTAGCATAGCTATAATTAAGTGGGTCAGGTGGTGGGTTTGGCCAGTTGGCATCCCTAGTGAATAATGTGTTTATAATAAGGAAATGGCTATTGACCTGGTATAAGCAAAGGTCAGATTTGTTGAAAATTGAATATTTTGGGTCAAAAAAAACAAGTGATCAACAGTTCATTTTCTTTAAATTACTAAAGCGCTACTTTAGTTTTGAACGTCTTGAATATGTTCTGGAAGAAAAAGCACATTTAGTGGCTCCAAGAATAGGCCCTAAGTCTTTGTATGACTAAGCAGAGTCTGTGGTGCTGTGAGTGTTGTAGGAGCAGGAGAGGGGACACCTGTGTGACCCTTGGCCCACAGCAGCAGGGACATCCTTAGAGTCACTGTCAGACCTGACCCCACATTCTACTGAGAGACACCATATTTAAAAATGCACAGGACTTTGGTTTATGTAGTAACACAAAATCTCACAGATGTATTGTCAAATTATTGATGGGTCACAGAATGCCAAAAACTGTAAAGCGCAAAACCAGAAAGCACTTACTTACAGTTGTGTCCAAAACATGAGTAATACATGACACAATGTGCATGGCTTCATTTAACCAATACAGACACAGCACATACTACAGGGGCATCTCAATACACTCTTTGACTCTGTTTCAAATGAGGCAACTCCCCTAGCTTAAAATGTGTAAACAGTTGTTGTCTCAAGAGTGCTTTGTGTTGGAGCATATCATACTCAAACAAGCTGTCTATAGTGTGTGAAATGCTGTAAAGGGATTTGGGAAAAGCCCCTAAAACAGCCCAATCTGTGTGTGGCATCTCCCCCGCTGTCAGAAAAGAGGCTCATCGATCTAATTGGTAACTGGATACTTACTAGAGTTACAGCACTCTGCCTGGTAAACGCATTAAGCTGAGTCTAAATGTCTTTGGCGGAGCCGCTCTGCTACAAGATTGTGTCTATGAGGCGTTGACAACCAGGACACCAAATAAAATGTGTGGAGTTACAAATTACTGATTTCTTAGTAGAACTGGCTTTCAGGTCATTTTTGATATTGCTTCAGGGCCATGCAGGGTGACAGAAGAAGGGTGTGTTTGAAGAATGCCACAAGTAGAAAGTGCAATATTTGGAACCTTAAGGGTGTTGGTTTTGAGTTAAAGGAAGAATTTTTAAACTTTTTTAAAACATTAAAATGTTTGGGTGATAAAAATAGTATATCTCTTTTAATGTGCCTCTATCTAACAAAAGCTTTTATCACAAAATAGGAAACTTTATTTAAGAAATAACACTTCTTCAGAGCTGTGAATATCTAAGCAGAGATGTTCAAGGGGCAAATAATATTTGAAAGTTGATATTTTATAAAAACTGATTTCAAGACCAAAGCAAATATTTTTATATGCTTTTTTTGCTAGTCAGCATGCTGTGTCAGATGTTAGACTCAAAATGCTACTCAAAACCTTTCCTCACCTTTCATAGCCTCTCTAATAGTTCATTATGTTTCTGCTCAAGGGTCCACCGCCAGCTTCTCTCCATGGATATGATAATACTTTGCCTGAATGTTTCACAGTAAGGCTTTAAACTTTTTTTTACCTCCATGGACACATGCAGATGACACCACCAGATCAAGTTACAGGTCACATCTGAGAAGCAACTTCACTCATGTTTTTCAAGGATGTTTTCAAGCAATAAATGACCTGTTATTGAATAAATGCAACTTTAATTCCATATTCTGGAACATTCCAGGAAGCGACAAGCAGGTGGCACACCCACCACCATAAAAGTTGGATCTTTATTGTTATATTTATTATTCATTGTTTATTATTATTTATTTATTATTACCAAGTATTTAAATGGATTGACAACTCTTATATATAAGTCTTAGGTATGGTGCGTCTCCTTCTAATGTGTGTTAACATCCTGGAGTGTGTAAATGGTGATGGCCACACTAAGTAAAAGAGCAAAAAAAAAGCATGCCCTAAGTTTAGCCTACCCTCTGACTTGGCTTGCAGATGCCAGGCGTCGTTGCCATTCCTTCCTGGATCATGGAGCTGCGTGCCAAAGGGAAGTATATCAGCGTCACACCCCAGGACCGGGCAGCGCTTCAGTCAAACCTGTAACAAAATCAGACATTCTTAATACGCTATCCTCTTCCTCTGATCTCAGAGAGTTTGCACCCTGTTTCTACTTCTCACTTAAAGCAGTGGGGCTGATGCTACTGGAGTTGGCTATTCATCACGTACATTTTTTTTTTTTTCTCTCTTTTAGATTTTTGTTGTTTTCACTTGCAAAAATGTTGTACTTTTTGTAAGTTCCTTAATTGCAATGCAGCTAGTGTTGCAAAAACATCCTAAACTTCTATCACATCACAGAGATAGGCCTATCATTGACATATTTTACATTAGTCTGCACAAGGTAAAGGCATGGGTCCATGTTCTTAGCCTACTAGCCAATAAATATCAGCCTGGCAATGGTTGTGACAAAAAAGAGGGAGATGGTCTCCCAAACTTATTACGACTATTTTGCTCGGGCTCTAACTAAACTAACTAACTAAATACTAACTAATTGGTAAAAACACTAGGACTTTATATTACTATGTAATATAAACATTTCCACATTTCCTAATGTGTCAATCACATGATTGGAACCGAGCATCTTCACTTGGTGACTTGGACGAGCCACCTCTTGTGTATTATTGTTTCACTGAGGAAAGATAAAAAAATTCTAACATGTGACATCTACCGTAAACCCACCCATGTTGTAACTCAGCAACTAAAATTAGCAACACAGAGTGACAGGTAACCTAAAGTTATGGCAGGCTTTAAATAATCTCAATTCATTTTCAACTATCTTGTTGGTAATTTTGGGCTTACTAATCAGGTAACCTTTACTTTTGTGTTCATTGGGGCCAAGCACGGAAGGTGCGAGGCACCCATAGTGTTTCTACTGATTCCTATTATTATTATTATATATTCTTCCGCCTCTGGGAGTCTATGGCAACCCCTAGAACCGTCTGGTAAAAAGTTGTGAAATTTTGCATGCAAAGATCTTTGATCTAGCCGAAGTGAGCTCATATCTCGAGAACCCTTCATAGGATTATTTTCAAACTTTTCACAGATGTTCGCGTCCTTCCCAGGATTCCCCACAAACAACTTACAGGTCCCCAGCTCAAACCCTCTAGCGCCACCAACAGGTCAAAATTTGAGGGACATTTCTGCTTGTAACTTTTGAACCGTAAGTCCGATTTTCAAAAACGCACGTCATCAAATTAGGCTGGGTCACTGCTTGGCCCCACATTGCTGTTTGCAGCTATATTTTTTATATATTTTTTAAATATACACCTAAATTATCTAGGAAGTTTACATCAACATGGCGAGTAAGGAATAAGGAGTACTTATGAGGTGGTATTTGGAGTTTATGGAAGATACTGCTGAAGTCTCTCTTTTAAATACAGTACAGTGTCCCACAGTAATAGCTCCATGGTCCCACATAATAAAATGTTCATTCATCAGCATCCAGTCCTGTAGTGGAGCCTGTGTAAGTGTGACAAATATAGACAGAGCTTTTTGGAAAGTGAATACTTCCTCTGTGGGGTTTATGGTCTCTTTAGCAGTTAAAACCTATGAGAAAATGTGCGGAATCAATTTAATTCCCTCCAGACAAAGCAGAGGAAGCATCCAATGTGTAGTATGTATATGTGTGGGTGTTTAATGTTTAAAATGTTGAAGATGTCAGTCCATGTGTGAGAGAGATGCATGTATCCGTGGAATTCCTGTAGTGTTGCAAATCCGTAAGGTGACCCCAAAGTCCCAGTCAGGTGCAGAGCCGAAACATAAGGGGGAATTTGTGTTGGAGCGGGGGAATGCAAGTGGGAAAGCACAGCATTTAAATCTAGGGACGACAGCTGCAGCAGAGTGCATTTCTCACATGTGAGTCTATGTGTGTGGGTGTGTTTTGGAGCAGGGCTGGGAACTGATCATGGTTGTTTGTGTTGCCCTGTCGTGAGATTAATATGGATGCAGTTCAAAAGGAGCCGACAAAGAAGCGTATCAGTGAGTGAAACCCGAGGAGGACCTGTGTGCCCCCCTGCCCCAGACAATCCCATAGATACCACATTAGAGACAGGCCGAAGCTTAAAGTGCTCCCATATGCCCCCAGTGAACACTACAGCCGTGACTCCTGGCATAGTTTTCAACAGCTGCACAATTCTATAATGACATCATTTGTATCTTTCATGAAAAAATCTTAGCTAGATTTGAAATTTAGATTATATGTCATTTGCCTCACAGAGCATATTTGAGGAATGCAATGCTATACCTGTCACTTATCCTGCACACTTAATTATACTCTACATTTCTTGGACCTATAATAACATACACTTTTTTTTTCTTCAGGCATGGACCTCATCACAGACTCACCAAAAACACTCAGAGCTTCACACAATGCATCCATGGAGAAGTCACAACAGTGGGAGAGTAAAAAGAGACTGGATCATTCCTCCAATCAGAGTCCTGGAAAACAGCAAGCAAATTCCTGAAGATCTTGTACAGGTACAAAGCTCAATCCGTTATTTTAAACTAAAATTATTTTAATAAGAACAATAAATTAGTCTTATATTGTGCTTTTCCGCATGCTCAAAGTCACTTCACAATTTTGTGCATTATTCATTCCTGGGGTAGACCATCTCCCCCTCTGGCCCCTATAATGTAACTAATTAACTAACTAACTAGTTTACTCAATGTACAGGGTAAGGTTCTATAATGATATAAACTGAAGACTGCAGTTAGAATGTTGAATTGATCAGAAGTGACTTATAAGCGTGTATGATACTATATATTCTCTTGTAAATTCTCTTGTGACAGGCTGGCCTGTGCATGTTTTAGTTTTGATACAGTAGTGGTTCACATAGGTATGTCAAAGCCAGGGATGTAAAATCCATAAATTTAGCTTTTAAAATTATAAATTAGTTTAGATTGTCATTTCCTGTCTTAAGTCATAGCCTCTATAGGGTTCAGCTCTAGTCCCACAGTCCCAGACTGTCAGCACTCACATCTGGTGTTACAACATATGGTTTTCATTGCCTCTTCTCCAAGTGTCTGTGATGTCCACTACTCATTCATTGTACCATTTTTAGATCAAATCAGACAAAATTTTCACTGGCGAGGTCATCTACAAATTGGAGGGACCCGGAGTGGACCAAGAACCCAAGAATTTTTTTGAGATTGACGACAAAACTGGGGTCATCCGCAGCAAGCGACCTCTAGACCGAGAGAAACACAGAAGCTTTACGGTAAAGACATTCTTCATGATGTTTTAAATCACTGAGAGTTTGATGAACTAGAGCCAAAAATTATATTTTAAGCTATCACCCCACCCCCACCCCACACAAACTTGGCCTTTGGTCAGGCTCACCTGTGCTGTCTGGTTGTCTTCTGTCAAAGCCAGATAGTGTACCAGTTGTGCAGAAACATAGATACCATCTAGTGGTGCTATGTTAGAATGCAACATGGCCGGATTGGCCAGTTTAATTGCAGATGGTAGCTTTAAGTAAGAGTATTATTCCTTCCAAAAAAATATTATAAATAAATAATATAAGTTGTCGCATTACTCAAATAAAAGTAACTATAAGAGTAACTGTCTGGACATAACATCGGATTTATAATGAGAAGTTGTGGAGGGCAAAATATTCAATACAGGGCTCTCAAGTTTTGAGCGTGGTCGTGCGTGAGACTGCGTAATTTCCGATGAGCGGGGGCGGGGGGGTGGGGGGTCGAATTGTCTCTCTCAATGCATTAGACTTGAGAGCCCTGCTGTAAATGTTTGTCTAAAGAGCAAAGTTATATAAATGAAGTTATTACCTGATGTTCTCAGTTTGTTTTATCATTACCGCAGTGTGCACTTAGCAGCTGAAACTACGCTCTACAGTCTGCCCAACAACAGAACAATCTATTTTCTGATTGGCTGATTTTTTTCTGGGGAGCGGGACGGGGAGGAGGGGGAGAGTTTTTTTCGCTGAAAACGCGCGGTGCCTGCATAAACTGAGCCACACAGACCGATTTTCTGGGCACAAAAAAAAAAAAATCAGCGTGAGAAATGCCATGTGTGGCATGTGAGCGTGTGCACGTCGAATTGCGTGTGTCACACTCTCAATCGTGAGACTTGAGAGCCCTGTAAATAAGTGACACAAATATTCAAATAATTTTAAATGGTCAAAGCTTTTGTCACTTGTAGACTTACTTTGAAGAGTAACCAAAAGACTAACACTGTAAACCAAGAGTAAAGGTATGGTGTCTAACAACTACGACTATAATTTCAGCTAAATTTGATCAAAAAGTTCTTCAAGTAAAATTACTTGGGTAAACTAGTCCGAGAACAACCAACCTCTGTCTGTAAAGCAGGAATGTATATATTAATCCTGTACATGTGTTTGAAAGCCTCTATACGTGTTCTTGCCTCTGAACATGCAGTACATCAATGTCTGGGACAGCGGTAACAAACATGCAGAGGTCAGACTCTAAGGACCTTAATGGGCACCCTGGGAGTAACTTCAGGATGTCTCAAACCAGATGACTCGTGATGTAACCTACAATAATGAACCAAACATCCTGCACGTTTTAACTCATGCTATTTCCCACATATGTTATGCACTTGTCTGCAAATAGGGGGCGACCCATTAGCTTTTTTTCTTGTTGGTGGGCACTAAATTTATTCTTAAGAAAACAAAAAACAACCACCTGCGTGAAGTGCTTTTAAATAAGAAGCATGTGTGTCTTGTGTGTTGCAGCTCAAAGCGTTTGCACTGTCCCCCAGTGGAGAGAGACTTGAGAATCCCACCACTATTGAGATAATGGTCCTGGATCAGAATGACAACAGACCGGCATTCACTAAAAGTCAGTTTGAGGGGTCTGTTGCGGAGTTCTCAATTCCAGGTATGTCGATATTTATAAATGTATTTGTCTAACCTAAATGCTTCTGGATATTTTTGTTCAGTATTATATTTCTACACATACCTAACCATTGTCATCCTGCTATATGGTCTGACTTTATCCCCAAAACATCCAGCATGAGCTATACCTCTATTGCAGTGGTTTCCAAACTTTTTTTGAGTACCTTTTAAGGTGAAAATTGTCGTTCACTCAAAGTATCTCTTTAACTTGTGCAGTGGTGATTATGTGATATAAGTACACATCTGTTTACTTGGCAAAAGGAGAAATTCAATTTGTCAACTGAACAAAGGTTTATTTGGTCGAATACGTTTCGCTCATCCAAGCTGCTTCATATTCCTAACATAACGTATTCAACCAAATATACCTTTGTCCAGTTGATAAATTGAATTTCTCCTTTTACCATGGATTCTACCTGGACGACTGAGGGATTCTACACACTGTTTACTTGTATATTGTAAATGTATACTATAACATTGTATATCATTACAAACATTTCATATTCAGAAACATGAACTGAACACAAACTCATCTGAACTTAAATACAGTGTGGTGAGTTGCCAGGTCCTGCACCCCTGGTTGGGAAACAAAGTTCTGATGTATTATTCCCATTCATCCTTGACCTCTGTCTACTAAATGTCTCAGTACATTTATTTTTAAACTTTCAAATGAATTTACAGGAACTTCAGTAATGTCCGTTTCCGCCGAAGATGCAGATGACCCCATGACTGAAAATGCTATGTTGAGCTACACAATTCTGTCCCAAGAAAGTGTCCCTGCCAATGCTGTAACCAAGACAATGTTTGGGATCAACAACCAGACTGGAACAATTTATACCAGAGACGTGGGGCTGGACAGAGAGGTAGTTACATCTGGGGTTTTGTATAGCATGAAGATACAATGTTGTCATAAAAATGCTGTAGTATAGTAAATCACTCATTCACTCACTCATTCCAGTTTGGCGTGCATGTATCTAGCAAACAAGAAAAGGGTGTAGTATATGCTGTAGATTGTCTCTCTGGGTATGTTAGGAACATATAGGATTAGGAAAACAAACATTAAGCCTATGTTAGATTAGATGTTGTTGTGTTAAAAGTTAAAAGGGCCAAATTTAAATAGTTTGGGATAGTGGATGACTAACTCTATTTATAATAGACAGTGACATTACAGCTGTCGACTTCATTTTACGTCATTCACAAAAGTTGATTGTATAAAGCGACAGTGGCTTTTAGTGGTTAGAGCAGTGGTCCCATCCCACATGGACCAAGTTCTGTCGTTGTGTCCATAGGCAAGCCACATAACCCACATTGCCTAGTGTGAAAGTGGTGTGTCCGTGAATTATTGGTGGTGGTCTGAGGCAGATGGCGCAGACTGGCAGCCTCACTTCCATCAGCCTGCCCCAGGGAAGCTGTGCATACAATAGAAGCTTACCACAACTGAGTGTGAAGTGAATGAATAATGACTAGAGTGGAGCCTTTAACAAGCGCATTACAGTACAAGGCATTAATATTATTATAATTAAAGCTGGTCACATACTCAAGGAATGGTAATATTTCAGTGGGAATGAAAGAAAATAAAATATTTCACTGTTGGTCCTGGATGTCAATAATCATATAAGATAAGATAAGATAAGACTTTATTGATCTCACACAGGAGAAATTTACTTGTCACAGTAGCTCCAGGTAGGGACATTTTGAACAAGAAGACAAGTGCATGCAGGCAAAAATGGCATAAAGATAGGTAATAATAATAATAAAATAAGTAATAAATCAAATAATAATAATAATAGTAATAATAATAATAAAAACAGTGACAGGGAGAGTATTGAAAAATTGGAAAAACGATATTGCACGATAGGAGTATTGAAAAAAACAATATTGCACATTGGGAAAACGATATTGCATTTGATATTGTGATAAACCTAGTCTTAGGGCAACACTTGAGGTACTGTAAATCTAGCCTACAGCTCTGGAAAAAAAAATAGACCACTGCATTTTTTTTTCTGAAATCAGCATCTCTACATGTATTACAGCCATTCCATTCCAGCGTCTGTTGAATTCCAACACAAACACAAAGCTGAGCTACTTCAATTCTTGCACCAGGAGTGGAATTAATTCACCCAAGAACAATGTGAAAGACTTGTGGAGAGCATGCCAAGACGCATGAAAGCTGTGATTAAAAATAAGGGTTATTACACAAAATTTCTGAACTCTTCTTAAGTGTAAACATTAGTATTATGTTGTTTTAAAATGAATTTGATCTATTGCATTGTTTGAGGTTTGAAAACATGTATCTTTTTTTGTTATTTTGACCATTTGTCATTTTCTGCAAATAAATGCTCTAAACGATAATATTTTTATTTGGAATTTGGGGGAAATGTTGTCAGTAGTTTATAGACTCAAACAAAAATGTTCCTTTTGCTCAAACACATACCTATAAGTAGTAAAATCATCAAATCATTTTGCAGTGGTCTCTTATTTTTTTCCAGAGCTGTATATAACATGATTGAACAAATCACTTAACCTTAAAAAATAAATAACATAATAATAATTTGTTTATTTTAGTCATGAATTTGACATTGCTGCCACTTTATTAAACATGTCACATGTTACATTTTAATAATACTTTTTACATTTCTGCCCGCTGGTTTAATTACAAATTGCTTTCTTGTTTTAGGTTGTCAAAAGTTTCAAGCTAAAACTACAGGTGGCTGATATGTCAGGCATGGGGTTGACAAGTGAAGGTGTGGCAGTCATACATGTATCCGATATCAACAACCATGCCCCCCAGTTCAGCCCTGTCAAGGTAAGTGTCAAACAAAAACGCAATGTTGAATAACAGAATATATAATTATGTACTAAAATATGGTTATAATCTCTGTAGTACAACATGCTAGCAGTGGAAAACAGACAGGACTACGAGGTGGGCCGGGTCAATGTAACAGACAGAGACGACAGAGGAACAGGAAACTGGGAGGTCAAATACTCCATTTACAATGACCCACACAGGAGCTTTTCCATCACTACGGACCCCGCCACCAACCAGGGAATTCTCACTGTGGTCAAGGTACGCAACTCTGGCTGATGGAGATGGATGGTACTGTCTCCTATGTATACAAAGGTTTTTGGTCTCGGGGTGGCTCTGGTTAGTTGGATCATTACTGCTGGGGCCTGGAAGAGACTAGTTTTGCAAGCTCTGAACAAGATGTTAACTTCTGTGAAATCTTTCTGAAAGCTTTGTAAATGCATTTAAACAGCTCCATCTAGTGGTTGGGTTTTAAAATACACCATGTTATTTATGTCATGCATACACAAAAGGTTGCATTAAAGGTCCTATATTACGCAAAATTGATTCTTGTGAGATTTAAGCCATGTATAATGCTGTTACCTCATCAAAAGCAACCCGGGGTTTGAGAAATCCTTTTTCTACACCTGATTGACAATTCCAGGACACAACTCCAGGTATATTTTGATGAGGAAACATTATGTGCCCTTTAAAGATTATTTTAGGCACAGATTTGTTCTATTTCTTATAAAAAATACAGTTTGAGTTTAAAATTATTGCATTATTACTATTAAATAGAATCAATTTCAACCACTGCAGTAACAAGTTTCTTCTGTGTGCATTGCAGCCCTTGGATTACGAAGCGCAGCATGAGTACACCCTGATTCTCACTGTGGAGAATGTGAACGCTCTCAGTAATAAGGCTCCTAACCTCCCCATGAGCTCTGCCACGGTGATGGTGACTGTGGTGAATGAGAACGAAGCTCCGCATTTCAGAGAAGATCCTATACGGATTGTGGTGAAAGAATCTGTGCTTCCTGGGACATTACTGAAGTCCAACATTGCCTATGATCCTGACAATTCAGAGCTAAGGTAGTATAATAAATAGTATTATTTAAAAAAATGCATATGGGTATAACAGATTTGTTTGTGTCCCTAAATACTAGTTGTCATTGAAGCCCGCACAAAAACACTTGACTATCCAGCCTGCTTGTTCAATATTAAAGGTGCACTAGGCAACTTTTCTGGCAGAGGGTACATCATACATATTAAAAAGCTCTACTTTACAATTATTCAATTACAGGTGGATTTATAGCTCAGAAACAGGTATTCTGACTGTGAGTGGGTCCTAGTCTTAGTCTGGTCTGGTCTCCATGAAGATACAATGCCATACGGTGAAACATTTCATACATAGCAATAACATCTCCATGAAGAAAAGCATTTGACGAACCCGCCACCAGAAAAGTTACAAAATGGACCTTTAAGTGGAGTTAATATGATTAACTGAGATTCAGGAGATGGACTACGCCTCAACCTCCTTGGCCTATCCCGACAACACCATCCGCACCAGCTCCCTTCCTCCCACCCCGTGTCTCTCGTCCATCCTTCAGCCTGGAGACTTCATCTTTAAGGAGGGGGGGGGTTCTGAATTAGCTGGGTGACCATTTTGGATTGGAGACGGAGCCCCCACCCTAAGTCTACCCCCAGCCATAGCATCTACCCACCGTCAATCGTCAATAAATAGCTTTATCGTATTTCATTGTTGTGGCATGGTTCTTGCAAGTGAAAGGGCATTTATGTACAACAAAGTACTTTTCAATGTTGTGAGCTCACCTAATTTGGCTATACTCCATAAATGATCAGCCTTTTCCTCGAAGAGCACCTGTATTTTACCATTGTGAAACCCTCACCTCCAAATGTTAATATGTTAACTCGATTTGCAGGTATGAGATCAGCAGAGACCTGGAGCGGTGGCTGGAGATTGATCGAGTCACAGGAGACATCAGTGTGAAGAGAGCGTTCAACATGAGGTCTCCACATGTGAAAAACAACGTCTACACTGCTACGGTCAAGGTCACAGGTCAGTCTGAAGAAAATACACAGAAAAGCCTTGACTATAAATGTGATTCAGAATGATGATATTAGTATAATTTTGTATTTGCTTTAATATTCTTATGTTGATTTAGTCCACTGGTTACTCTTGCTCTACAATAAAGGGAGGTTTGAGAGTTGCCTGCACTCATATTTTATCATTTCAGCCAAAATACAAATAAAATTCATCAGTAGGGAAAAAAATCTGTGATGTCAACTCCAAAACTAAGTAGTATTTTCTTTCCTGGAATATACTGTACTTTGTGTAACCACCACCTGATTTTCTCCGTAGAGATGTTATTGCATTGTCTGAAAGGTTTCACAGTATGGCATTAAACCTTCCTATCATCATAGAGACCAAACCAGGCAGAGTTACAGGTCAGATCTGTGGTGTGGCACAGTCAGAATGTCTGATTTTTAAGCAATAAAACCACCTGTAATTGAATAAATGTAAGGTTTAATGTCATATTGTGGGACATTTCAAGCAGAGCAATGACATGGTGACTGACCCCCAACCCAAAAGTTACACAGTGCACTTTTAACATGATTAATGGTATGAGTCTCTGTTGCCTTTGACTTTGTTTTCCCATCACCTTGATTATGATCTATAATCATTCAAAAAATATTATTTGAAAGCCTATCAACATAAACTCTACCAACACTAATCCTTTGTTTGTGTATATTTTCCTGTGCAGATTCTGGTGGTGTGTCCACAACTGCGACACTGTCCATCACTTTGAAGGAGACCAATGATTTTCCCCCTGAGCTCCACCCTCTGAGCGGCTCTGTGTGTAAAGACGCACGCAAGAAAAACTCCGGCCTGATTCTGACCGCTACAGACGAAGACCTCTCCCCACATGCTGCACCCTTTATCTTTGAAATGCTGGAGGATATGTCTATCAACTGGACTGTCATTCAAATAAATGGTGAGAGATGCCCAAGTGTTTTGAAACAATAGAGGAGACCAGACTGGCCTTCATAGACAAGAAACAAGTAAAATAATAGAACTGGTTTAACAAAGTATGCTTTTTGTTTCTAGTGTTATCATAACATAGAGAAACCATTAAAAAAAATTGCTTGAAATTAAATAGAGGCACTAAATTAGGAGTTTTGACTAACAATTATTTTTAAATAGACTTTTTCAATGAGTTCAATCAGTCAAATGATTATTTTTTTAATTTGATAAAGGTTGAAATATGGTGTTTCTAGATAGAGATTAATTAGTAGTACTGATGAAAATAAGACATTACTGTACATCTTTGTTTTGCATGTGTTTTACACAAAATCAAAATATGAAAATATGATTACAATAAGTCAGTTATTCTGATTAAGTGTTGCATCATATCATCAATAACTGACATTTACTCCTTAGCTATTCTTTAATTATTCAAGTTAGGATTGCCTGTGAAGTGCTCACACAAAACTATGGCTGGATCTTTAAAAGACATATATTATACTATTCTGATATGTTATAATATTATTTCCTCATCACAAACATACCCAGAGTGGTTTATTCACACATGTTCTTCTCTCAAACAGAAAACATTATGTTCCACTTGTGATGTCATGTGGTAATATAGGAAGTGTTCCACTAAGTTTCTAAAGCCCCCACACCTTCACTAGCATCATTTTGTTGATTTATGGAATTGATCATCTCTACTGAATTAAAGGTAAAAGTTAGCTGTTAACTTGAAAACTAGCACTACATGACATCACAAGGTGAAACAGAGCGATTAATAATAAAGGGTTACTCAAACGTGTGTGAATGAAACAAAACACAACTCCAGGTATGTTTTTGAGGAGGTGACAGCATTACAGTATAACATGACTTAAAGCTCACAAGAGTCAACTTTTAAACTTTTTTGTATGTTCTTCAGGTACTCATGCTTTGCTTCAGCCACTGGTGGACCTGGAGCCTGGAGAGTATGTGGTGGCTGTGCTAGTGTCAGACTCAGGCAGCCCAGTGCTTGGAGCTATAGCTCAGGTCAACATCACTGTGTGCCTCTGTGATTCTTTTGGAGACTGTAAGTCAGAGGCGGGGGCCATCTTTGGGGCCACAGTGGGAATAAACTTCATCGCTCTCATCATCATAATGGCCTGCATTGCACTTCTGCTGTGTAAGTTAAGATGAACTTTACCAAAAAATAAATTTACAGTGAATTTTGTATAGAGAGACTATGAGCCAGTGATGCATCTATGTTCAAATATATACAAATACTACTACCACCACTTACTATTACTATGACTATTACTGCTACTATTACTACTACTGCTACTACTACTACTACTTCTACTACTACTACAACTACTATTTACTATTCCTACTATTACTATTACTACAACTTGGATTTCCCTCAGGATCAATAAAGTATCTCTCTCTTTCGCTCTTTCTCCTGCTGCTACTACAACTTAATACTACTACTTACCATTACCATTACTACTATTACTGCTACTGTTACTACTACTGCTACTACTACTACTTACTCATTATGTTGTGGTACAGTGCTGCTCCTCCTGGCTGTGGCTATAACCTCCTGTGGAAGCCGACATCACATAAAAAAAGGGACTGGCCTGCTGGTTGGAGATTCAGAAGATGACATTCGAGACAATGTGCTCAATTATGACGAGCAAGGAGGTGGTGAGGAGGATGAGGTATGTTTTAATGAATGTGAATTTTAACTTTATTTTGATATGTGCATGATTGATTGATCTGTTATGTGTTTCCTCATCACAAACATACTTGGGGATATGTTGTTTCATTCACATACGCTTAACACACAAATCCTGCATTTTTAGGCTTTAGTGTTCTTCTCTCAAACAGAAACCACTCTGTTCCACCTTGTGATGGCATGTGGTAATACAGGAAGTGCTCCATTGTGTTTTTAAACAGCGTCATCAACGTTTGCTAGAATCATTTGGATGAGTTCAGACCTGGAATTGACAATAAGTACTCATCTTAAGGTAAATGGGAGCTGCTAACTTGAAAACTACCACTGCATGACATCACAAGGTGGACCAGAGCAATTTGAGCTTTGGAGATGTAGCTAGATTAATACTAAAAGGATTACTTTAACATGTGAATGAAACAAAACACAACTCCAGGTATGTTTTTCAGGAGGTAACAAAATCTAAATATGTCTTACAGCTCAAAATTTTAAGTTTTGTAATGTAGGACCATTAAGTATTTGTTTATTTTAATTTGTAGAATGCTTTCAACATTGATATGCTGTGGAACCCCCATGACGCTCCCTCCACTCCTGGATCATACTGTCCCATTTCAGGCCCAAGAGGGAAGCAGCCTTTGAGGAGAGACGCTCCACAGAATCTGCCCTCACCCACCTACCCCCGGAGACCACCAACTGACCCAACAGACATCGAGGACTATATCAATGATGTATGAGCTGCACTTATGACTTTTAATGGACTTTAAGTGAACTGTATATTTAGTGAGGTGTAAAGAATATATAGTTAATTATTTTTACAGTCATTATGGGCTTTTGATGTTTTAACCTCATATCAGCATGGCAAAAGGAGTAATTCAACTTGTCAACTGGACAAAAGTTTATTTGGTTGAATACGTTTCGCAGCTCATCCAAGCTGCTTCTGCAGTTCTGGTCAGACGCTGGTGGACACTGCCTATATCTGCCTGAAGGGAGGAGCCAACTACAATGAAATTACTCTGAAACTACTTAACCAGAGAAAAGAACTGGTTTGAGAGGGGAGATAAAGAGGCTATTTTTGGCCAAATAAACTTTTGTCCAGTTGACAAATTGAATTTCTCCTTTTGCCATGGATTCCACCTGGACAACTGAGGGATTCTACACTCATATCAGCATATTCACATAATACAGTATAAAATCTGATAAAGAAGCATCAAAAACATATCATGGACTTGGAGCATATTAGACCATCTCCTTGTCCCTACCAGTAATGGCAATGGGAAGAGCAGATGAAGAGAGAATGATGAAAATCTAGCACTGGTGCCATAGCAATTAGCAACGATTCAAAACATTTATATATTTTGAATCATCCAAACTAGCCTATAAAGAGGAAGTTGAATACCATGATTAACTAGAGCTCAAGTGAATATACTGAAGTATATTTTACAATTTGACTAGTATGAAATAGAAAATGTAAATCTTGTTATGCATTTTTCTGAATTAGATAATTCACATTATGCTCACATAAAATTTTCACAAGGAATTGTAAGCATTTTCTATTTTATTTATTTGTGTGTGTGAGTGTGTCTACGTAGTCTTTTCCATTGACTATATTTTGTCTTCAATCAGGGCCTGGAAGCAGCTGACAATGATCCAAATGTGCCTCCTTATGACACAGCCTTGATCTACGACTTTGAGGGAGAGGGTTCGCTGGCAGGAAGTCTCAGCTCCATCGCCTCAGGCAGCTCAGACGGAGACCAGGACTACGACTACCTCAATGACTGGGGCCCACGCTTTAAGAAACTGGCCAATTTGTACGACCCACGCTAGCAATGATGGAAAAATGGAAAAGCGCTGGAAAAGACAGCATTAACAAACACGTATATGGCTTGAGTGTTTCTCTGGGAGCATTAAAGAGGTTGTGTTGTAGGACCTGACAAAGCCAAGCAAAAGTGAATCAAAGTGAAAAGCGGACTTGAACATATTGTGCCTATGGTTTCTTATGAAAGCTATGGGCTGACACTACTCCAATGGTTTGTGTAAAACTTCTCAGCAGTTCAGGAGATTTTAAATTACACAGCTGTAAGGACAGGCGCTGCGACTGGTAACTTGTGTGTTGTTGACTTTTTTGTGTTTTCTCAGACATATCAGTGATGGTGCATTCTGAGATTTCAAAACTTTTTAATGTATTTGTTTTTTTTATAATTGATTTTATAAGGCAAATCTGCAGTTTGATTTTTTCTTTTGTTATTGTAAATCCTCCATTCCAGTGATGTTTCTTTATTCGTTAAAATTATTGAACAAAATGGCAATAATGTTTTCACATTTCAGTGCTACTCATGCATACGGAGGAATCACTTTTTTGAGTTTTATTTCAGTTTTTACCAAATTACAAAATAAATGTGCATTTTTCTCTTGTATTTGTTCTTGCCTTTGCCAGCTTAATAAATAGATTTAAGAGCAGGTAGAAATGGTAAGGAACATTTTATTTAAATAACTTAATGCTCACTATTGGCCCAAAGGTAAATCTTCAATCTCATACATTGAAGACTTAAAAGGACAATTTTGTTTTCCAACATGTTTACTGCAAATAAAATAAAATACAGTCCTAAAGGCTGTAGGAGCAAATTTACTTCTTAGCCACTTAATTGAAACCATGTTCAGAAGTGCTGCTTATTGATGTGGTATTGCATATACACTTGCTTTTTAAGTAACAGTTATGATTTTGATTTTACAGTATCTCCTTCCAGTAGATTATAATAGTAGTCAAATTGGCACAAAGTATATCTGTTCAGACCACTTGTGGATTGACATCGTCCTGCTGGTGTTTTCGAGGAGGTGGAGGTGTGTCATCTTCCCCAGTGTCCTGCTTGTCTCTCTCTGCCTCCACCCAGCTCTGTGGGACGATCATCTTCTTTGGGCCGTGAGGGGGAGGACCCAGCAAGGCTTCAATGTCATCGTAGTTCACCACTTCACGCTCCAACAGGGCATTAGCCAACTGTAAACACAGGGCTCATGGTTTAATGTACTCTCTTATGAGGCTGGTTTTAGAGTAGATCATCTGAATTTACCATTGTAAGTTTGTCCCGGTTGTCGAGCAGTATCTTCTCTGTTTGCCTGTAGGCCCGGGCTATCAGCATCTTTGCCTCCTGATCACAGAGGAGGATTTTAGAAGAGTTTTCATTTAATGTCTTGTCATTTACTACATACATGATCCATCTGATGCTGCAGTCCTTGACTAAAAGGGCGACGTCCAACGGCACCTTGCTCCTCTGTCTCTGGGAAGGAGACTTGCCCAACACTGTCACACATACCATACTGCTTTACCATGGAATATGCCACACGGGTCACCTTACGCAGATCATCATGAGCTCCTGAAAAAGATGAATATTGTTAGTATCAAACCAAAACATGTCCACAAGGAACTAGACATAAACATAAACAGCACCTGTGGTAACTTTGTTAAAGGTGATAGCTTCAGCAGCTCGACCCCCCAGGGCCATGCACATGCGCTCAAACAGCTGTTCCTTCGTGAATAGATACTGGTCACGAGGCAAGATCTGGGCAAACCCCAGAGCTGCATTTGTCCGTGGGGCTATGGACACCTATGCAAAATAAATAATAATAAATATAATGATGATATACATTTGTTAGGTAGGTTAGTACTTTAACATTGAGGTGGTTTGTGCCTTCATGACCGCCTCTGTGTGCTCAAGTAGCCAGCCAACTAAAGCGTGTCCAGACTCATGGAAAGCAACCACTCTTCGTTCCTCCTTCGATAGGATCTTACTCTTCTTAACACTTCCTATAAACAAAACATACATTTGAAAGGAAGAATGCGGTATGAAAAAAAAACAAAAAACTACTGCACCTCCTATTACTCTTTCCACAGCATATTCAAAGTTCATAGTGTCAATATACTTATGGCCTTCTCTGGCTGCATGCAGCGCTGCTTCATTACAAATATTAGCAATGTCTGCACCTGTAGACAAATCACTCAGATAACACACTTCATGTTTATGATGATGAGAATAAAATATAGTCCAATGTACCACTGAATCCTGGAGTGAGCTCAGCCAGGCGTAGAGAATAGAAACTTGCTGGTTGGTTTAGCTTTAGAAATTTCAAATGCTGCTCATAGATTTCCTTTCTTTCCTGAAAGCAAAGAAACAAATATTTTTAAAATACTTTTTAATAAACAAGAAATACAAGTACAGTGGATTTCTAAAATGCCAGATGAAACATTAATTTGATAATGTCAACAAATCAACCTGTAGCGTGGGCAAGTCAATGAAGATGTGTCTGTCTAGTCGACCTGGTCTCATAAGAGCATTATCTAAGATATCAGCTCTGTTGGTGGAGGCTAGTACAATCACATGATCTGTTGTTCCCATTCCTGCAAAAATGTGAGAGATTGTATGAAAAATATGGTATATGTATGCAACATATGTATGTACAGCATGTGAGAAGTAATTGTGTCTTTTAGAAGAAAATGCTTTAATTAAATATACCATCCATTTCAACCAGGAGCTGATTGAGTGTCTGTTCTTCTTCAGTGTTAGAGAAGCCGGACATGTTGGAAGAGCGTTTTTTCCCCACAGCGTCAATCTCATCAATATAAACAATGCAAGGAGCTCTGGCACGGGCCTCTTTGAACAAACTCCTAACTCTGGCAGCACCTAAACCTGAAATGAAATGTGTTTAGTTAGAAGACTTAACTTCAGTGTAACTTATGTACAGTGCTGGATATAAATGTACCTCCAATGACCTCCACAAACTCAGAGCCTGCCATAGCCAGGAAAGGTACCTGAGCCTCAGTAGCAACAGCTTTGGCCAGCAGAGTCTTGCCACAGCCAGGGGGCCCCAACAGAAGGGCACCCTTGGGCACTTTAGCTCCAAGCTGTAGATATCGATCAGGGCTCTGACAACACAGATAGTATTTTAGTCCACTGATAAAAAGCAAATGTCAAATAAACCATCTTACTTTAAGGTAGTCCACAAATTCCTTCACTTCCATCTTGGCCTCATGCATTCCAGCTACATCCTTAAATTTCACACCTTTTCCTGATTTTCCGTCAACAATGGTAAACTTTGCCATTTTCAGTTGGTTCTGGAGTAAAAATGAGTATGTATGTAAAGGCAAAGTAATTGAATTTATACACCAAAATATGACTTTCTATAGTGTTACTCACAAAAGCACTAAATCCACCTTCTCTGCCTCCCATGCCAGCAAGACGGAAAATATACCAAAGAATTCCCACACCAATGGCTGCCATTCCAAGAGCATAGAGCGCACTACAAACCAAGTTACACATTGCTTGAATTACACCAAAACCAATTTAGATGATAGAAACAGAACTCCATTCAGTCATTTTGATGTAAATTCATAAAATCAGCAGATTCTTACTTTCCAAAGAATCCAGTGCGTTTATAGGAGACGGGAATTCTGTCTTTTGAGTCAATATTCAACTCTTCTTCAGCAGCTCTGAGCTTCTCTTCAAATTTGTCAATGTTGGCAACCTGCATTCTGTACATCAATGCAAGCCTCTGTTGAAAAACAAAGGCATTTGTAAATTGCTAAATTTCTGTGATATATTTGAATTATCTCATATTTAACCTACAGGTCGCCCAAAAATAACGGCTCCAGGATGAAGATAGATTTCGACAGTGTCACTTTCAGGGACAACTTGTACACGTGACACTTCCCCCTTTGCCAGCATCTCATTGACAAAGTCATTCCATGAGATGTTGCCGCCGCTGGTGTTTATGGAGTTTAGCAGGCTCATAATCAGTGCAATAAAAAACAAAGTTCGAAGACGTTCTCTGTACATTTGATCCTCTTGCTCTCTACGTTTCTTGTCTTCTAAAAAACAAATTAGTGTATATTATCAAATCAAACAATCAAAGACCTAATTGGAGAGTACCTTCATCCTCTTCTGGAGTTCGACCCTTTGGACCATCAGTCTTTTTCTTCTCCTGTCTAGATTGCGAGGTATTGAAAAAATATCTTGGCCCTGAAACAAATTAGTTACAAATGAATGAACAGTCAATTTTGTGAATAGAAAAAAATAAATAATAACAAAGACGTATTCACCTAATATGTTAATCAATCCAACTGGGTTTCTTAGCAAATGACCCCTAATTAGGTCTGTGCTGATATCAACCATTCCTGGACTCATGGGTTGAAAAAGAATACTCTAGCAGAAAATATTAGAAATGTGAATACATTATAATTGCCCTTTTTTATTATATTAATCCCAAAAAAAAAAAAAAAAAAAAAGTTCAGTTATCAAAGAGCACCAGTGATATCCCAAGTTTTATAACACTTGTATTTTGCAACACTAGTGTGCGGTTTTCGTTACCTTGATAAAGTGATGGTTTGTACTTGATAGCAGTCGCTCAGACTTTGAAAGAACAGTCTTTGTAAGTTGGTTGTCGCTCCTATATAAGATGTTTTTAACATTGTTATTAGATACTTTCTTCAGAGCTTGATAGTTTCGTCCTGACAGAATCCACAAGAAGCCTCTACTGTACTTTCTGTAAAGTCCTGCACGGTACCGTAGTACAGATGCCATAGTAATAATATCTATCTATCTACCACTCAGATGGTAGATGCATGATTGAATGTTTTTTAAAAGATAGCAGGCTCCTAGCTAGCTCAACACTCAAATATGTCTGTATTTCTATGTCTGTTCTTAACAACCCGATTGCTTTACTCACTGTTCTACTTGACAAAAACTGTAAATAAACTAGCAGATGTCAACCAACACGTCCATGCACTTGTGCATAATTAAAAAACGGTCATATTTCCATAATAAGAGTGCAGCAGTAGTGAGCTCAGGCGTTTCAAAACATTTGCTCTTCTTTGACTCTTTAGAGCTTGAAAAACGCTAGACGAGACATTAAATACAATTAACGCCCCCTGCTGCTCGGGCATGAGAAGCACAACAACAAGTAATTTTAATCCAAATGTATTTTATAATTAATAATAACAACATATTATATCCTCTCTTTTTTCTTGCGCAGACTCATTTCTTTCATGTTTTTATGTGCATTATTGTTCGATACAGGCTAGATAGCTACCATAAATCACACTGGCTATTCTTTTCATTGTCATTTGTAAATAAACGGAATACATTGAACATGCATTATTTTTTTATTATGATATAATATAGTAAAAACTAACATAATGAATAATATTCTGAATTTGGGGTAAAGGAGTACGTAATCTGAAAATAATGCGTTTGTCTGAAAATTTCAGCAGATGGCACTATATTTCAGTTAACTATTTGCTCTATATTTTGTGTACGCATATTATTCGTATTAAGCTATAATAGTCATAGACTGTATAAAGTCTATGCGCATATTGCACGCATAACTCAAATATTTACATTTCACTATGACGCAATATATAAATTAATTGGCCATACATGTTCAATAAACATTGTAAAATATTTCAGTGGACCATCATTGCATCCTTGAACACATGGGATAGATCTTATCAATCTTAAATTTTAAGGGTTTATTTTGCATTAAAATAAAACAGATTGTACTGAGGTACATTACCAAAATGTCAAAACGTAAAAAAAAAAAATATGTTTTTGCGAAAATTTAGCAACATACCAAAAAATATGAAAGCACGCACAAATTAGAGTGAACTTTGTTTATTGTTATAAACCACATACACCTGTAGCATGTACTCCATTTCCTCTGCCTCGTCCTACAAAAACATAATGGAGTGTTGGCCGTGTATTTGAAACTGCGTCCCTTGGTCAGCCATGTTGGATCTCACTGTCTTACAAACAGAATGAGCAAAGACTCTGTCGAGGAGCCAAAATGGCGTCAGTTTCCCCATCTAATCAAAGCCGGAACCGCCCAAAGAAAATCTGCCAATTGCAGCGCTCGTTTCATTCACGAAATGTTTTCGTCATCGCGTCCACACACACGAAGCCAAAGGCCGCTCGGAAACCGCTCGAATGGGTTGGCGGAGAGGATTACATCGAAACTAAATATTGTATTTTGACGATATGCGCGAAATCATGCAAGTCTGCAGCTGGTCGAATGGACTTCTAAAGACTTTAACTTGCTGGTGAAGATTCATCTGTTCACCTAAAAACGAGTTTTCTGTGGATATTTCAGTGTTTTTTTTTCTCTCGGTCGTCTGTTTGGTGCGTTAGCCTCCGTTGCAGCAGCGCCGAGCTGCTTTGGAGCCGCGATGGTCGACTTTATGCGGATGTCTTTAGGAAGTCTACCTTGAACCGAAAGCAACAAATGGGAACATCTAGCATTGGCCGAAAACATCGCGGCGTAGACTAAATATTTTTATATTTTATTTGGGGGGACACACAACAAAGGTAAGCTATAAAAATATGGTTTTGCAAAGCTAACAACAAACTGTCTTACTCGTTGGTGTTTGCATGAGCCTGGACGCTAATATGTTGCGTCAAAGGTCAGCTAGCCCAAGTGTTTTGTATTTGTTTTATTTATTTTGCCGCCGTTATACTAATTACGTATGTATATATAGTCACATAGTTCAGTATTTACTGCCTGCTTTAGGCTTGACGCTGATTGCAGAACCTGGCTTTTCATGGGGTAATGTTTTGACTTGTTCTACAGTAGTTTATTTGCACAAGCTTTGGTACAGGATTGCATGGGAGTAATATTTGTTTGGATTTTGTATTGAATATGCATTTCTTACAGTTACATAATTTGCAGTGTTAGAGTGCACTTGTCAATTCTTGCAGATTTCGTACAAACTGAAGTTGACCTATTTCTGACTACTGCATATTAGTTGTCCTATAATTGTGTGGAGTTGAATTCAGAATTTAGTGTTGCATTATTATGTTTGTAGTAATAGACTGAGCTCCATGCATGGATATCCGCGTGTGTTTCTAGAAAACTACAATGTTGTGTGTGCAGTAGGACAGCATGGAGCAGGGGATGTGGCAGAAACAGAAACGGAGACAGGTGGAGATGCTCTTTACTGTGGTGCAGTAGTGATGCTGGGAAACCACTGCAGTGCTGCTGGTGTTGTTTCTTCCAAGACTGAGTATGTTTGAGTTTGTTGGGCGTTCTTGTTGACTACAATGCAGAGGCTCTGATGCATAGTGTGGACAGGCACAACCCTTATTTCTCTAATTTACCCCTGGCATACTCAGTGTTGCCTATGTGGAACTCATGTGGCAACATCATTATACTATCTATGTTTTGTTCAGAGAGATGCTTCATGTGATTTCACTATACAAATTATACCATTTGGTATAATTGAAAGTTTGATTCTTGCCCTCTTACTTTACTGTAATATTATTAGAGTGCACAAGTTCTGTTTAAAATGTATAATTGTATAATAATGGTATAGTAATAGTATAATGGTGTTGTTTTGCCATATAGAATGTCTTGGCCCATTTGGATGGTCACACTGTTTGGCCTGAATTATGACATCGCTCACTGATCACTACCCAATTACCTAAAAACACTGTAACCTGCCATACACTGTTAAAGCTCATATCCACTGTAACAAGAACAGACAGTCCATATAAGAGGGGAAAGTCTGAAAGTGTGGATGCTGATCGAGACAAGGGGTCAGATTAAAAGCCACTGATGCAGAGCACTGCAGCAGAGGCACGTTACACATCATCTGTCATGACTCTGCAAATTAAATTTTCAGTAACAAGATTCACTATCTGTTCAAAATGAGACGCATCTCATTCATCATATTTACAAATGGAATTTAATGCAGGAATTTCACATGCATTTCTAGGATGGAGTTGGTTATTGCAAGATCAGTTGTTTCATTTCCCTTTTGTGGAGCTTTTCCAGTGATATGAAACGATAATATATTATACTGTATACCACATGGAGCATTGACCATAAATACTACACAAGCCCAGTTTTTTGAATGTTTAGTCAAACATAAATTGTACAGTGGGAGTAGGGGCCACAGTTTGCCCATTGCTTTCCAAGAATGGTGGCTAATTCTGTTTCTGAGCCATTTGAGCCGTGTATCTGAGTTAAATGTGTATGGCATTGTGCTTTATTTCTGGGGTATCAGGAGTACATCTTTGTCCAAACTGAGTTGTCTTAGAAGTACTGCTGGAATCCCACAAGCAGGTTTAAGTTGTGGCTGCTGTGACTATTTGACTCCTGTTTTATGTCTTTGCAATAGAGGTGAGATCATGATTTATTGGAATATGGACACTTTTGTTTTTTGGACATGTGGATAATTTTAATATTAAGTTCAGTGTCTGTTATAACAACTAAATCATAGCTATAACTACAAATAGCCATATTGATACTTTTGAGTCAGGTTCTGTCGATCCATTGAAAATGTTTGGGAATATACTGCATACTGCAACGGGATTGCCATTGCTGAAGCTTTGGCTGAAACCTGTTAAAAGAAAATCATCTTTCCCATTCACAAGTGCACGAAGTACGTCCTTATGTCTGTGCAGCCATGTTTGTTTTGTTTCATTTAATAATGGGAATTCATCTTGGTTTTGAGCAATTGTCAGCTAGACTTGGATGGTGCACTGTAGTCCTTTAGTTAATTAGATGTTTAATTGGTCAATGAAGTCTTAAAGGGATAGTGCGTTTTTTTGATGTTAATCTGTATGGCTGACAGGCTAATAGGGCTAATGTGGGTGCATTGATACGAATCGAGAAAGAAAATATGCAAATGCGAAATACGCTGCTGAATTTTTAGCGGACAACTGTCTGGGATGCAAATGTATCACTTTTCGGACAAATGTTGTTTGAGAAGAAAAACAAGCGGACACATGTGTGATAGCGCAGCATGACCCGGCGTGGGGCTGCGAGCACGAGACCTGTGCTCAAACCGTGCCTCCTCTAGACCAGATCTAAACCAGGTCTAAACCAGGATTAAACCATCTTGCCTGCATTCGTTCATGCGCTCGGACTGCAGTCCCGATGGGAGGCACATCCCCTCCCCTCCTCGCTGCTCGCCTCAGCCGTGACTCGTGAGGTACACCGGCAGAGCTAGCACGAAACCAGGAAATAGACCCGCACGCGGTGGTTTAATCCTGGTTTAGAGGAGACACGGTTTGAGCACGGGTCTCGTGCTCGCAGCCCCGCGCCGGGTCATGCTGCGCTATCACACATGTGTCCGCGCACCCACGCAGTCGCTGCTCGCCTCAGCCGTGACTCGTGAGGTACACCGGTGCTGCTGCTAATAGCAGAGCTAGCACGAAACCAGGAAATAGACCCGCAGGCGGCGCTTTAATCCTGGTGTCCAGTCCAGGTTTAGTCCTGGTCCAGTCCAGGTTTAGACCTTGGTCTAGACCTGGTATAGTCCGCGTTTAGTCCTGGGTCTACAGCCTCTTAGCCAATCAGGATGCAGAACACAGTGTTACACTATAAAAAAAAAGTTACACTATAAAAATAAAAAAAACTTGGAACGGGGCCTTGGAACGAATCAGGCTTTTTCCATTGAAATAGCTACTCACGAAAAATTCACGTTACGAAACCACTTCTGGAACGAATTAATTTCGTAAGGTGAGGTACCACTGTATATATGTGTGTGTGTGTGTGTGTGTGTATGTATATGTATATGTATATATATGTATGTGTGTGTGTGTGTGTGTGTGTGTGTGTGTGTATGTATGTGTATATATATATAATTTTATATTTGGAGCTAAATTATTCCCTGATTGTGGGAAAGATGTTGCCTGGAAGAATCCATGACTCATCGCTGTACCAGCGAGTGAGTCTGGTAACGTTTGATCCACAGAATGCGCTGCGGTTGCGCGTAGACAGACAGCTAAGTGAACCAATCAGAGATTGCGTCATCTTGATTCAAAACTGAGGCGGAACTTCCGCTGCCTAAGAGTGACTTTGCGGGCAAAGGCGGGTGCACTGACGTCACCATCTTTGAACGAATTAGAATCGCGGAGTCGGTTTGGAACCGGAGGAGCGAGAGTGGATGGAGAGTGTCCAAATGGTATCGCGGTGTATAGGAAATACAGAGAGATATCATATGGCTGGCCAGGTAAGGAAAGATGGACTGGAGTGGGTAGTGTTGTGTTTTTCCTCGAGTGATGCAGAAAAGAGGGAGCCACTGTCTGTGTTCATGTATGTTAGCTTGTGCAGTCTGTACAGTGAACCCTCGCTCTATCGTGGTTCACTGTTTGCGGCCTTGCTGTTTCGCTGATTTTTTTTTTTCAAAAATTTTTTTTTTCCTTTTTTTTTTTTTATAGTGTAACTTTTTTTTTTTCATAGTGTAACAATGTGTTCTGCGTCCTAATTGGCTAAGAGACTAGACCAGGACTAAACGTGGACTAAACCAGGTCTAGACCAGAACTAAACCAGGTCTAAACCTGGACTGGCCCTGGACTAAACCAGGACTGGACCAGGTCTAGACCTGGACTAAACCGGGACTAGACCCAGTCTGAACCAGGATTAAATCACTCCGTGCGGCTTTTGCGTTCGTTTGTGCATGTTCTGTTTTTGGCTCAGGTTGAGAGCACGCGGACCGGGCACCGCAGTTCTATCTCGTGCTCGCAGTCCCGGTGTACGCGCGACACGTGCTGCTCTGTCATTGATTTGTCCACAATGAGGGGTTTATCGTGGACAAATCCGTGACAGAGCAGCACGTGTCGCGCACTTCTCCAAGGAGTTGGTGCATGTCTTGTCCCGGGACGTGGCGGTGCTCCTCGCCCGTCTGGAGCCGTGCCCCCCACGCATCACTATTAATACATTTTGTTGAAAATCTATGAAAGTTTGAGTGTTTAAACTAGAGACAAATGTGAGAAAATGTTAATTCCAGTCTTGGAAAAGTGTATAATGTGTGTGGTGAGGCATTTACAGCCTTAAAACATGTAGAATAATTGTAAAATATAAAGTTGTCCTACTTCGCGGATTTCTCTTATTGTGGGTTATTTCTGGAACCTAACCCCCGCGATAAACGAGGGATTACTGTATACAGCTGTGGCAACTTCAGAGAAATATTTGCGGCTTGGTAGCACATACTTTGGGTCCAAAACTTTCACTATGTTAATGAATCCGGGCTTTTCCACAGTATATGGGCACCATGTCTTTTACAATATGTGCTAGGATAGGCACTAGGATACATTTGTTGTGCTGCAACAGCTTTTGAACAGACCTTACAGCAAGCACTCGTTTGTTCTAAGTCTGACGCAAGAAAACCAAACCAAACTATAACAGATGTAGCAACACCTTTGTTTGGTACAAGCTCCGGCTTTCCCTCACTCATATGCTAGCTTGTTTGGGTACGCCCCGCTGTAGAACGTGGCGGCCCATTAGTTCCGCTTGCATTTAAAAAATAACAAAAAAATCGTTTTTCATAAAAACACATCGTCCTGAACTGTAAATTCGAATTAATTGATATAATCGATAAATCGCGCAGGTCTACTTGAAGCCGCTTCAGACATGAGAATTAGACACTGTTCACAAGGCATACATTCACCTTGGTCACCTCCTATGTTATAAATGGGAACAGCGTTTGACTGAAGGGCAGACAGTACGCAGCATGCTGCCGCGTTTGCAGCCGAATGGAGAGCTGAGGAGAGACAGCGACGTGCAGTCAGGTGCCTCACCTGTCCTTTTGGGGATAAAGGAAAAAAAAAAAAAAAAGCATACTTTAAACATTTTATATGTAACGATATTTATCCACAGCCAAGTTCTCCCCTACATTATGGAGTTTAGCTCAGTACGTAAAGTCGCTTGTCTTTAGTGCAGACACTCCAGGTTCAAGACCCCAATTTGTCATTTACATATTTATTTTGTTCTTTGTTCCTTTTTGTATGTAAACTAAATCATTTATTAATAACACAATGTTTTTATTAGTTGCGCACATGGTGCAGAGAACGCGCTGGATGAAATGGCTCTCTTATGGATAAATTAATGTTTTCTTCTGTAGTGGCTCTAAACGGTAGTCGTGGATCTTTCTAGTTAGCATGTGTTGCATATAAACATGATAGATAAACTTGAGATTACGGCTAAGAGTTTCATTGACAAACATGGAATTTACGAGATTTTTACTAGTTTTTTATTTTATTTTATTTGACATGTAGCAGCTGAGATAGCACAGAATCATCTGTTTAAAGTTAGGCTGCATGGTTGATATGGGTCCAATTAGGCCCTTAGGAATTATGGCATGTGTAGACTTGGAGCATGTTGGATGCTGCTTCACCATTCATCGTTAATACCTGTTGTCCGCGCGTCAATGCCCGTTCGCATCATTCACACCGCTTGACTCGCCCGAAAATGCTTCTCGCTGCCCGCGTGACATGCGTCGCAGGGCTTTAGTTGCTCGTCAGCGTGCCTCTACATAGGATTAACATGGAAATCGCAGTTCATGCTTGGCACGTCTGGTGTAAACGTACCTTTAGTCAAATATTATTTTATTAAGAAGGATTTACATGGACAACATCAAGAAGAAGGCATGGAAGGATGTAGCTAGAGTTTGGAGTGAATGGAGTCAGGTTAATCTCCCTTTTCACCTGCACTGTTGGTACTTCTCTTAATGTATAGCCATTATTGTGAGTGAAGTTTTTTTTGTTACATGCAGGCTAAGATCATGGCAAGCTTTTTACAGCTCATGCTTCTAGGCTGATAATATATGGAACAATCCTTTTTAAGGGTCAGTATTTATTGTGGGCACTTTTTCTTTGAACTGATGGAGAATTTGTTATTTTTCTGTACTATGAATATGATGAAATTTGAGCTGTGGAGGGTTGAATAAATAAAGTATATGACTCAAAGTGTTTAATTTATTGCAGGAATTTGCAGCTCATGTTCATTATCAATACTGTACAGAATAGGTTTTGGGGGGACCCTACTTCAGGGTTACCGTGTCGGTGGCATAATGGCATTCAGTATTGTCATCTGTATTTTCTGCAGCAGTATATTGTACTTCAAAACGTGTTGTTGTGACAGGCCTATACGCAACACAGCACGCCTCCCTTATTTGACTGATCGATACACTGGGCATGTCTTTAGTTGACCAAGAATTTCTTCAGTCCACTAACAGGCATTGTTGTCGAATCCAGAAAGTGGCACTGTGAAAGATACCACTATGGTATTGTTATCAAAACATTAACTTTCAACAAGTTTAAATATCTTATGGGTCATTAGTAGGAACTATAGGAAGTTACCACAGTTAATAATGAAAAAAGTACAGTTTCCTCAACAAAATACTATAATTTCTGGACTTTTGAGCACACCTTAATATAAGCCGCATCAATAAATTCTACTACAGTGGTCCCTCGTTTATCGCGGGGGTTATGTTCTAAAAATAACCCGCAATAAGCGAAATCCATGAAGTAGGACAACTTTATATTTTACAATTCTTCTACATGTTGTAAGGCTGTAAATGCTTCACCACACACATTGTAGACTTTTCTCAGACTGGAATTAATGTTTTCTCACATTTCTCTCTCGTTTAAACACTCAAACTTAAGTAGATTTTCAACAAAAAAATTTATTAATAGTGACGCGTGTATTTCACAGTTCCTCTGACCGCGCCTCTTTGTCCTGGTGCCTTTGTCCTGGTCTTTTACCAGGCCACCAGTGACGGACTGAGCGTCTGGCATTTGGGCACATGCCACACACCTTGGTCCGCGAGTACGAGACCATGCAGAGTCTGCACCGAATACCTAGCAATGCCGGATGAGCGCGGTGCGCCCTGCTCCAGCCCGTGGGTCCCTCTGTGCTCACACTGTTTGAATGAGAAGCAGTCCGAGCCGCACCAGGCTCTGGGGCCACCCACTTTCAGTCCCAGTGCGTCCTACGGATCCAGTAACTCATGTCTCCGTGCCCCTTGCGCATCCAGCCGGACTCCAGGAGCCGTGCCCCCGCGTTCCCCATCTATAACATCTATATAAATCTGGCAAACTGACCATGTTCTTTGTGTTAAAATTTGTACTGAATCCTTATTTGAAAATGGCTGTTATGATGAGAAACAAATTTTTTTTAAATAATAAAAGTGCCGTCTTGGAGGTTTGTATTTGTTTGATGTTGCTGACGTGATAGTCACACACTGTCAACAGTACAGAGTCTTTCTATATTCAGCTGCGTGAATGAGAACAGACTTGGGCTTTGGGGGGAATGATGTGTCTAAAATGTGTGGTTCATTGGGGCGCCGTGTCAGTTGTGTGGAAGTATTTCGGCTTTAAAAAAATCTGACGCTGATCAAACAATCGTATTCTGTAAATGTTGATGGGCTAAAGTTGTAGCCGCAAGAGGCAACACAAGCAATCTGCTTCACCACCTCCGTCACAAATATGGAATATGAAGAATGCACGAAACTAAGATCTCCATCCTCTTCCACGTCTGCAGGGAACATTCAAGTTGGCACTGCAACACAAACTGCGACTCAGTCGTCACTAAAAGACGCGTTTGCTAAGGGGACTGCCTACAACAAGAAAAGTAAACGGTGGAACGATATTACCAACTATTATACCAACTATTACTATACACTTGGCCAAACACATGTACCACATGGAAAAAAATATTGTCAAATACCGTGACACTGATATAATTTTTTTAAAATAATGTATACATTTTTGGTCATATTGCCCAGCTCTAGTCTAAACTACAGGTACAATATTCTGTTAATAATTGCAGCCTTGGTGATCTAAATATTTACACCACCTCAAATTGTAATTTTGATTCAGTGGCAATATATTTTGCAGTAGTCTACAATTATGTACATTATACATTGATAAAAGAAGAAATTCAATTTGTCAACTGGACAAAGTTTGTTTGGTCGAAAACGTTTCGCCGCTCATCCGAGAGGCTTCGTCAGCTCTGGTTCTAGTGCTGGTTAGACACTGTTTATATCTAGCTGCAGGGAGGAGCTCCCTACACTGAAATGGCTCTGAAACTATCTCCACTAATCTGTCTCTTTGTTTTTCAAATTACTCTGGCGACTAGTTTAGCCTCCCTATTCAAGCCTAACGACCCTCTCCACCCCTCTGCCCTGGATTGTCTGCCCTAATGTTTCTTTGTCTGTTTTTGACTTGGTTTGAGAATTTAATTATAAATGGGAGACAAGTTATGTCTAACTCCCCCATTTTGTTTAACGACGGATTCTCTTTTTTGACAATAATTGCCTCTTTAACCCCCCTCTCAAACCAGTTTTGTTCCCTGGCTAAGATCTGAACCTCCCTGTCCTTATAAGAATAAGAATGGCCCATGGCTTCTAGGTGAAGATGTACGGCAGATGACGGTCCACTCTGGCACGCCCGCCTGTGTTGGTACATCCTCTTGTGAAGTGGCTGTTTGGTTTCCCCAATGTAGCGATCACTTTGTCCAGTTGACAAATTGAATTTCTCCTTTTATCATGGATTCTACCTGGACGACTGAGGACTCTTCACGCATATTGATATACATTATATTGTTTGTGTGTGTGTCACTTTTTTTTTTAACCTTTTGACTTAATACCACTTTCTTTGTTATAAAGGACCAATATATGATATACTATGACTTACCTTTTTCTTTTCTTTTTTTTGTAGTTTACTAGTCAGGATAATTCTTTTAATTGTTACAGCCCTCTTGCGCAGCCCTAGTGCCTGTAACTGTAAAGTGCAAAAGAGCCCATTACAACAGTTTTCTCAAAGGACCTAACAAGTCCAGCTCCTGTGCCCTCCAACATGGCGGTTTGTTTACAAATGATGGTTGGTGATTGCAGAGAGTTAGTGGCTGTGAAGTGTGGGGTGTGTGGGCGGCTGACAGTGCATTGGTCCTCTTCTCTGTTCAAAATATGGCTGAAGGCGCTCTGTTTGATGTGCGAATGGGAGAAGAGAGTGCTGGTCTTATATTCAGAGATACAGAGAGAAAGAGAGAGTGTAGCTGACTCTTTCTGCAGCCTGCCTTCTGTCAGCATGCCCCTCCCCCACACAGGCCTATGGTGTGGTCCTTTTAGGTAAACAAGCGTGGCTACTCCTGTTTCTTGCCTCTGCGTGGCTCAGTTTCTGCCTCAGTCGGCCCCTTCCTCCACCCATTTCCAGTTTAGTAAATCTTTTATAGCTGCACAATCTCGGTGGATACTCTAATGGCAACGGATGGTCTTTGAAATTCTGCCTAGTCCTTTCTCCCTTCCTCTGCTCCAAATGGAACAAAATGGCGGGGCCCTAGTCCTGCTGTTCCCCTCAGGGACCATATAGCCTCATTTTGGGCTTTGGAGGGTCCTAATGGTTGGTGCTGCCTCCATCTAGGCTAGGCTTGTGTTGGCCTTGTTTATCTTTCTTTGCTCTGTGTGTGTGTGTGTGTGTGTGTGTGTGTGTGTGTGTGTGTGTGTGTGTGTGTGTGTGTGTGTGTGTGTGTGTGTGTGTGTGTGTGTGTGTGTGTGTGTGTGTGTGTGTGTGTGTGTGTGTGTGTGTGTGCGCGCGTATATGTGCGTATATATACATATATACGTATATACGTATATACGTATATACATATATATGTATATATGTATATAAGTGTATATATATATATAATATTAGGGTTGGGCGGTAATACGGTATACTGCGGTATCTAAAAATAGCAACGGTATCAGATTCATTACCGTCATTAAAAAAAATAAAAAATCTTGCCCTAATATAATATTAACTATAATTAATTTAATGCCTAAATAAAGAGTGTTTGTCCAGCACCTATGTATGTGTGGTTGTGTTTGTTAATTTAATACTATTACAGTTTAAAACTAATATTACTATCCGAGAGATGACGTTCGGTTATAAAGTCACTGCTTCTGATAATAGTTGCGGTCCCTTTAAGAAAGGCGTGACGTTTGACACGATGCTTTTGTGTTCTAGCACAGCGCCTTTTCTGATATTCTCGCGTGTTAATAAAAACAACTCTCCGTTTTTGAGTCTGAAATGTGAGAAGTTTTCGGGTTTCTTATTACAAACGCAACTTCCACACGAGACTGTTATTCTGGGAGATGAAGACCCCCTTCTTTGGTGGAACGAGGGTTGCCCGAAAATATCTGTGCTCTCCATCGGAACAGGTCTTCAGCACCGCGGGCAAAGTTTTCAATCCACAACGTGCCTTACTCAAGCCGGAAAAAGTGAACATGCTGGTTTTGCATTCAATAGCTTAATATTTTTATTTTCAATAAGGAGTAGCTTTTTCTGACGGACGAAAACGGTTCGGGATGTTGTATAGTTGTACGTTTAATTTATTTGATTCATGTTAATAGATTTTAAAAATATACAAACGAGCAGTATTTTCCACTGCGTTCTCAGGACAGGGTTATATATGCACATTTTCGGTTATGTCTTGTTATTTATTGTTCAGATTTTCTTATTTGATAAGATCAAGTATTTTATTTGATTCCTGTTGGTTTCTTAGCTTTAGCCCACAGACAATGTCATTTCGTTCCATCGGTTGGCTGCTGTATTTGCACTTTAAACATTTGTTAATAAAAGTTACTAATTTTGTACATGTTTTGTTATGTTTTCAGTATCATTAGGCCTATGTAATGCTTGCTATTCTGTTTCTGAACGGTATAGGTGCAAGCTGCCATTTGGCGAGGCGACTCCACTGTAGTGCTACGAAGTGTTTTTTTTTTTTTTTTAGCCTTAGCAACGGTAATACCGTATACCCCGGGAAAATGTGGACACGGTTTAACGGTATCAAAATTTGGATACCGCCCAAGTCACCTGAATTTTAGTGTTTCAATAGGGTCTTTAAGAATAAAAGCTATAGTATACATAACACTGAATCATAAATATATCATAGTATTATTATATTGTATATTCCTTAGTAAAAAGCAGACAAATGTATTGATGCTGAATAACAAAATACAGTAATCCCTCGCTCTATGGTGGTTTGCGGATTTATTTTTTCCAATTTATTTTTATTTTTATAGTGTAACATTTTTTTTAATAGTGTAACATTGTGTTCTGCGTCCTGATTGGCTAAGAGACTAGACCAGGACTAAACGTGGACTAAACCAGGTCTAGACCAGAACTGAACCAGGTCTAAACCAGGTCTAAACGTGGACTGGGCCTGGACTAAACCAGGACTGGACCAGGTCTAGGCCAGGATTAAACCACCACGTGTCGCTGCTGGTTTCGTGCAGCTGGTTTGTGGCTAGGGCTGAGACTACGCATTCCCGCCAGTGCCGTTGGCGCCTGCGGCCGGCTGTGAGTCGAGCTTGGCGCAGCGCGGTTGCCTTGTTTCGTGACCACGCGATTAGTGATTAATTGCAATTAATGCATTTTGTTCGACCAACGTCTTGATCGACAATTAATCGTAAGTTGATTAATTGTTGACATCCCTAAAATATATATATATATATATGTCTGTATATGTATGTATATTTGTGTATATATATTAGGGATGTCAACAATTAATCGATTAACGATTAATTGTTTATTTGAACTCCTTCAGCCCCAGATCCCATCCAGAGGTCTGCGTTCTGCTGACCAGCACCTCCTGGTTGTCCCTAGGACCAGGCTGAAGACCAGAGGGGATAGGGCCTTCTCTGTGGCCGCTCCACGACTGTGGAACACTTTACCTTTGCACATTAGAACTGCACAATCACTGGAGCACTTTAAATCCCTGCTAAAAACGCACCTTTTCTCATTGGCCTTTACTCCGAGTTAGGAAGAGACACCTTGGCACCTTCTTGCTGTTGATGTTGTTGTTTTATTATTATTATTATTATTATTATTATTATTATTATTATTTTATTATTGTCACCATTGTTATTATTGTTGTTATTTTAACTCTACCTGATTTTTATGTCACCTTTAATGTTGTTCAGCACTTTGGTAAGCTTTGGCTGTTTTAAATGTGCTATATAAATAAAATTGATTGATTGATTGAATTGTTGATTAAGACGTTGGTCGAACAAAATGCATTAATTGTAATTAATCGCTAATCGCGGACACGCGCACCCGCGTGGTCACGAAACAAGGCAACCGCGCTGTGCCAAGCTCGACTCACAGCCGGTGTACGCCAACGGCACTGCTCAGCAGTCCCGGGTGTACGCACGAGGCGAGATCGAACCGCGGCGCCCAGGAATGCACCGCAACGTGCCGCGCGGCTGACCTGTGGCCTGGGCCCCGAGCCACAAACCAGCCGCACGAAACCAGCAGCGGCACGCAGCGGCCCAATCCTGGTTCAGTCCAGGTCCAGACCCGGTCGAGTCCCAGTCCAGGTCCAGTCCAGGTCCAGTCAGACCCCCCAGGATTTCGCGGGCATTTTTTGTGATTGTTGCGGGCTAAAATGCCTGAATTTGTGGGAGCTTTTCCAAAAAGTTGCGATGAAAGTTGCGGTGCTTTTAAGGTTTTTGTTGCGATTTTGTTGCGGGAGGAAGTGAAAGTTGCGATAAATAGTTGCGATTTTCGCTTTTTGTAATTAAAATTGAATAATATTTTGAATACTGAGTTATTACTGACAAAGAATAATACAAAGACACAGAGATCACAGATATGGTCCTAAAACAACCTTACTAATATTGAAAATAAATTACTTCTAGGAGGGGAACTGTTTCGCCCGGTCTTTTGCTGTTATTTTAGTGGGCAAATGGCGCCGCAGACATGTTTCTTTGCCATTAGAAGCCGTGTCTCAATTCCCAGAGCGCGCGGCTCGGAGCGTGGCCCGAAGGGCATGTGCGTCACACATTTCGCCAGAACACCGGCGCGACGACTGCTGTCCCACTTCTTTTTTGTCCCATGCGCAGTTAACACGCGGTCCGAAGACCGCAGTTGTTAAACGGTCCGCGGACTGCAGTCTGGGCTGAGCAAGTGTGCACCGACTTGACTGCAGTCTGAGCCCCCTTCGGGCCGTGCTCCGAGCTGTGCGCTCTGGGAACTGGGGACACGGCCGCAGTTTTGTTTCGTCACATGGAAGTAAAGCAGAATGTTGCGGCTTCCAAACTCAAACCTTTTAGCCGCCGAGAATATGAGGTTGGGTCCTATGGCTCGCAGATTTGTGACGCGCTAAGAGGAGGCTATGGTGACAGATACGCTGAGATCCAGATATGTTTTGTGCATTTATTACAAAAAGAGCGCACACAGCTATGACAGTGCAGCAGTCATGTGTCACACTCTGTGTGACAGGTGAGCGCGCGCTTTTACATGCACACATTTCCGTACGTGCACACACCCACACTCGCGTGAACCACCGCCTCACACACACAAATGCACCGTGCACCTCATCTCAGTTATGTCTCCTACACAGAAGGAAGTTGGTCGGCGTTCAATACGTCGCCGATGATTGGTCAAAATTAGTAAAAATTGCGGGAAAGTTGCGGTGATTGGTCAAAATTGCAACACCGCCCTGAATTCGCGGGGATTGGCTGAAGTTGCGTTGAAGTTGCAAATCGCAGCATCGCGAATTCCTGGAGGGTCTGTCCAGTCCAGGTCCAGACCTGGTCCAGACCTGGTTTAGTCCTGGTCTAGTCTCTTAGCCAATCAGGACAGAACACAATGTTACACTATAAAAAAAATGTTACACTATTAAAAAAAATTGAAAGAAAAAAAATAAAATTCTGCGATAGAGCGAGGGATAACTGTATTTTGTTATTCAGCATCAATACATTAGTCTGCTTTTTACTAAGGAATAATAATTGAGGAATATACAATATAATAATACTCTGCTATATTTTTGACTCAGTGTTATGTATACTATAGCTTATATTCTTAAAGACCCTATTGAAACACTAAAATTCAGGTGAAAAACGCCGCTTATCAGTTAATTGATCGATAAGGTCAATCAACTATCAATTAATGAATTAATCGATAATTTGCATCCCTAATACAGTGTGTGTGTGTGTGTGTGTGTGTATATATATATATATATAAGGGGTGTGAATTTTTCACTCACAAAACGGTTCGATTCGAATCTCGATTCACAGGCTAAGATTCGATTCAGGGACGATTCATAAAATTAGTAAACGATCCGGTACGATCCGATCCGGTTCGGTTAATTTCAATTCAATACAAATTGACAACTTTACTCCCAAGTGCTTTAAAGTTATTGAGAAGAAAAAGAGAGAAACAGAAATTACATTTCAAAATAGTATCCTTTTGTTTATTTAGTGTCCAACAGACAATACACCAGGCCTACTGAAAAACTGGCAATCCGGTTTGCAAAACTCTGCTCATACTTAAAATACAACACATTCCTTCCCTCAAGCAACACAAAACAATAAGGTTAGATATCAAAAATAAAAAAAGACCTTATAAAACAAGCAAGTTGCCTATTAAAGTAAAAAATCAGAATGAATCAGAATTAGTTAATAATTAGTGCTTCAGTCACTCATGAGTTTCAGTAACTGTAAAAGTGTAACATATCACTGACAAGAAGATAGATATTACTAGGCAGTTATAGAAAACACTAGCATGTTAAATCCACTGAATAACTAATACTTTCTCTCCATCTTATAACATTTCCTTAGTCTCCTTTGAGACAAAAATCATCTGTGTGTGTGTGAAGTACATTTCTATACACACAAATCATAAGTACTAAATACAGAAATGCACCAATTCTGATTATACATTGTATTTTCCACACAAAAGTAAATTAGCCAAGTAAATTTTAGACCAAATCAAATATACATTGCCAATACATGAATGTTGTCTAAATAAATCACCCAATTCACTAACCGTGACAATAAAAATGCTAGTATCATACAATAGTTATGGTCTATAGCTGCCATGGAAACTATCAAGCTGACAATGAAAGCTGATATAAGACAGACTGATAGCAACGCGACACAACACTGGCACAAAAGTTAACCACGCATACGAACCATGTCCATAAATAGCGGTAGCGCACCAAATTAATTTATCCATAGCTCAATAAAAGGAAACTTGGCTTATCTTACCGATAATTCAGGTGAAAAACGCCGCTTATCAGTTAATCATTAATCGATCTATAAGGTCAATCAACTATCAATTAATGAATTAATCGATAATTTGCATCCCTAATAAATAAATATATATATTATTGAGAACAAAAAGAGAGAAACAGAAATGAAATTTCTAAATGGTATTCTTTTGTTTATTTAGACAGACACTAACACCAGGGAACCTGGCAACAGACAATACACCAGGCCTACTGAAAAACTGGCAATCCGGTTTGCAAAACTCTGCTCATACTTAAAATACAATACATTCTTTCCCTCAAGCAACACAAAAAAATAAGGTTAGATATCAAAAATAAAAAGTCATTATAAAACAAGCAAATTGCCTATTAAAGGCAAAAATCAGAATGAATCAGAATGATTAGTGCTTCAGTCACTCATAGGAGTTTCAGTAACTAAAAGTGCAACATATCACTGACAAGAAGATAGATATTACTAGGCAGTTATAGAAAACACTAGCATGTAAAATCCAACATATCTTAATGTCTGTAATTAGCTCTTCTTAACAAAAAAGAAAATCAGAGAAAGCTCTTAAAGGGATATGCCACCCCCAGGTCAAATTTGGGCATCTCCCCACAGTCCAGAGACTAAAATAAGTGGTGGAAAGCGTTTTCCTGCTCACCCAGCCATTGTCCGAGTCTGTCGCCACTGACCGCCGCGGTATCTGCAGCTACTCCGCCTTAGACTGGAGTCTAATGTCGCCAGAGAAAGATTTCGGCCAAAAGGAATTAATTTGCTCGATGCGTTTCCCAATTACTTTATGTGTAGTGCGCATTCATATCGAGTGCAAATAAATGTGCAAATCAACACGGAGAGCTTGCCTTGGTCATTTTGGGTGGGAACTATTTTCCAGTGCGGAAGAATAAAGCCGAATCACGCAGCACGCTGCCAGGGGAATCCCAGCTACGCACCGGGAAGGGAGTTCCCCTGTTGCACAACGTGGTGCGTGATTCGGCTGTATTCTTCCGCACTGGAAAATAGTTCCCACCCAAAATGACCAAGGCAAGCTCTCCGTGTTGATTTGCACATTTATTTGCACTCGATATGAATGCGCACTACACAGAAAGTAATTGGGAAACGCATCAAGCAAATTAATTCCTTTTGGCCAAAATCTTTCTCTGGCGACGTTAGACTCCAGTCTAAGGCGGAGGAGCTGCAGATACCGCGGCGGTCAGTGGCGACAGACTCGGACAATGGCTGGGTGAGCAGGAAAACGCTTTCCACCACTTATTTTAGTCTCTGGACTGTGGGGAGATGCCCAAATTTGACCTGGGGGTGGCATATCCCTTTAACAGTGAATAACTAATACTTTCTCTCCATCTCATAACGTGTGTATTCGCGCGTGTGTGTTCGCGCGCGTTCGCACGTGTGTGTGTTCGCGCGCGTTCGCGTGTGTGTGTGCAAAGTTTGTTTTAGATCACAGAATGCCTTTTCTGCTTCCTGCGTCCATTTTAATTTATCTTTCATTGCTATTGGAGTCTCATATATTAGTTGGCTTAATGGATGTGTTAATTCTGCATAGCATTGTCTGCAGTAATTCGTTAATCCTAAAAAAGACATAATTTGTTTTTTGGTTTCTGGTTTTGGTGCATTCAGGATAGCTGCTTTTCTGTCGTTAGTAATTGCTCTGCCTCCATTACTGAGAGAATGTCCTAAGTATTTGACTTCTTGTTTACAAAATTGTACTTTATTTTTACTTGCTTTATGTCCCTTTTCTGCTAGATATTTTAACAACGCTATTGTATCTTTTTGGCATGTTTCCTTATCTGGCGATGAAATCAAAATATCATCCACGTAAAGTAAGATTTGACTTCCTCCTGGAGGTGTAAATTTAGACAAATTCGAACTCATAGCCTGTGAGTATATTGTGGGAGATTCACAGTAACCCTGTGGTAACCGGGTATAACTGTAGCGTTTATTATTGTAGGTGAACGCAAACCAAAATTGACTGTCTTTGTGTACTGGGATTGAGAAAAATGCATTTGAAATGTCTATGACCGTAAAATCAGACCCCCCAGGATTTCGCGGGCATTTTTTGTGATTGTTGCGGGCTAAAATGCCTGAATTTGCGGGAGCTTTTCCAAAAAGTTGCGATGAAAGTTGCGGTGCTTTTAAGGTTTTTGTTGCGGGAGGAAGTGAAAGTTGCGATAAATAGTTGCGATTTTCGCTTTTTGTAATTAAAATTGAGTAATATTTTGAATACTGAGTTATTACTGACAAAGAATAACAGGGCTCTCAAGTTTCGAGCGGGGTCGTGCGTGAGTAATTTTCGGGGGCGGGAGGGGGCACAGAAGCGCTGCGCTTGAATTGCGTAACTAAATTTCAGCGTGAGAAATACCATGTGTAAGCGTGTGAAGACGTCGAATTGCGTGTGTCACACTCTCAATGCGTGAGATTGAGAGCCCTGGAATAATACAAAGACACAGATCACCGATAGGCTATGTTTCTAAAACAACCTTACCAACATTGAAAATAAATTACTACTAGGAGGGGAACTGTTTCGCCCAGTCTTTTGCTGTTATTTTAGTGGGCAAATGGCGCCGCAGACATGTATCTTTGCCATTAGAAGCCGTGTCCCAGTTCCCAGAGCGCGCGGCTCGGAGCGTGGCCCGAAGGGCATGTGCGTCACACATTTCGACAGTACACCGGCGCGACGACTGCTGCCCCACTTCTTTTTTGTCCCATGCGCAGTTAACACGCGATCCGAAGACCACAGTCGTTAAGCGGTCCGCGGACTGCAGTCTGGGCTGAGCAAGTGTGCACCGCCTTGACTGCAGTCTGAGCCCCCTTCGGGCCGCGCTCCGAGCTGTGCGCTCTGGGAACTGTGGACACGGCTGCAGTTTTGTTTCGTCACATGGAAGTAAGACAGAAGGAAGTTGGTCGGCGTTCAATACGTCGCCGGTGATTGGTCAAAATTGCAACACCGCCCTGAATTCGCGGGGATTGGCTAAAGTTGCGTTGAAGTTGCAAATCGCAATATCGCGAATTCCTGGAGGGAATGTATGTGTGTGTGTATGTGGAAATGCACATTTCAGGGTGGCCTTTTATTGTGGGCAGTCTAAGGCACACCTGTGCACTAATCATGATGTCAGATCAGCATCTTGATGTGGCACACCTGTGAGGTGGGATGGATTATCTCAGCAAAGCAGAAGTGCTCACTATCACACATTTAGACAGATTTGTGAACAATGTTTGAGAGAAATGGTAATATTGTGTATCTGGAATGAATTTTAGATCTTTAAGTCCATCTCATGAAAAATGGGAGCAAAAACAAAAGTGTTGCGTTTATATTTTTGTTGAGTGTAAGTAGATCGAATCGGATCGGATCGTGGATCGAATCGCATCCTGGCCTTGTGAATCGAAATTGAATCGATCCAGGAAATCAGGATCGATACCCAGCCCTAGTGTTCAACTTAATAATAAAAGTACACTCGTCATACAACATTACTGCTGTTTTTCTCTGGCCATGCAGCATACAGTACGTAAAGTCAAATGGATGTAAGATAAGTTAAGATATGCCTTTATTAGTCCCACAGTGGGGGAAATTCCAGTGTTGCAATCCACAGATCAAGAACAGCAGGAAAATGTAGCATGCAATAAAATAATAATAATAAGATAATAAATAATGGCTTAAAATAATTTAAAAATAGACCTAAACAAATAGAGCTTTGTTTTTGTCCAGTTGGTGGCTGCTTTGGTGTGAGCAGGCTGGACTGAGATGATGCTAATCATGACGCAACAGTGGTATTATGGATGTGAGCAATGCAGGAGGCTGTGCTGAGTGATGCATAATGGGAAATGTCCTGAGGTTAGTGGGTCAGGTCTGTTCCAGCTGTAGCCCACTCTCTGGTTTAAGGATGGATTTTGGAAAAGTAGTTGTTAATTATCCTAATAAGCATTGTGATTGTGACATAGCACTGAGTCATAAATATATCATAGTATTATTATATTGTATATTCCTCAATTAATTATTCCTTAGTAAAAAGCAGACAAATGTATTGATGCTGAATAACAAAATACAGTAATCTCTCGCTCTGTCGCGGTTCACGGATTTTTATTTTATTTTTTTCAATTTATTTATTTTTTTATAGGGCAACATTGTGTTCTGCATCCTGATTGGCTAAGAGACTAGACCAGGACTAAACGTGGACTAAACCAGGTCTAGACCAGAACAGGTCTAAACCAGGTCTAAACCTGGACTAAACCTGGACTGGCCCTGGACTAAACCAGGACTGGACCAGGTCTAGACCTGGACTAAACCAGGATTAAACCACCACGTGCCGCTGCTGGTTTCGTGCAGCTGGTTTGTGGCTAGGGCTCAGACTACGCCGCGGTTCGATCTCGTGCTTAGCAGCCCCGGTGTACGCGCGGGCAGTGCCGTTGGCGCCTCCGGCCGGCTGAGTCGAGCTTGGCGCAGCGCGGTGCGCGGTTGCCTTGTTTCGTGACCACGCAGGTGCGCGTGTCCGCGATTAATTACAATTAATGCATTTTGTTCGACCAACGTCTTGATCGACAATTAATCGTAAGTCGATTAATTATTGACATCCCTAGTACAGGGATGAAAGAGTTCCGTTTTTTAGCGGATCTCTGCTTTTTTTTCAGCCGTGGGGTAATTTTTTTTTTTTTTTTAAATATCTGTGCAAATTCGTTGAGAAAGATTTTGGGTGTATATATATGTATAGTTGTGTTTAGGGTCGCCAACCGTCCCTTGAAAAACAAAATCGTCCCGTATTCAGAACAAAAGTACATGTCTCGTATTAAACTTTGTATTAAACTGCGGGCCGCGCGAGCCTGTGTCTGGAGCCGCGGACCGAGCGAGTGAGCGCAGCTCTTTCGCAACAGCCTGTACCATTGCGGGTACACAGATTAAACTTTATAAAACATCCTATATACCTCATCCTACCTGCCCGTGCCTCACTTAACGCGTCGCTCCTCGCTTTTTCACCTGCGCCTTTTAGCGCGCATCAGCTCCTCCTCAATGCGGTCTGATTAGAAGTGCAAAGCAAAAACAAATCCAATACATACTACTAGTAGGCCTAAATGTTAATGAAATGTGTTTTTTTTGTACTTTTATGTACAGTTTTACTTTATTGCTAACATATAGCATATAGAAATCCAAATTTCAGAAATTTAAAATTTTCCCGCGAGGGGGGGGGGGGTCATGACGTTTTCCGCTTTTTTCATAATTGGCCACTTTCATCCCTGCTAGTATGAACCTAATTGTATATTTATTGCGATATGTGGGAATGCTTGCGGTATGATATAAAGCCTACGCTTACAAAAATGAGCATAATTGCCATATTAGTGTCAGTTGTTTTCATTTTTCAGTGATACCAGTGCAAGATACCAATTTATATTAAGAGCAACTAGCTTGGTGGATTAGTATGAAAAGATTGTCCAAGCAAAACTAAATTATGTTTAATTACATTGCAGTTTTATACAGTTAATTCTTTCTTGCTCTGTTCAGCACGTTGAATAAGGTCCTGCTTTTTGTTGTGCTCTACACATACGTTTCCCCTGTAATAAATAAACAAACCTGCAGTAGGGTTTGTTTGTTTTTTTTCCTCCAACATCAGAAAACATACACAAATAACTAGCTATGTTTTGCAGCGTAGCTTGTGCTGTTTTAGGGCAATGTTGTTGCTCTGAAGTCTTTACGCATGTACTGGCCTTTATTTTTGATGAGTTTGTGGAAGTGGAGTGTCATATTGCCAAGCGAGCCCTCATCGTGCTTGTATTTCCCAAGGATACATAGGCTGTGTCCATAGTCTCAGCAGAGTTAACACTACTATTGCATTGTTTTTGTCTGTCTCCTTTTCTCCTTTAATGCTTGTGGTCTTGGCAAAACCAGAATGCATCTAGGACTTAATAGCAGCAGGAGTATGCAGTGTCTCTGCTCTGCTTTCCTCTTTACCCATTCTCCCTTCTTTGCAAACACCACCATCTGTGTGCCGTTGTGTTGTGTGGAATACATGAAGTGTGCGATCTTATTGGTTCAAATAGCAGATCTGACTGATGACAGAAAGGATCGTGGTATATGTATTAGTTTGAGTTGAAAGTGCTGCTGTTTGTGTGGTTAACTTGAAGTTGAAGCTAGCGCTGTTATCAGCACACTAAAACAGTTTATCGCCATGTAATAAGTTATGATGCTAAATGAACATTAGTGAGTGGGATACGTCTTGCCTGGTTTACACCTGACCATATCACAAGTGAAATATGGTCTGGAAGCCACCTTCGAAATATCTCGTACCGGAGGTGTGGTTTACGATCGCCAACGGCCGTTTATTGGGCGTTACGAATGTGTATCATTTGGCGTATACGTAGCCCATAGCCAATCATGTCAGTTGTCAGTTCAAACTACAAGCTTCTGTTTGTCACGTAGTACGCGTCACCGTCTTTCCACACCTCCCCGCTCTCTGATTGGCTCCCAGAATCGGGAGAGCTCGCTTGCCATAGTTGCCAGGCTGTCTTTCAGATCGGAACGAACGAAAGCAGCCTGGGATTTCCCAGGTTAGGATACGTCTTAATGACACGAATACGTTAAATGAAGGTGAGAGCGTGAATGACGAGAAGAAATGTCTCTCACTTTCTCTTGTGTGAGATCAATAAAGTCACTTCTTCTTCTTCAGTAGTCGGACATCCACTCTTCAGTAGTCGGGACATCCACTCATACCTGATTGGGGTCTGCTGAAATCCTATGAGACACTGACATGATCCCACACAGGACAGCGGCTCTTAGGAAGATGCTAGTTTGATTGTGTTTTGCATAGGGATGTCAACAATTAATCGATTAACGGTTAATTGTCGATTAAGACGTTGGTCGATCAAAATGCATTAATTGTAATTAACCGCTAACCGCGGACACGCGGACATGCGCACCCGCGTGGTCATGAAACAAGGCAACCGCGCTGCGCCAAGCTCGACTCACAGCCGACCGCAGGCGCCAACGGCACTGCTCAGCAGCTCCGGGTGTACGCGCGAGGCGAGATCTAACCCGGAATGCGTGCCGCTGCTGGTTTCGCCGCGGCCCGAGCCCCGAGCCCCGCGCGGCTGGCCTGCGGCTCGGAGCGCGGGGCGCGGCTAAACCACGGCACGTGGTGGTTTAATCCTGGTCTAGTCCAGGTCTAGACCCGGTCGAGTCCCAGTCCAGGTCCAGTCCAGGTCCAGACCTGGTTCAGACCTGGTCCAGTCCACGTTCAGTCCTGGTCTAGTCTCTTAGCCAATCAGGACAGAACACAATGTTACTCTATAAAAAAAAAGTTACACTATTAAAAAAAAAAAATTGGATAGAGCGAGGGATTACTGTATTTTGTTATTCAGCATCAATACATTTGTCTGCTTTTTACTAAGGAATAATGAATTGAGGAATATACAATATAATAATACTATGATATATTTATGACTCAGTGTTATGTATACTATAGCTTATATTCTTAAAGACCCTATTGAAACACTAAAATTCAGGTGAAAAACGCCGCTTATCAGTTAATCGTTAATCGACCGATAAGGTCAATCAACTATCAGTTAATGAATTAACCGATAATTTGCATCCCTAGTTTTGCACTTCATGCACACACCCTCCTCATGGAAAACACAGGAAGAAATGCATATGGTGCAGCTTTGAAGTTAAATGCAATCGATCTGGCTGTCGAAGAAGGAACTAAAGCTGCATGTAAGGTTGGCGTCGATGAGTTGATGGTGAGACACTGGCGACAGCAGCGTGACAAACTGACTCAATGCAAAAAGGCGACAAAAACTTTCAGAGGCAATAAAACCAGATTGCCCAGATTTGCAAATGTTCTTGAAGATGTGGACACCTGCAGCTTATAGAGAGGTGCGGCCTATATATGTACAAAAATAAAGTTATTTTATATTCAAGTGCACTCAATAGTCCGGAAATTACAGTATTATTTTGCACACAAATCCATGCCGTTAACTACCAAAAAGAGACCACAACAATATCGGGACAATTTTGCAATTGCAATATTGGCAATATCATTACATTTTTGGTGTACAGTGGCATAGCTTGGACATAAAGCACACACCTCGAGGTCCCCAGACTGCTCTCTAATAATACCTGTCTCTTTGCCCCAGTCTGTTCCCCTTCAAGGCGACCCCAGTCAGTGTGAGGGGTCAGGCTGATGGAGCAGTGTTTTGGTGGGGGAGGGGTGAGATGATGTGCCCTGGCTGCATCTCAAATTGCCATGGGTAAGGCCTGCCTTTTGATGGGCCAGATGCAGCCTTTCAGTCTGCCTTTTACATTGAAATGCAACAACAGGAAGGGGTGAGGGACCTGGGCAATGGGGCTTCTGGGATATGAATGAAAATCACAGGCATACCCAAATACCACAGAGAGGAGGGTCAGCACACAGTCTGCTAACCCATGGGGACAGCTAGACTTTGTTGTGTCCTGGCTCATGACACAAAAGGGAGATCCACGTTTTGACCACTCAGCTTTTTGTGTAGCAGTGGCTTGTGTTAGACTGTGTCTCTCTGCCAGAGCTGCAATTGAGACTGGAGTGAATCAGGCTTTAGGTTTTTCATGATATCTGAAAACTCACAAGAGGTGAGAATAACAGGGTTCCTCACAATTTGACACAATACTTGATACAGTAATATCACAATTGGGTGTTGCATGCCGTAGGGCTTTGCCAGAAATGGTAAAGATCGATAGATTGCGATCTTTGGTCAATCTTAATGATGAGGCAAATACATTTTAATCGACAGGTCAGGTAACGGTGAGAGGCATGGAGCTGATAAGGATTTAACACTGTTGTCTTTAGGAAAAAGCACCCTGAGCCCCAGTGTATCTCTTTGTCTCCATACGAGTCCTCATGTTTCAAGTTTTTGTTTAAATCTGCACAATTTGACTAAAAGGCTAGTGTCTCTCTCAATCTGTGTGCCCCCTCACATTTTCTCCTTAGACTTAGACAAACTTTATTGATCCACAAGGGAAAATATTTACACAGTAGCTCACTCATCACAGTATAATATATAATATAATATAGCTAAGAGTAAAAAATAAATGGTAATAACATTCTAAATAAGTAGCAAAAAAGATAGCAAGAGACAGGTGTCAAACAAGACAATTATATAAATAAATGTATATATACAAGTGAAAATAAAATAGAAAAATAAGTAATAAAATACAAAATCACAGCAAAGGCAGTGCAATGATATGATGATGATTGAGTTGTGCAGTTGTAGGGAGTATTATCTGTTACATAAGGGTTAATTCTTGTACAAGTGTATGGAGTATGGTATGAATTAGGGGTGGGCGGTATAAACGGTATAAACGGTATGCGGTATAAATTTGGCCAACGGTACAGATTTGGGTTATACCTTCCTATCGCGATAGTTCATTGCGTCACCACAACAAGGAAGGAGGAAAAATCGCTGCGAGCAGTGAGCACATGGAGGAGAAGGAGCTCGTGAAAAAGACCGGCTCAACTTCTGTAATCTGGTCATGGTTTCGATACAAGGTGTCGGATACTGAACAGGAAATTGGAAAACAATCTGCAGAATATGCTGGGCGACAGTGATCGCAAAACATGGCAACACAAGCAATCTGTTCTACCACCTAAAAGCTAAACACTTTATCGAGTACGAAGAAAGCCAACGAATGCGGGGTGAACGTTCCCTCTAAGCTGCGCGCCTGTGCAATTGCGCACTGCTCGCACATTCTCAGCGCACAAGAAAACCTATGCAGCGCAGAGATGAAAGAGTTCCGCTTTTTTTTCAGCCGCGGGGTCATCTGAATACGGGGGAATCGTCCAGTATTCAGAAACAAAAGTATGTGTCTCGTATTAAACTTCTACCGGTGTAAGCCACGAGCACGCGCGAGCACGCGCGAGCACGCGCAGCTCTTTCGCAACAGCGTGTACCGGGGGTGCATGTCGGATGTCGCGCACAGGGGTCCAAGGAGCGCTCAGGGAGTTGGTGTGTTTGCTCAGACACATAAAACATTAGGGGGAACATTGTCGACACTCAAAAACCAAGCCGGTCTTTAAGTGGGAGGAAAAAGTTGGCACTACACACTAGAGTTGGGCGGTATCCAAATTTTGATACCGTTAAACCGTCTCCACATTTTCCCGGGGTATACGGTATTACCGTTGCTAAGGCTAAAAAAAAAACTAAAAAAAACCAAAAAACTTCGTAGCACTACAGTGGAGTGGCCTCGCCAAATGGCAGCTTGCACCTATACCGTTCAGAAACAGAATAGCAAGCATTACATAGGCCTAATGATACTGAAAACATAACAAAACATGTACAAAATTAGTAACTTTTATTAACAAATGTTTAAAGTGCAAATACAGCAGCCAACCGACGGGACGAAATAACAAATTGTCTGTGGGCTAAAGCTAACAAACCAACAGGAATCAAATAAATAAAATACTTGATCTTATCAAATAAGAAAATCTGAACAATAAATAACAAGACATAACCGAAAATGTGCATATATAACCCTGTCCTGAGAACGCAGTGGAAAATACTGCTCGTTTGTATATTTTTAAAATCTATTAAACGGATATTCCAGGATTTTTGACATGGGGGCTCATTTCCGAGTTAGCCAGAGTGCTGCAGAGATGTGGAGACACTTTTTAGCGAATTTCATGCAGTCCTTCCAGCTGCAGAGTTTTCAGATGCTAGGCTAGCGCAAGTCAATGGTAAATGGTAGCCTGATTTTAATCAGGCTTACCCACTCCATAGTGCACCCAAAACAAGTCAACTATAACGCCAGACTGTCGATGCAAATGTCTGTGTTGATGGAACAATGTTAGAAATATAATCAACCTTGTAATTTAAAGGATTTATGTCCTTGTGCAACAGCGCGTTTTCCCCCGATCTAGCTAGGCATGGGCGGAGTGATATCACCTTGCAGTTAGGTTTCCAGCTGATATTTGTTTACCTTCAGCTGTCGTCGTTAGCCGTAGAGTACAGTAGCCTGCCCTGCTCTACAATCCAGACATGGCCACGTTTGGAGGTCTCCCCGATGCTTGGAATATACAGATGAAGAGTTGAGAGAGATGGATGTTGAAAGGGCAGAACGCGAGAGAGTATCGGTGAGTTAGAACACCCCCGCTACAGCTACAGAAAACCGGGTTGTTGCATTGTTCGTTGGAATGAACGATCAATGCGGGGCTGTCTTTTCAGTTCCGTGCTCAACATGAATGTTCACGGGCTAGCAACAACTTTATGAGCGTGCATGCCTGTCACGTGACGACGCAACATCCAGGAACTTCATTGAACGTCATCTCTCCGATAGTAATATTAGTTTTAAACTGTAATAGTATTAAATTAACAAACACAACCACACATACATAAGTGCTGGACAAACACTCTTTATTTAGGCATTAAATTAATTATAGTTAATATTATATTAGGGCAAGATTTTTTTTTTTTTTTTAATGACGGTAATGAATCTGATACCGTTGCTATTTTTAGATACCGCAGTATACCGTATTACCGTATTACCGCCCAACCCTACTACACACCAGCAGTCTATCACCCAGGCATTTTCAAAAGGCGTAGCTTATGATAAAAAAGCCAGCGGTGGATTGACATAACAAAGTCCATCGCAATATTCTTGTGTAACGACACGGTGCCTTTCCAAACCGTAGAGAGAAGCGGATTTTTAGGCATGGTGAAGACGCTGGATCAACGGTACGTGGTACCGAACCGCAGATATTTTAGCCAGGTGGAAGTGCCCAGACTGCATGACGAGGTCCGCAATCAAGTGGGAAAAGAGCTTCGTGACATAAAACACTATGCAACCACCACGGACTTGTGGTCGAGTCGCACTATGGACCCGTATATCAGCCTGACAATCCACTTTATTGACGACGACTGGAAGTTGTGCGGCAAATGCCTGTGTACGGCCCATTTCAACAGTACATGTGTACTGCAAACATCGTATTTCCCTGACGACCATACAGGGGAGATGATTGCCCAGGGACTCAGGGAAGTGCTCGAGTCATGGGAACTGGACGAAGAGTTGGAGGTATGCATCAGCACTGACACCGGCGCCAATGTTAAAGCAGTTTCATTTTCGATTTACATTGCCTTGTTCAAATTTTATACTGCTTGAAAGTGAAGTTACTTGTTTTATGTTTTTTACAATTACAGTTTTGCACAATACATTTTCTTGTAGTAATATTCTTGACGTTTATGTTATTTAATAGTTTAAAAAACAGCTTCCTGCTTGAATGCTTTTTCCATGTGCTCTGGTGACCATTAAGAAGCTGTTAATACTGTTAACGGTTAATACTGTTACATACCAAAGTATACCGTGATATATACCGTCTACCGTCTATGGTTCAAATTATACCGTGATATAAATTTTAGGCTATATCGCCCACCCCTAGTATGAATGTACTTCTGTATCTCACTGTTTGAGCGGAGCTGTAGGAGCCTGTTGGAGAATGAGCTCCTCTGTCTCTCTATGGTCTGGTGCAGTGGGTGAGCAGGAGTGTTCATGATACAGAGCAATTTGTCCACTGTCCTGTCCCTCACTGTGACAAATGTCTCCAACTCGCAGCTGATCATGTAACGAGCTTTACGGATCAGTTTGTCAATCTGCCTTTTACTGGTCCTAGACCAGGACTAAACGCGGACTAAACCAGGTCTAGACCTGGACTGGACCAGGACTAAAACTGGACTAAACCAGGACTGTACCATGTCTGATACCGACATGTTAAAATTTGGGAATATCGGCCGATACCGATGTTAATGCCTATATATCGTGCATCTCTAATATTGCCCAACCCTAGCATGTGGTACATGCTTATTTTAATAATCAAAACGGTAATGTGTTGTATTACATAGCCGTATTTACTCCCTCTGATCTATATATCAGAAAACTGTTTCCTCATCAAAAACATACATGGAGTAGGGCCCTAACAATATGCATTTTTTGGATCCGATATGATACTGATAAAAAGGCCTTTGGAGCTGCATGTATACAGCCACTATAGTTGCTGTACATTTTCTATGTAAGAAAATGGGCTGTTTGTGTGTGGTAGCTTACAGAGGCTAAACGCTAACCAATGAGAGAACAAAAAGTAGCTCCAAAACCAACACATTTGGAGATATAGACAGACTAATAAAGGATTACTCATAGGCCTAAAAAAAATAAATCTAAGTTTCCGGTTGCCGACCGACCCTGTTGATTTGCATGCGACCCAAATTATTTTATTGGACTTAATAAAATAAAATAAATTTGATACTCAAATTAATTTGAGTATCAAATTAATTTTACAAGCTTCGGTTAAAAAAGAAAGAAAACTAATAGCCTACTGTATTTTTCAATTTCCGCGGGGCAATGTGTACGGGGGTCCTCGGGTTACGACGGTAAAAAAAAAAAAAAAAAAAATTACGCGTCATTCCGTCTTACGCGGTTTAGCGTGGTAAGCAACGTAAACAAACGCGAATGGCGCACGGCGGAAGAATACGCTTTGTTGTGGTTGTAGGGCGAAGTCTTAAGAACGGATCAACTTAGGGTGACCATACGTCCTCTTTTGCCCGGACATGTCCTCTTTTCAGAGGCTGTCCGGGCTGTCCGGCCGGAGTTTATAAAATCCTTCAAATGTCCGGGTTTTTGATTCCGTTGGAAACGCGCTCCAGTTCGAGTCGAACCCCGGAACGTGTATTCATTCATTCACAAACCAGCGCGCCACGCCACGCTCCACACACACACACACACGCACACGCACGCACGCACGCACGCTCGCTCACACACACACACGCAGGCTGACAGGCAGGTAGGCGCACTGCGAAGACACAGAAAATGCCGAAACGCAAATGCAGTTTCACAGATGAATTGCAAAAAAAGTACCCCTGTTTTCGCCCGGGGCGTGACAAGTGGGAGGCAGAATGCACAGTGTGCAAAGCTGGGACTTGCGTCTCTGTGGCGAATAAGGGGTCCAACGATCTGAAAGCTCATATCGCCACAACAAAACACAAAATAGCTGTGCAGGGTGAGAGCTCGAGTTCAAATCTCACGACATACTTTGTGCGACCTGGAAAAAATGAAGATATGGTGAATGCAAGCGAGGGCGCTCTCTTATTTGTATATATTTTTTTCATTAGCCATTAGACACATTATTTTGAAGAATGGGCTTACTGAACAATGAAGGATAGGCTAACTCTTTTTCTTTTTGTTTTTTCTTTTTTCTTAACTAAGGTGTAAGTGTCAGCCTTAAGATTGCTTATATTAATAAATATATTATTTATAAAGCAACTGTTTGTGAGTGTTTTTGGCTATTTTTCAGTATATCCAGGTAAAGTGTTCTTTTCTGGGGAATTCAGAAGCACAGTAAGCCCCCAACCCACATAAAACCCCTAAAAATGGGGGAAAAAACTCTAAAAAAATATATATTTTGCGCGCAAGCTGGAAGTGTGTCCTCTTTTCAGTGAAATACAATATGGTCACCCTAATCAACATTGTAACCCGAGGACCCCCCTGTAATGTTCTTCTGTTTTTCTGTGATCTGTAAAATTCTCTGTCTGTACCCATAAAAACAATGGCGACGGCATCGCTGGACATATGCGTGGTCACGGTGAATTGTTAAGATTATGCAACGTCAACACCGTGTTAAATAAATGTAGTATTCAAAATTGTTTACTGCTTCTAAATTTAATGACTGCCATTTGAAAGAAGAACAGAAAAAACAATACAAAATCAGCATGTATTTTTGTAACATTGTAAGATATATTCTACATGTACTCTGGTACAGTCAACAACCTGGTTTCGCATGGCATGTTGGAGCTTCGTTCAACTATACTTAAGTATAGAATATGCCCTTAGCATTGAGATAGCTTTGGGAAATTATGCCAATTTCAATTATAGTCTTTATTGAAATAGTACTGCTGCGGAAGGAAATAAAATAAAATAAAATTTCAAAATGTCCATATTCCCACAAGAAAAAAAATAAAAAAAATAAAAATAAAATAAATTCCCTACCTACCCATGTCTAGAACTGTCAACAAATCGGAAACCAACATTTATTTTTTTTAGGCCCATGTGTGAATAAAACAAAACACTGGGTATGTTTTTGAGGAGGTAACAACATTATAACATGGCTTATAGCTCAAAAGAATGAATTTAGTCTAATAATATAGGATCTTTTAAAATGAAGTATCACAATATATGGATTTATTCATCTTTTGGCACACCCACAACATTGACAGTGCTGTATTTCTAATCATCCATGTTGAATTATTACATCAGCTGCTTAATTGAGGTCATACACAGTTGTTAACTCATTAAACCCAGAGACATGAGCTACCTGAGACAAATGAGGCCAGTGTGTCATTTCCTGCATTCATCCCACTCCAGAAAGAGTTTGGGCAGTCTCTGTGTGCGTATCGTGTACCATTAACCTGAGTGTTGTACCTGTTCTCAGTCCTGACAAAAAATAGTTTTGATGAATCATCGCCCCCTCACTTTTATGAAACCACTGCCTCACCTTTCATTAGTGCTGCAGGGCAGTGTGAGCCAACAGGACATGTCTCTCCCAGCTTTTATCTAAATCACAACCCAAGTCTTGTGCGACCATAACACTGCATGTTTGGCAAATGAAATACTGAAATGTCCTATGAAAGGAATTGCAGCAAAGCATACAGAGGGTACAAGGATTTTCTGCTGTTGTAGTCTTTTAAATTGGAAGTGTACTATTTTAATAAAGGTAAACAGCCCTCGGTCATGTCCTCCTTGCTTGTCTTGGGCTTTTGTTTCCTTTTAGACCAATATAGTCCTGATTTAGTGTCTCTCGTATTGGGAAGGTTCATTTTATTCTAGTAATGTTGGTTGATCAAGGAAGTGAATGTATTTCTAACTGGCATTATTAATCAAATTATTGTCTGATTTTGGGGGTGGCGTATGTCATTTTTATAGTATGTGATTTGTTCTGTAAAATGTTACACATAAAGCAATGTCTGTTATGTAGCTTTTAACTTGTACTTCATAAAATACACTTATTACCCTGATGCCCTCTGATGTTTTGCCAAAACAGTTGATTTTTTTGTTGTTGTTGCAGTGTTTAGTGGCTAATGCTAATCTCTCCAATATCCTGACAATATTTACAATGTAAGTAGGGATGCAAATTATCGATTAATTCATTAATTTAAAGTCGACTGACCTAATCGATCGACTTACGATTAATTGATCAGCGGCGTTTTTCACCTGAATTTTAGTGTTTCAATAGGGTCTTTAAGAATATAAGCTATAGTACACATAACACCGAGTCAAAAATATATCATAGTATTATTATATTGTATATTCCTCAATTAATTATTCCTTTGTAAAAAGCAGACAAATGTATTGATGCTGAATAACAAAATACAGTAATCCCTCGCTCTATCGCGGTTCACGGATTTATTTATTTTTTCCAATTTTTTTTTTTTATAGTGTAACATTTTTTTATAGTGTAACATTGTGTTCTGCATCCTGATTGGCTAAGAGACTAGATCAGGACTAAACGTGGACTAAACCAGGTCTAGACCAGAACTAAACCAGGTCTAGACCAGAACTAAACCAGGTCTAGACCAGAACTAAACCAGGTCTAAACTTGGACTGGGCCTGGACTAAACCTGGACTAAACCAGGATTAAACCACCACGTGCCGCTGCTGGTTTCGTGCGGCTGGTTTGTGGCTACGCATTCCGCATGCCGCGGTTTGATCTCGTTCGAGCCCCGCTGCTGAGCCCCGCTGCTGAGCCCCGCTGCTGAGCCCCGCTGCTGAGCCCCGCTGCTGAGCCCCGCTGCTGAGCCCCGCTGCTGAGCCCCGCTGCTGAGCCCCGCTGCTGAGCCCCGCTGCTGAGCCCCGCTGCTGAGCCCCGCTGCTGAGGCCCGCTGCTGAGGCCCGCTGCTGAGGCCCGCTGCTGAGGCCCGCTGCTGAGGCCCGCTGTACACCGGGGCTGCTGAGCAGTGCCGTTGGCGCCTGCGGCCGGCTGTGAGTCGAACCGCGGTGCGCGGTTGCCTTGTTTCGTGACCACGCGGGTGCGCGTGTCCGCGATTAATTGCAATTAATGCATTTTGATCGACCAACGTCTTGATCGACAATTAATCGTAAGTCGATTAATTGTTGACACCCCTAAATGTAACTCGTATTGTAAACATAATCAGAACTGAAACTGAACAAAGACCTGAGTCTGTCAGTATTGAAATCTATGTTTTTGGTAATGCTTATGTGTCTGTATTCTCTCTGGATGATGGATATGTGACAATGGCTGCAAAAGATCTTTTCCCTCCTAATGCCTAATTTGGTGTCACCCCTGAGGCCAGTGCGAACGTTGTGATCAGGAGCAGTGGATAACAGTGGAAAATGTGTTGTGTGGCTCTGGGACTTTCCCCTTTGAATATGTGGCAGCAGCAGATCAGCTCTTAAAGTGACAGGCTGGTGCTGACGTCAGGCCCAACAGGTTTGTGCACACCACACATACCTCAGCCCTTCACACACAAGGGCACAAGGACAGGAAATGTACCAAGTTTAGTGCACAATAACTATATTTAATCTACTGTATACCAGTCTCACAAGTGTAGTTTGGTGACTGGCACTAACAATAATAACAATGGTGAATCTGAAGGTCCTGCTACAATCACCTTAACTCAGAGTGTGTGTGAGTCAGAGCGAGGAGCTGGAGCCTGTGTCACTCACTCTCCTGCAGTGGATCTTTTTATAGAAACGGCAGCAGTGTAATCTCTGCTGTGGATGTAGGACAGCCTTTTATTTCTGCTCATTACTTATTCAAAGCCACTTCTCATCCACAATCTCTGCATATTCCTTTGAATGTACCATTTCCTCAGACAGATGTGAGCTGAAGACCTTTCCATGTTCCAGACCAAAAATGTAAATTTGCTTTTGACAAGCCACATGTTCCCTCTAAATGTCAGTGTGGAGTTTGTGTTAGAAAACCTCCCCATTGACTTTTTCAAATGACAACCTCGTCTTACAACTGAGGATTTGGGCTCTTTGTTACAGACTGAAGCTGCTTATCTGCTCTTCTGAGTTATTTAACTTTACTCTGCGTTGCCCAGTTTGGTTTCTGTTGTTTTATTCCATTTGATCAGTGAATGTGCTTCCAATTCTCTTCAATTATTCTTTACTGCATTTGGTAAGGTTGCATGAAGCATACAGCTCTGTGACATTCACTTGAATAAAATAGTTACCATTTGTGCATTTTTTTTAAAAGACTTCTTCCCTTACACTGTCTTTGCCTTTGTCTTTTTGGGTCATACAAATGTGCAAGTTGGTGCAAATTAGTGTTTTTTTTTTTTTTTATTTAATTGTTTTTTTTTTTTTATGAAAGCGATTTATTGCCTATTTTGGTCATGTGAAAGTTTACTGGTCTTGTTTCTTTCAAAAAATACCATTGGGATTTTGTAGTCATTGATGGCGCTTGTGCATGGACAAATTCATCTGCATCATTAATGTAACACTTAATGTACACTGAAAACTTGGGCATGGGCCAAGAGGGGCATGAAGGTTAGGTTGGGCAACAACTGGCCTGCTTATTTTTCCATGTCACATGTGGGTGGCAGTAGCCCAGCTGACATAAACATCATTGGTTGAGCGGTCAGATCCACTGACCCACAGGTTGGTTCCAGCTCCTACAGATGAATGCTGTTGTTGTGTCCTTGGGCAAGACACATAACCCAGCTCGCTCCCAGTGTCTGCCTACACCTGTGTGTGAATGGGTGAGTGGTTCCTTGTTGTAAAGCGCTTTGAGTGCCTTGAAGGTGGAAAAGCTCTATATAAAAATGTGACCATTTACCATTTGCCACAAATTCTCATCCACAGACACACAGACAAGTACAGTGTATGAGCTCTTGTAAACGAGCTGAACTTCCCACTCTATACATCTATTACGCTGATATTTGCTTTGTCTTTCAGGTTTAAAACTGAGTTTGGTTCTGACTCTTATACACTGACTAGTGGTCTAATTGTGCAAAGCTCACTTTCTACATTTAATAGTAATGGCAAGAAGCACAGTAAATGTGGTTTGCTTCCAAAAAGGCTTATATAAAAGATCTTTAGTGCACACTAATAATGCTGGGTTAAAAATAACCCAACCTGTGTAAAATATGCTATTGGACCAACTAGACCTGCACGATTAATCGATTAAATCGATTAATTCGACTTTACAGTTCAGAACGATGTGTTTTTATGAAAATCTATTTATTTTTTTTTAGTTATTTTTTACACACGAGCAGAACTAATGCGCGGCCACGTTTTACACGGGTAAGTTAGCGGGGCGTACCCAAACATTGTACAAGCTAGCGCGGCTAGCGAGTGAGCTAAAGCCGGAGCTTGTACCAAACAAAGGTGTTTACATCTGTTGTATGGAATTGGTTCGGTTTTCTTGTGTCGGACTTAGAACAAACGAGTGCTCACTGTAAAGTCTGTTCAAAAGCTGTTGCAGCACGAAAAAAATGTATCCTAGCGTTGAAAACTGTTGCACGCATCGGAGTGGGAGAAGTGCAGGTCCGAACGGAATGAAAATAGCCACCGTCCAGTCCCTAAAACATTTTCGAACTGTTTGCAGTATGATAAGCATGACCCACGACGGAAGGCAATCACACACGCTGTTGTATGTTTTACCAAAAACATGATGTACATTGTAAAAGACATGGTGCCCATATATACTGTGGAAAATAACATGGTGAAAGTTTTGGACCCGAAGTATGTGCTACCAATGTTTTTCTTGTGTTGCCACAGCTGCATACAGACTGCACAAGCTAACATACATGAACACAGACAGTGGCTTTTCTGCATCACTCGAGGAAAAACTAAAACACAACACTACCCACTCCAGTCCATCTTTCCCACAGTAAGGGAATAATTTAGCTCCATAAAATGCTTCTTTATAAAAGAAAGATATTTATATAGCTGTTATTGTTATATATATTTTGTTGTAATATAATTTTGAGTTGATAAGGGGCAGATATCATAAGCTTATACTTCTTTCTGTTCCCTTTTCATTCATATTTAAGTTATAATTGTATAGATGCAATTGTGTTGCATCTGTTATTTTTGTTTTGTTTTAACGAATGAAATAAATAAATGAAAATGAAATTGTATATATATATTTAAAACAATAACAGCTTAATTGATGCTAGGTGTAATGTTTTTGTTTTATAAAAGAATGTTGCATTGTTTTGAGACATTTGTCTGTCATCTGTTATTTGTTTTTGAGTAGGGCAGAGAAAAATCGATTAAAATCGGAAATCGGATTTAAAAAAAAAAAAATCTGAGATTTTATTTTTAGGCCATATCGCCCAGCTCTAGGACCAACACAACTCTGGGTTATTTTGACCCTGCAGATTTTGACCCAACTTTTTGGGCTGTTTTTTTACTACTCTGTTGGGTTAATGCTACCCAATAAATGAGTTAATGTTTATAATGACCTCCACAGTGCTGTTTAAGAAACATTTATTTTTTAAAAGTATTTAAAATAAATAATCATATTCAAAACATGTCACACTGTTAACAGTAACACATTATGAATTCAGCATTAAAATGTTTATTTAAATTGTAGTGACACAAGTATGAGTGCGGTGTTGGTTTATCTCAGATTCTGGAGCTTCAGTCTGAAGAAAATTCCACTGTGAGAAAAGAGAAATGTTTACAGCTCAGATATATTTGACTACACAGACTTAATAAAATATAATATTATTAAACATAACACTTACATTTGTGATTGAACAGAAGCTTTAGGGCTGTGGACACTGCAGTTTGCTCCACTGTGAGAACAGAGAGAGGTCACATATAAACAGCTCAAATGTGTCTTCCTCTGAGACAATTAGAAATTGAGAAATATTAAATTAAACCAAAATTAAGTGAATTAATGTGAGACACATTGAGATCCAGAATAAAATAAAATGTCTATAATTATGTTAAATTTGAAATTACCCAACTTGACCCAGCATTTGGGTTAAGAAAAACAACCCAACTCTGTGAAAATAACCCAACAGCCCTAACCCAGCAGTTTGTTAGAAAAAATATCTTGGCATTTTTTATGGAGTGGACACAGTAAAAAATACAATTCACAGAGGAAAAGTTTGTTCAGACACTGCTGAAAATCTGTTAATGTGCTATAGGGAGGAAATGTGATGTCTTGGGTTACATTGTTTTGTTATAATTTTGACAGGTCAGGGTCTGGAATATGCTTTTGGCATAGAGAATGAAACTTGTGTACACATTAGATAATCTCAGATGTGAGAAGTCTACAGTACTGTCTAAAGTGAAAGTGATGAACATGTATTTTGTGTTCCCTGGCCTGCAGCCAAACCTGTTTTTGCTCATTATGTTACAAGTTTAAGGATGTTTTTCACACACATGGCTCTACTCTATGATGTAGTCACAGTACACTCTAGATGTGGTTGTATTTATTCATGTTGACAAGTATTGTTTACATTGTTTACTTGCCCAACGCTGCATCATGAGCCCTGTAACCAGTGACCATTCATCAGCAGATTAACAAACTCCGTAGCAATGGGCTCAAGCAAATAGAGCTTTTGTGTCACAATAATCAGAATATTGTTCATTGTAATATATTAGATGGAACAATAATTTTTGATGGTCAATATTTATTGTATGTACTAGGGATGCAAATTATCGATTTCATTAATCTATAGTTGACTGACCTTATCGATTGACTTACGATTAATTGATAAGCGGCGTTTTTCAATAGGGTCTTTAAGAATATAAGCTATAGTATACATAACACTGAGTCATAAATATATCATAATATTATTAATATATATTATATTAATATTGTATATTCCTCAATTAATTATTCCTTAGTAAAAAGCAGACAAATGTATTGATGCTGAACAACAAAATCCGCGATAGAGCGAGGGAAAAAATTTTATTTTTTATTTTTTATAGTGTAATATTGTGTTCTGCATCCTGATTGGCTAAGAGACTAGACCAGGACTAAACGTGGACTAAACCAGGTCTAGACCAGAACTAAACCAGGTCTAAACCAGGTCTAAACCTGGACTAAACCAGGATTAAACCACCACGTGCCGCTGCTGGTTTCGTGCGGCTGGTTTGTGGCTCGGGCTGAGACTACGCATTCCGGGCGCCGCGGTTTGATCTCGTGCTCAGCAGTGCCGTTGGCGCCTGCGGCCGGCTGTGAGTCGAGCTTGGCGCAGCGCGGTGCGCGGTTGCCTTGTTTCGTGACCATGCGGGGCGCGTGTCCGCGATTAGCGATTAATTGCAATTAATGCATTTTGTTCGACCAACGTCTTGATCGACAATTAATAGTAAGTCGATTAATTGTTGACATCCCTAGTATGTACTTTTTCTTTGTACTTCTTTGTAATGTTATTTTTCTGTAGTATGGTCAGATTTGAGCTGTAGAGGGCTGAATAATTAACAGGTCATGTTTACAACCATATTATTCACCTTATTTCGGAAGTTGCCGTGGACGCCTCCATCATTATTTGGGTTGGATTGGTTTGTCGTTTTTAGGGCTGCTGATCTTGACCGCAAATAAGTTCAGTATGGACTATAAAGCCGTTTTAAAGCCTCCTAGAGAATCATTGCAGTGTTGACTTGTTGGTGCACATGACTATTCAACATTTTAAACAAATGAGCCTACTTTATGTCATATTTAATCTGCAAAAGTTTTCTCAAATTTGATTGGATTCGTGTTTAAGAAGCGTGGTTTAGGAGCATTTAGAGATAATAATGGGCGGGGTGGAATAAGGTTTTAGAACTGTATTTTTGGGATAATAATTTATAATAATAATCTACTTTAGGATTATTTTGTCAGTGGCACAAATTAGTTTCAATATTTACATTTATCATCAAGGTTTTTTTCAGCAATGTATACTTTGGAATTTGTTATCATGATGGGCCTAAATGTGATGGGAGTTTGTGACCGGAGAGCTATATGTACTTGGGGCCGCTGCACCATAAACCTCCATCAAAAGCTCCTAAATCACCACTGTTTCAACTGTCTAACTTTGCATTCATTGTTAAAAGTGTATAACCTTTCTGATTCAAATGTCATACTGGTTGTTTGTTTGTTTTGTTTTTTTTCTAAAAGAACCTGTGTGGCCAACATCATTTACTGTGACATGGCTATTTTTTAATGCAGATTAGCCATGTGCTCTGGGTTTGTTTACAGGTCTTGCTGTTGTTCATACTTACATGGTGGTATAGGGCTGTGCTGCAAAGCATTTATTTTTTTTATATATTTTTTTTGAGTGCTGATTTTGGGAAAGCACAATATTCACTATGTATGCATGCACACCAGGAAAACGGATAACTGGCCTAGTTCAATTTTAAGACAAGTTTTCAAAATGCATGTAAACCCACCTATGATTTGAGGTGTCTAATCTGAAATATTTTAGTAACATCTGGAGAAGCCAATACATACTGATACCTGCTGCCCATAACCGTGCAGTGCAATATACATTAGGCACTGGTTAAGATACAGCCAGGGACATATTAGGCATGTGTTTGTACGTGTACTCACTCGTTTTAGACCAACAGCGATGACAAACTATGGTCTCCACCAAGCACATGTACCTTTGTTTTGGTCCGCTATGATGAAGTGAAAATGAAACTTACTAGAGCTTCAGTCTGTGTTTTTTTAAGCTACATAGAGCAAATACTCGTGGGTATTGCAGTTTATAGCATGAAAATCAATGATCAACCTGAATGTGATGCCACTTATTAGGGATGCATGAATTTTTCATTTCTGATAACAATGTTTTGACTTAAAGTATTTGCCAATGCCCGATATTAACCAATAACAGGGTAGGGAAAATGGTACTAATTTTCTTAAACTTGCTTATTACACAATCCTACATCCTACTGTGTTATGCAACTGTCATTTATCCTTCAAAATAACTACTGAGCAGTTTTGTATGCCTAGTAATGTATACAGCCACTCTAACCATTTCACAGTAGGCCTGTAAGAGCGAACAGGCTGTTTACATTTTTTTATTTTTTTATTTTGTTTATTCATGAGACAGACAATGCACTGTATACATTAACCTTAACAGGAGAGATTCATTGTGCCAGGTTTGTTGTGTGATGCATAGGTAGCAGCTAAGCGCTAATCAATGTGAAAGAAAGAAAAGACGCGTCAACTATAGACTGTATGGACATAGCTAACCCTCTAGCTGCTGCCTTCTAAATGGAAAGTGAGCATGGGGGCGAATCCAGCTCCATCAATTCTAGCTCCAGCTCACTTTCTATTGAAAAAAAATCACCCCTCTCTAACTGCTGCTGTAAGCTTTGTCATTTTGACCTTAAAATGTTTTTATTTAACCTGCTGTATGTGATCCTGGTGTTTTTATTTGGCATTTTGTCTGTAAAGTTCGCAACAAGTTTGACTGACAGCATTGCTACGTACCCACTCCCTGCCAAACCAGCAGTGCAGGCAGGAAGAGAGTTGCCTTCAACAGCCTCGCTCTGGATTGGCTCTCTGGATACTATATTTGTGCTTGAAATTCCAAATATGGAACTTGGCTCCAAATTCACCCCTATAACTGCAAGCCTTGATGAGCTTCATTTGCTTGGAGCTGAATGCTGTGGGTGAAGTCACACTCCCTTGGTCCACTTTTTTATACAGTCCATTGTCAAAGCGGACACATTTACGATTGTCACCGCTCAGATAGGTTACCTCTCCGATCCCAAATCTTCACATATAAAATTCTTTTAATTCTGATTTAAAAATAATTGTCTGCAAAAATAATATACTCAAGTATGATGACAGCAGTAGGTGAATGTGTCCTGTCTATGGCGACAATCTTTTCCCTTCACCAAACTGATACAAAATAAATCTTATTTTGTTGCTAGTGTGGTCAGTGCTGAAGTTAACTTTTATTTTAGAGTCAGTGGCTTAGTTCAGAGAGTTTTAAATCCAGTGCTCTGTCACAGCCGTGAATGGTCAGAGGCAGCAGAGTATACACACTGATGTAAACAGAATATGCTACTCTGTCTCTGCATTCAGGTGCAATACAGCCCCACAAACTACTCCAGAGATAAATATTGATGCGGCACTACATGTTAGGGCATTTATGTGTCTGTGAATTTTATTAAATGGCTGTAAGATAGTCTATGATTTATAATTGGATATTACATGCACACACGTTGGCTGATAATAGCTAGATTTAGGGGGATAGCAGTTATTTCTCCAAGTGCCCATATTGGCCTATAATATAGGTCAACTGATATATCGATCAGGCCCTAGTAAATAGTCTTATTACATCGGATTTATAAGGCCAATCTGGATAGTTGCTTAACCGATATATTGAAACCAATACCCAATCTAGCTCATTTTTCAGTATTGGCACAAGTATTCAATACCAGTATCATTGTATCCCTATGGCTTATCATAATACCAAATGTATCATAACAGTTTTTATTAGTAATTGTAGTTGCAAAGCTTTAGTGCTCATGCTAAATCACCAGATGCCCCTGAACCTCAGTTCTTTGACCTGTGTGTAGACTGGGACAAGAGTTGTCTGACAGGATTTGGTTGTGTAGCACATTCAGAATTCTCTGTAAAGGCAGTGATTAGGGCCTGACTGATATATGTATCGGTTGGCCGATATTCTCGGCCGATCTGGGCACTTGGAGACATATTGGCTATTGGCCGAAAATCTTGCTAATGTGGGAATGTTGTACCTCGTTATGAAGTGTAGACTCTCTATATTGAGTCAATTTAATCAAATTTATAGACAGATAAATGTCCTAATATGTAGCGCAGCATCAGTATTTACAGGAGGAGTAATTTGTCTGTGTCTGTGATGCCATACTGCCCTTGAATGCACCCCCAGATTCACGTCACATGCGTGCTCTTGTTTACACCAGTGGATTCTCTGCACTGAAGTGTTGGCTTGAAATGCTCTTGTGGTCTGGTCTGATCCACGATACTGAAAATAAATAAAAGTGAACTTCAGCGCAGTTTAGGACAGCAACAAAACTACTGCGGTTTTTATCAAAGTGTAAGTGCGGAGAAGAAAGGACTTTTCTATAGACAGAGGACACACACAGCTGCTGTCAACATGCTGGATTATATTTTTTATGGACGATCGTTTTGAGGATTAAAAGGACACTTAGTTGTGAAGTCTTGTCTTTAAATATGACCATAAAGAGGCAAAATAGCAGTAAATGTTGCCTCAACAAACCTAACTTAAAATTTAATAGAGTCAAACCTATTGTCAATTCAGTTGAAGATTCACAGTGAATTTTAATGTCACCAAATATATCGACAGCTCCAAAGCCTGTTATATCAGTATCATATTGGAAAAAAATCCATATCGGTCTGGCCTTTAATGATATCAGGATATTAGGGGTGACACGGTTCACAAAATTCACGGTTCAGTTCGTATTACGGTTTAAGGGTCACGGTTTTCGGTTCTGTATGGTTCTTATTGGTTTCTTTCAAAATACACCTTATATCCATTTATCTTAATAATCCACAATAACAGGATAGAACATTAAAAAGGTTATAAGATTATATAATAATCTAATGTAATATAAAATCTTCTCGATATAAAATCTCCTATCGTGCAATATCGTTTTTCCAATTTTTCAATACTCTCCCTGTCACTGTTTTTATTATTATTATTATTACTATTATTATTATTATTATTATTATTATTATTATTCGATTTAATACTTATTTTATTATTATTATTACCTATCTTTATGCCATTCTTGCCTGCATGCACTTGTCTTCTTGTTCAAACAGTCCCTACCTGGAGCTACTGTGAGATCAATAAAGTCTTATCTTATCTTATCTTAATACACTGTAATAATCACACAATCTGAATTTGACATGACTTTAAGCCCATTATTGGAACCATCTCTCCGATCTGGTGGCAGTAACTATGTCACCTGCTGTTGAAAAAACCCTTTCACTAGATGCGTGAAAAGTCCCTCAGTCGTCCAGGTAGAATCCTTGATCACTGATCACCTTTCACTAGATATTGGAGAAACGGAAACAAAAGTACGTGTCTCGTATTAAACTTCTACCGGTGTGCGGGCCGCGCTCCGTCTGGAGCTGCGGACACCGCACGTCAGCGAGCGAGCGCGGCTCTTTCGCACGTGTAACGTGTAACATGTATCACAGGGCAGGTTAAACTTTATAAAACATCTGTCCGTGCCTCACTTACCGCCTTTTCATGCTCTCTCCTCCTGTTAGCTTCCCTAATAGCACATAAGCTCCCTCCTCAATGCCTCTGATCAGAGCGCATTTCGGCGGCGGCCTGGGAGGGGGGGGAATCCGTGACTTTCCGCTTTTCCCCAGACACCGGACTTAAATGACACTGGTGCATCCTCTATGTCCTTGCCGCTATCTCCACTCTCACTTGCCATTTCTATCTAACTTTATTTACCGCACTCATTCATCTTTCTCGCGAAAGGCAGAGGCAAGTATACATTGCGCATGCCCGGAACAGTCAGGTGCGCACCGAATGATTCGTCGTGACAAGAGAAACGAACGGTTTGTCGGTTTTTCATGAACCGTGCCACCCCTACAGGATATAACACTCCATGGAGTGATCTAGTACAGTTGCACAGAAAAGTAGTGTCCAAAATGTTCTGATCTGGGAATCATAACAGCTCTTCTTAAAACTAATTGTCTCTAAGGGTATGTATTAAAAATGTATATCACATTTGTTTTGTAAATATGCTAAATCAGAATATTGAGTATTTGTCAATATTCAAAGTAACCTTTAGAAATGCAAGAGTTGTTGGTTGTACTAACTGATGTCTAATGAACACTCACCCAGTCTCTGCTCTGGTCAGAATGCGACTTTTATCCTCGCAGTGCTGCAGTGTGTTTTTAGGGCTGCATGACACACAAAAAATATGTAATTGCATATTTTCAGGCAAGCATTGCAATTGCAATTAAGATTTGTTTTAATAATGGGATTCTGTTCAAAGTTACATTTGAAACATGTCCAAAATACCTGAAAATAATCATAGAAATATTAACTGACAAAAAAAACAAGAATAATTGTTATACATATTTAAACTACAAGATTAGCATGTTTTCATATGGAATACAACAGGATATTTTGTGTGTTGAGGAAGTTGAAGTTGCAGCTATTGTGATTTACATCCATTCAAATTGCGATTTCGATTGCGATTTATGTTGCAACCTCAGTGTTTCATGTAAATCACTGGAGTGTGATTTCAGCGGCAGCATCACACTGACTGCTGCATCCTCATCTCATCCTCAGACTCAAAGCTCCTCCCACATCTCCTCTGCAGTAGCACTAGGTTTCAGGAAGCTAAGGGCGTTGTACCTAACTGTTTGTCCTGTTTCCTGCTTAAACTAAAAACATAATAAACGATTTGTCTCCACAGGCATGTGTCATGTTTTTAATTAGTAATTGGGCAGTTTCAGTAATGGCATGTAATATTTGTAAATCTGTGACTAGGAAGATTGTTTTCAGAAAATGGTAAATATCTGTTCAGGGTTTGTCTGAAATGTATTTTGTTTACGTTTGTATTCTCAAAAAATAAAATTCCATCCATTAAGCAACATTGTTCATATTGCACTTGATAACATGTCAAGTCCGTTTTTTGTTTTTTTGGGGGGCTTACTGTTGCCTTTACACTATAGGGTAAAGCGGTAAAAGTACTTCCATAGAGGAAAACGTAGTGTTGTCAGATTAACCGGTCAGTTATAGTCCATACCTCTTCTTAAGACAGTTGAAACAATTAGTCCAGCCCAGTTGTTTATAATTTCTGTTGCTTGTTGACTGCACATGTGGCAGGTGTCTTCATCACAGGCGCAGGTGTTGTCACAGTTAAAAACACCAATAACATCAGAGCACAATGGTGATCAGTTTTGGTCTTTTGTCTCTGAATAAAAGCTACTATTTACCTGTAATTAACTAAACACTGACATGTAGATGTAATAAACACTATATAAATAGTCCAAATGTTATAAACAAATTATTAGGTTATGTTAGGTAATGTTAGATTAGTCTCTTGTTAGTCTCTTGTTTTCATTCAGCCAGATAATTTTGTTGGTGCGCATTTATGTTTGTATTTATGTATGCATTTACCTTGTTATGGCACCTGATGGTCCCTGGAGTCATGTGTCGCATGTGTGATAGTTTTGTGTTTATATCCTCAATGGGTGCTTTGAGCTAGTGTGCTGATGACTTTTGCATGACAATTGAAAGTAGATGTGTGCATTGTCAATCCAAACTAGGTTGTCGGGATTCAGAAGGTTCAGGGCTTTAAATGGTGTGACATATTAGTAAAAATGTGTGTGTGGATGAATGGGGTCCAGTCCAAAACAAATCTGTGAATTTTTAGCCAATGGGCGTTGTCTCATGAGACTCAAAATCTGGCTTTAAAAGAAATTGTGGGATTATCTGTTTGGCATATCGCCCAGACACTTACCTTTATTTCCCCCTATACCTTTTAGTTTTAGTTTGATATTCGCCTGATCTGATATACAGTAAGTTATGCAGTTGAGTAACCATGTATAAAAGTGTGTCAGCCGAGGGTTTATTAAATGCCCAGTTTGGAGCACTGATATTGTGTGGGTGAGTGCTCGGCCGCAGGCATTCTACTAAACCAACATGGTCCACTTGTTGTGCTGGGTGTTTGTGTGGATAAATGTACCATGTGCTAGCTCCTCCATTTCCAATATCCATCCGGCCCTGTCTTTCACTGCCGCCATGGCAACAGAAATGACAAATGGCAGAACTGTGAAAACGCTCAGGTTGTGTTTGATGCTGCACAGTGCATGGAAGCGCTGCTAGTGAATAGACGTGAATGGCCTTCATTTTGAGAATAAGAAAATATGCACAATAAACTTGTGTAGGCTTGAACAATGGGTGCAAAATTGAGTTACTACAAAGTGTTTACAGGCAGTAATGTGTTGTGTTGATACAGTTGATCTCATTCTCCTGTTGTACTGTATAGAGCTCTCTATAGAGTGAAAAATCTGGTTCATTTGTAAAAGACAATTTGTCACGTTCCTCTTGTGCTACTAGTACACGTGTTGTGATAGTATTACTTTGAGTCATGTTTTGGCCTGTTACGATAATTAGTATATTGACTTATTGTTCAACATATGAAACCAGGAATATATTTTGGGGCTCAATATTTATCGTGTGTACAATTTCTTTGCAGACGTGTGATTTTAGTTGTTTTTGTTGTAATACATACAAGATTTGAGCTATAGAGGGTTGAATAATTACTTTTTATGACTAATTAATAGTTCATGCTGTTTTGTTTGTTTGTTTTTTCTGTTTTTTGGGGGTTTTTTTTGGCTTTTGTTCACGCTCTGCACGGAGGCAGAACGGAAGAGGTTACAGGGGGTGGTGAAGACGGCCCAAAGGATTATCGGCTGCCCCCTCCCCTCCCTGAAGGACATCTATACCTCCCGATGCCTCAGCAGGGCGGAGCGGATCATTAAGGACGTTTCCCACCCAGCACACCATCTTTTTGAACTGTTACCATCAGGCAGGCGCTACAGGTCCATCAGGAGCCGGACCAACAGACTGAGAGACAGTTTCTTCCCCCAAGCCATCATCAGACTGAACTCACGCATGCACTAACCCCCTCCCCCTACCCCCCAACTGCACCACAACATACTACCTCACCACATCACAACATACTACCTACATTGTTAATTCTGTGAATTATCTGTATGCCAAGTGCTGCTGCTGCTGTTTGCTGCTACTGTTTGTTTTATCCTGTCTTTACTGAAGTGCGTTGTTGTTTGCTGGTCAAACATTTTATTTTTTCTATTTATTTTTATCTGTTTTATCTACACCTGCGGAGAGCTTTCCCAATTTCGTTGTGTTTTTACCTAACATAATGACAATAAAGACTATTCTATTCTATCTTTTAATGATACTGTCTAAAAAGGTTCACTGGTCCTGCTTAATTGATGTTGTGACATAAAAATAAAATAGTTTCAGTATTATTGTTTATTGCAATATTTCTCTCTAACAATATATCATGCTTCAAAAATGATTGTGACAGGCCTAGACATGGTCCAGAAAGTTCAACTCCACTGAAGAAAAAGCCTTGGTTACTGCCTCTCATTCATATCTAGGAAAGATGGAAGGTTAGCTGTTTGATTTTGTCATGATCACAATATCAACAAATGCACTGTGCACATGGCAAGAAGCTAAATAGTTAAGAAATACCTTGCTTGTTTGTCAGAACACCGTAACTAGTATTGTTCCTGATGAGTAGCTGCAGCGGTATTGAAGGATGGGTCAAATGCAGAGGACAAATTTCCCTATGGGCACAATAAAGTCTTCCTTATCCTTAACCTAATGTTACAGTATCCAATAGAGTAGAAACCTATTACATTTCCATTTAGGCCTGTCATGATAAAGAGTATATCGACTTATCATTCAATACATGACAAATGGAACAATAATTTTGTGGTTGTTTGTACAATTTCTTTGCACAAGTGGGAAACTTAATAAAATAAACTTAAAATAAACTAGTGCTGCATTGTTGTGTATATTATTGCAGCTCAACAAATTGTACATTTCAAATATGTTTTAGAGGACAATTCTGCTTTATGGTTTAGATTCAGTATTATCATTTATCCTCTATATTTACTTCAGAAATATATCACACTTGTTATCGTGACAGGCCTGTTTCTAGAATCATGAATCCCTAATGGTTACTATAGATCATTTTAGTTCTTGAAAAATAAAAATGTACTCTTGAAATCAGCCTAGTATTTATTCTCAATGCAGTGCACTCCCTTCATCCCTCCACACCTCTCCTGTGTTTACACCTGTCCTGGCCAGATGCCATCACTCGGACTCTTGTTATCGCCTGGTGTGAACAGCCCCTTCAAGTCTCCACTGCACGCGCTGTACTGTAAACCAAGGCACATCCTCACTTGAGTCGAGGCCAGCATTTGAAAGAGCATATCTTTGAAACGTGATGTGTTTTTTTTTTTTCCCTGGTCCACAGAGCTTGTTACCTTGACAACAATAGTGAGGACGAGAGGGAGGAGAGAGGGAGAGCGTGTGAGCCTAGCTTGGTGCTTGCTGCTCTGAACAAACAAGCTCTGTCGCTAACTGTGTCACGAGTGCTGCTGCTTTCTCATTGCAGCCTCCTCCTCGCTTCATACGACCCTTCAGTTTGAGTTTGCACCACACTCGTAGAGATTTTTCTATGTTCTTTCTGTTTGATTTCATATTATGCATTGAATAATTTAACTCTGTCAAAAGTGAGGTTTCCAATGCAACATCCCTTTAGTTTTCAAACATGACATAGGTCTTGTATACCAGGAAGTTTAAATGACAGTGGCTGCAAATGGTCATAGCAGTAGTGATTCTTATAGATTTTTTAGGATTAAATGCCAATTAAAAGTCTAAAATGCCACGCAGCGGTTAAAACATAGAAATGTATCATAATTTGTTGTCATCATCTCATTTTCCTTTGCGATTGGATGTTAATTGAACTAAAAGGGTGTCAATGCCCACATACCATGCTTCTAATCAGTCTGCTCATGGAAATGATATTAGTTTGTACAGGGGCTGTAAGAGTTGGGGATAAAAACAACAAAAAATAACTTTTTGTCACTGCAGATCGATTTGCACAGCATGCTTTGAAATCGGGGTGCATTCAAAATACACTTTAAATTTGAAGGAACTTTTGTTTGTAGCAAAGTTCAGACCATGGAGGAATAAATAACTTTAAATGGCTTAAATACTGATGATTAAAAGTCTATTATGTTTGTTCAGGAAACTAATATGATGAATCTTGAAGACTGAAATGCTTAACACAAGCTAGTTTAAAAATGGTTATAGTAGACAGTAGGGCTGAACGATCTATTGTTTTAGATCGAAAATCGCGATCTCAGATGATGCGATTTTGGGATCGTTAAAGTTGCTTAAAATTGTTAAAGATCATTAAAGTTTTTTGCAGTGCTCCTAACTGACCCAGGTTTTGTTTTGTCAACTATTTCACACATGTATTCCGCCTGGCCCACCTCCCTGCCACGCTGCTAAACCCACCAATCAGAAGCGGCATGCTGTGTGTGGACAGGTCGGTGAGGCCGGTGCTAGCCGCTCCGCTCCGAGCGACCCCCTAAACGCAAATACGCCGCGTAGCCCCGTGCGGTCTGGGAAGTCGCGAGCTGGTAAAGCCGGTGTTAGCCCCCGTTTAATCAATGTCCGTAATCTGTCACTTGAGTGCATGGCGAGAAAGTCCGGAGAAACGTCTAGTAAAAGTGATACTCGGGCCAAACAGACTACAGATACAACTTCTTTTGCCAGTGTAACTCCATATGACAGAAGCAGCCAACGACACCAGGAGATAACAACCGTAACACACAACATCGCCAAGGAAATGGTGCCTGTAAACACGGTGACCAAAGACTCGTTTAAGTCTCCTCCGCACGATGGATAGGAGGTATTCCCCTCTGTTGTTAGCTGACAAACTGTTAGCAGAAGGCTAGTTTACATTACAGTCGCTATAGAAAGCCTACCACGATTAGCATCGCTATATTTACGATCGCTATATTTAAGTTAACTTTAAGTTGCGTTGTATTTTATACGTTCGTTGTAAAATACAACAATCAAGCTCAATTGAGCCATAAAAGACTGACCTTGCACCACTTAAAAATACTTTTTTTGCTCTACTTAAGACACAGATGCCCTTTTAGTGTAATAACTGTGGTTGCTCAAGCGCTCAATGTAGACTATGTACAGCATGTTTCTTTTTAATAAATAGGACTACATTTGAAATAAATTTACTTTAGTTTTCATTCTTGCATTACAGTTTAGTGGAATTTAGTGTTTGAATGGTATGATCTAAGTTTCTTTGAAGATTGCAAATGTTCATGTGCACTGAAACGTAATTTGAAAGAAATCGTGGATGAAATCGAAATCGCAATATCTGCCAGAAAAATCACAATTACATTTTTCTTAAAATCGCTCAGCCCTAGTAGACAGACTAAATTGTAAAGCATTGTTGTTTTACTTGAGATTACATAATATTAAAGATCCTCATTTGATTTTGAATGGAGTGTTATAAATTGTCCTAGATGCAGTGGCCTGGTTTGCTGGTGTGCGCTGTGGCCTCTGTGCAGAACCTCAGCCTTATCAATAATGGAGATGTTTTGGAGCAGAGTGGGTGTGGTTAGTGTGTATCTCCTCCCTCAGCCTGCTCCCCACACCCCTCAGAGTCAGGTTTCCCCTCTGTGTTTTCACATTGGCCAGCAGATGACTGAATCTAATTAGTGCACATATTACAATAAGCCCTGATACCCGATGCCGCACCATGCTGCAGGCTGGACCACCCTTGACATATTGAGCTGCTATTGTTTCGGTGCCATAGGTTTAATCTTACTGTGGTGAGTGATATCCAGCTATAGGGGTGCACACTTTACTGTAAATTGATCATTGTCATTGAGTTGCTTCAGTATCACATTATACATGTGGGTGATTTGTAATGATACAAAATGAGGCCTAAAATTATTTTTGTTCAAACCAAAATCCCTGGATTTGGTTCATGACTTGTTTTTCTTTCGAGCTCAGAGCCCTAGTTTTAGCCTTGATTTTGAGACTGAGACTGCATTAACTGAGAATGGGCTCTATTCATGCTTGGGAAAACCGAGAAAATGGCTCGGTTTCTTCATCTAGATGTCATTGTGTTTTGTTTTTCCTTTTATACATTGCCTATTAATTAAAATTAAATAATGTGTATTTAATTTGTCTAAAAAATATGTCATTGTGGCACTCTGTTATGTTCAGAAAAACAACAGTTACAACCAGCTACCTGTGAGTGACATCAAAGATGCGATTAGTCACATGCCCCATGGAAAGTTTTGGCAAGTTGTTAAGACCGCTGATGCTGAATCTATGGTTTTATCACATGCCCAGTGTTGGCAGCTACACCGGAAGACGTCATCTGCAAACGTCTTCCGGTAAGTGTGAATAGAACCTTTTTTATTCAGCTGTGAATTTTTAAGACATTTTGACGAATTGAATAGTAGGGAAAATATCTTGGGAAACCTTTCTGACAAGCATTGTGATTACATGTGAAATGTTTGTGTTAATAATAAGAATCAGAAGCTTTGACAAAAACACTGAAATAAGACCTGACAAACTAATACAAGAATCACATTAAAGTGGTACAAATTCATTTCAGTCTTATCATTTATAGGGATATGCCACCCCCAGGTCAAATTTGGGCATCTCCCCACAGTCCAGAGACTAAAATAAGTGGTGGAAAGCGTTTTCCTGGTCACCCAGCCATTGTCCAGGTCTGTCAGCACTGACCGCCGCGGTATCTGCTGCTCCTCCGCGTTAGACTGGAGTCTAACGGCGCCAGAGAAAGATTTCGGCCAAAAGGAATTAATTTGCTCGATGCGTTTCCCAATTACTTTCTGTGTAGTGCGCATTCATATCGAGTGCAAATAAATGTACAAATCAACACGGAGAGCTTGCCTTGGTCATTTTGGGTGGGAACTATTTTTCAGTGCGGAAAAACATAGCCGAAGCACGCAGCACGCTGCCAGGGGAATCCCTGTTACACACCAGGAAGGGAGTTCCCCTGTTGCGCAGCGTGGTGCGTGCTTCGGCTATGTTTTTCCGCACGGCAAGCTCTCCGTGTTGATTTGTACATTTATTTGCACTCGATATGAATGCGCACTACACAGAAAGTAATTGGGAAACGCATCGAGCAAATTAATTCCTTTTGGCCGAAATCTTTCTCTGGCACCGTTAGACTCCAGTCTAACGCGGAGTAGCTGCAGATACCGCGGCGGTCAGTGCTGACAGACTCGGACAATGGCTGGGTGAGCAGGAAAACGCTTTCCACCACTTATTTTAGTCTCTGGACTGTGGGGAGATGCCCAAATTTGACCTGGGGGTGGCATATCCCTTTAACGCAGTGCTTCTCAATTATTTTCTGTGACGCCCCCCCCAAGGAGAAGAAAAAATTCCACGCCCTCCTCCCTGCGCGCGACTATAAAGAGTATTATTTGTCTAGAAAATTGTTATTAGTACACCTCTGCATAACACTGTATCCTTTATTAACATTAAAAACAAAAAAGAAAGAAACGTCCAACAAAGACTGCACTTTCTTTTTGCACTGAGGACTCAAATATTAATGTGTTTTTAATGCAGCTTTGCGCATATTTGTGTACGTTTACAGAAACAAAACTTATAATCACATGGCCCATTTGCATAAACTCAAAACGCTGAAAAAAAAGCTCTTCCCTTGTGCCGCTGATGTGTCAGCTTCTGTCGGACTAAAGGACAGGACTCAGTGGAATATACATGTTTTTTCTGTGACAGAGGATGTTCTGCTGATGGTGAGTCTGTTCTGTAAATCGCGTATTTAAGGTTGCCGACTCCTGCCCCAGAGCGACAATGAGAGCGCTACTGCCAACTACTGTTGTTGATGTGCAATTACACTTAGTTCTAGTACAGTACGGCAAAAAAGCATGTTTCCCAGGGTCACACGTGCCCCCCCAGGCATCACACCGCGCCCCCCCAGGGGGGCCCGCCCCACTATTTGAGAAGCACTGCTTAACGTGATATTTTAAGAATCAATATATTGGCAAACCTAGCTTTACTTTTTTCACAACAGGGTTGAGAGGGACTCAAATGCAAGCTGCAGTGACAAGTAGGATAATAATACATCAAGTTATTGTATTAGGGTTAGGAATCAATTAAAAATGAACACAAAACTGAAGTCTTGAGTGCTTATTACTAGGGGTGTAAAGATTAACCGATTTGGATCGGTTATCGGTCTGTGACCTCTGCGATATGAGTGTACCGATCAGCGGAGCCCGGATCGGTCCAAATTCACTACGAAAGGTTCGATGCACCGGATTTACAGCCAAGAATTGGTTCTCAGCTCCTGAGCGGTCTCTGTCATGGCGCAGAAGCCGCCTGTGTGTGTCTGCGTTCTTTAGCGAATGGTGGGTGGTTCACTTACCTGGGATTGAAGCTTATTGGCTGGTTAACTGCCAATCATGCGAGCGGCACGGGCTGTATGCGGAAGCGAGCAATGTTTGTGTCTCGTCAGGACAGCGTAGGACAGATCGCCTTGTTTGACAAGGTAGGAAGATTCGACAGAACACCGGTGAGATATGCTGTTTCCATTTATTGAGCTGTTGTTTAAGTTAATTTGGTGCGCTACCGCATGGTTCGTATGCGTGGTTAACTTTTGTGCCAGTGTTGTGTCGCGTTGATATCAGTCTGATGTTTCACCGTCAGCTTGATAGTTTCCATGGCAGCTATAGACCATAACAATTGTATGATACTAGCGTTTTTATTGTCACGGTTAGTGGATTGGGTGATTTATTTAGACAACATTCATGTATTGGCAATGTATATTTGAGTTGGGTTAAAATTGACTTGGCTAATTTACTTTTGTGTGGAAAATACAATGTATAATCAGAATTGGTGCATTTCTTATGATTTGTGTGTATAGAAATGTACTTCACACACACACAGATGATTTTTGTCTCAAAGGAGACTAAGGAAATGTTATAAGATGGAGAGAAAGTATGAGTTATTCAGTGGATTTAACATGCTAGTGTTTTCTATAACTGCCTAGTAATATCTATCTTCTTGTCAGTGATATGTTACACTTAACAGTTACTGAAACTCATGAGTGACTGAAGCACTAATTACTAACTAATTCTGATTCATTCTGATTTTTGACTTTAATAGGCAACTTGCTTGTTTTATAAGGTCTTTTATTTTTGATATCTAACCTTATTGTTTTGTGTTGCTTGAGGGAAGGAATGTGTTGTATTTTAAGTATGAGCAGAGTTTTGCAAACCGGATTGCCAGTTTTTCAGTAGGCCTGGTGTATTGTCTGTTGGACACTAAATAAACAAAAGGATACTATTTTGAAATGTAATTTCTGTTTCTCTTTTTCTTCTCAATAACTTTAAAGCACTTGGGAGTAAAGTTGTCAATTTGTATTGAATCGAAATTAACCGAATCGAATCGAATCATACCGGATCGTTTACTAATTTTATGAATCGTCCCTGAATCGAATCGTAGCCTGTGAATCGAGATTCGAATCAAACCGTTTTGTGAGTGAAAGATTCACACCCCTACTTATTACAGTATTTTTGCTCAGAGGCTCCTAAATGCTCCTAAATACTTTTTTCTACATTGATGCATACATCATTTTCCAATAGGACAAACGTTTGCAAGATCTGGTGGCCATGATTTTGTCCTATCCTGTTGCAAATGTATTAATTATAACCACCGCATTTCAATATTAATAACAATAATTAAATTCCCTGTGATTAAACTGTTGGCTCTCACCTGAACATTGAGTGTTTGTTAGTTTGTTTTCCTTGTGGTTCTGCTGCTGATGGGGAAAAAACAGCTGGAAGTTCTCATGTAAGTGCCATGCTGGGGTGAATGTTCTTCTGAATTCAGGCTAGAGCCTGTATGTGATGTCTTTGATCATGATTCTCACTGTTCATTGAGTCTGAGGTTGTCATCTAATCCCTCAGCAGTCTTTTCTTCCCATGATGGATTTGTTTACATTAAGATGCTTCCGGATTACACTGTTGAGATCTAATGCTGAGCATGATATTAGAATATGAATGCTGTTGCTCCTTTGGGGAGTTGTTTGTTTGTGCATGTGTGTCTTAGGGCTGCTTCATGTCTCTGATGGAGGGACAGTCACCTGAGTGTAGCCTGAGGGTTTCTGTGTTTGGGTTTAGTGTATTGTACCTCCTGGCCTGTCTCCCACAGAGGCCGCTCTGTAAAAATGGAGGCTGTGACTGTAATTACAGTAGAGGCAGATAAACAGGACAGCAGATGTCTGTGTTCTTAAGCCAGCACCAAAGTGTCCTTTATCCACTGTTCCCCAGGGCCTTCTCCCACTTTTTACGTTCATGCAAGCATCGTGTGTCATCTCAGCTTGTTTATAGAACTTATTGCCAATGTATTATTTTTGTATGCTAGCATCCAGACTTAGAAATGCGTACGACACAGCCTGGAAGCCTATCTGCCACACTGGCGGGAAAAAGCTTGGCCCAAAATAGTTGTGTAATAAAAACGAGTCTGTGAGCTGTGCGCTGGTGTCTTTTACAGGAGACATGCTTTGTCCTCTGAGTCGAAGCTTTATATAACACTCCATGTGCACCTCCAGAGCTGTCTCTGCCCCTCAGTGCCCCAGTCTGAGCATGTACACAGGTGCATTTAAAGGTGAACCAACAGCTTCATGAGGTTTGCAGAGGATCATGCATCCAAAATGTGTTTTTTGGAAGTGAGCAGCAGATTTTGGTTCTAGTTGTCTCCTTCAGGTCACACCATTGGCACTACTGAACTGTGACACTTTTGCCACAGCTTCAGTGAGACCCGGTATTGTGGCAGGGCTCTACAGTGTGCCCATTTCACTCGCATTTGCAGGCAAATATTTCAACATGCGAACAAGACACTAGGATCTTAGGACCATGCCCAAGCATGGATAGCCCCTAAAATATGGTATGTTTGTCCTGTGTGAGCGTGATCAAACCACATCCAGGCACGGCCCGGTTGGAGGAGCTGGGCCAAAACAATTACTTCACTATATGAGCCCTGTGTGTGCACTGATGTTAGCCATACAAGGAACATGGTAAATAAACTCCACTCTAAACCTTCCGGTGAATCCGCGCTTACCTTCAGTAAGGACCGTGGACGGTGACAGAAGTTCTGCAGTCTCTCTCCTCCAGCTGTTATTATATCCATAAACTCACTGAGGAGTGCATATCGCAGCAGAACTCATATCTTTCTCACTATTTAATAGATATTTCAGCCTGCTGGACTTATATTCTTCGCTATAAGCAGTAGCTGTGCTGGGTGACATGTAAACAAACAGTGCCTTGTGACAACATCTTCGGGGTGTGACCCAGTTTGGTTCTGCAGGTAGAACCCTACGCAATCGGCACAGGTCTAAAGTCCTATGGCTGTCAGTTGGAAAGAGGTCACGCTGACCTAATTACAAATTCTGGCCTAGCTATTATGACATGATTTTATTCAATTCAATAAAATTTTATGTTAGTTATTCTGTAGGAAGTAACCTTGGGCAGATCCATGACTCAAGAGTCTAACCCAACTGCCAACGGCCATTCAGGAAAAGCACAGTCATAATTCTTTTCGTTTTTTTTGTATAAATTTCATTCAAGTAAGTTGGTGTTGGTGTGTGCAAGTTCTGCACTGTAATAAATATTCAAAACAAAAACCTACTTGTGCCCATATTGTTTTTCTGTAATCCTAAATTTTTTGTTTTGGGGGCACATGTGCTCCTGAAAAGAAAAGTTAGCGTAGAGCCCTCCATTGTGGGCATAAATTGAATTTAAAATCCCTTAGAACTGTTAAAAAATTCTAAAAGATAATAATTAATAAATAAATGTATATTTTGTGACTACTTAACTGGGTGTGTGTATTTTTGCTCAGTTGAATGTTTGCAAATATGTCCAGGGATGAAAGAGTTCCGTTTTTTAGCGGATCTCTGTTTTTTTTTTTTCAGTCGCGGGGTATTTTTTATTTTTTTACATCTGTGCAAATTCGTTGAAAGATTTTGGGTGTATATATATGTATAGTTGTGTTTAGGGTCACCAACCGTCCCTTGAAAAACAGAATCGTCCCGTATTCAGAACAAAAGTACATGTCTCGTATTAAACTTCGTATTAAACTCATACCTGCAAACTAGTCACCTTTCGGCGAAATTCGCCGTTTTGGTCCCAAAATGGGTCACTTGTGTGAATCGTGTAGATCCGAAGGGGGGTCTAGGTTGCCGAAAATTTGGTTTGTCGCTAAATAAAACAGCAACGGTGCGCATCTTTTCCATTGGAGTTCTGGTTGCCAGTCCTCGCTTCTGAAAATTCCATAGCAGTTAGGATTCAGAGTCTGCAGAGTCCCCTTTTTTACTGAGTGATCTGGCAACCTCATTTCGTGAAAGGATCTGATCAACGGATCTGGGACAGTCTGGTCGTTTTCACACCAGGAAAGTCCGATAGTTCACTTGCTTTGGTCCGGACCAAATGTTTTTTTTTATTTTTTTTATTTTGGTGAGGTTCGCTTTCACACTGCACTTTTTTCCCCAAGCGAACTAACATCTATAAACAAAACCACATGTGCTGAGGTCGCTCAGCCGTTGGACAAAAATGAGCCCTGTCCAAACCCGGTGTCCAAACGCGGAAGGAGGAGAATAATGGTGTTACGTGCTGTTTTCAATCTAGCCTTAGCGATATGGTTTGCTCAGTTTTTGCAGTTCTCACAAATGTTTGAGCAGCATCGTGAGGTTTTATTCACACCAGAACAAAAGGTCCGAATCAAAGGAGCAAACGAACTCTGGTTCGTTTTAAACGAACCAAACAAGGCAGGTGTGAAAACGACCACTCTGTGGGATGAACGGATGAAAAACTTGTCTTGGATTAAGGATTTCGTTGCTGTTACATGTGTTGAGGTAAGTTTTGCAGTGCCAGAAATATGTACATGAACGTATTTTTTTTTTAAAGGTCCCATGGCATGAAATTTTCACTTTCTGAGGTTTTTGAACGTTAATGTGAGCTCCCCTACCCTGTTTAGGCCCCCCCCATGGCTAAAAGTTGCGAAATGTATAAACTGAGCATTTGCGGTCCTTTTCTGCGTTACACAAAACCAGTGTTGAAACGGGCGAGTTCGGACAAGGCACCTTTTTGACGTCAGATCGGCAAATGCAGCTCCAGCCCCTCCCTCTGTCTCCGCTCAGCGTCCCTGTATATCCCGCCCATAGAGTTTGGACTGTGAATGCGCTACAATGCAAAATGCGTTTTTTTATTTGCCTGGAGGCACGTCCGAGTGTTTCTAGGCTCGCAAGTCCCTTACCCGACCCTCTGGACCTCTGAAATACCAGTGGTTTAATTTTATTTTCTGTGTAAATATTTTTTTTCATTGCAAAGTCTCCCATCTGTCTTCCTGTGTTAAACACGGAAGCGAGCAGACAGCGGTGCAGAGCTGCGCTTCCAGCGGGGGAAACCCGCCCCCCCCGCTCCTTAGCCAATCTCTCTGTCCTTCTCATTTGCATTGAAGCAGCAACACCCAGAATAAAGCATTTTATACACATATCTAGCCTCATGAAGACTGTCAGAGTCATATCTCATGCAGTGAGTGTTGATTTTGAAGAAGGATTCATTTACAGTATTAGGGAACCATTAAGGAGCCATATAAAAGCATCAAGAAGTACCATGTCATGGGACCTTTAACATTATACGTGCTGAAAATTAATATTATGCCAGCTAACTGCATAAAACAGCTGCAGATGTAAATGCTAGCTGTTCTGTTGTCGGATATGAGAGTTGAAAACGAACACATTTGCTTAGTGCGTTGCCTGGAGAATGTCCCTGTTCACATTGGATGGTTTTCAGATACAGAAAACACCCGATCAGAAACAAGGCATAATTTGCATCCCTAATGGAAAGATAGAAAGCTGGCACGGCCTGTAGCTTGCCTTTTAGAGCCCAAGCAGGCTAGTATCAAAGACATTAGCTAATTGTTATCATCGTCAACTAGCAGCTGTTTATTTCATATGTTGAAGGTGAAAAGGCGCTTGTTTTGGCCTTAGAAGCCAATGAGAATTCCACCAAACATTATGTTTCTGTTTTTATTTTGTTAATTGAGCGCGGTAGGTCGTCACTCTTTTTTTTTGCCCGAAGAAGGACTTCACTCGCGTCATTCATGGTCAGCTGTCAAGAAAGCGCCTGCCTACCGCTGTGCTTTTGTTGGAGAGATTTGTTCAAAAACACTATCGTCAAAAACATCCAATGTGAAACTGGTTCTAGCCTACTATGTCACGCCAACACGAACCCCATGAATTTGAAAACCATATACATTTTTAAATGTCAACAAATGCAGTTGGGTGTCGCCTTAATGTTTTTAGTGACGACATTTACCCTGATCTAGGCAATAAGGTTGGATTTTTTTTCTTCCAGATGAGAGCTTGAGGAGGATGATGCACTGTATGTGCATCAGCTTGAAATAGGGCAAAAATGCAGGTGGAGCTGGGCATGGCTGAAATTGGAAGTGAAGACTGAGGTGAAGGGGGTGCAGTACAGCTTCCCACTGTCACAGTATTTCAAAAAAATTGACAAAGCGGGCTACTGTAAATGCACCCTTTGCTACAAAGAAATAAATTATGGGAAAAAAGGTTCCCATGCTCTGATGGCACACTGTCAAACAGAGGTGCACAAGAAAAAAGTGAGCACATTACTCACTACTACTTGTGTCCTTCCTCCTGTTCCACTTTCAACACAAAGTGCTCCCAAGGGTCCTGAGCTGATGAGGGAACGAGTAAGGTTACCTGTACCTGTATTCCAACGGGTTGCTAATGCTGAGGTGTGTATAGATTAAATAGGCTAGCTTGAGTGTGAGTCAGTATTAAGTGTAGATTATGTAAATGCAAATACATTTGGTTATATTATGACAGCTTTACAGTGAAAATGCCTTTTATTTTCCTTGATTGTGCGCTGTTTAAGGGGGCCGCAAGGTTACCGGTAGTTTGTCACCTTTTTCAACCCTCATGAGTTTGCAGGTATGTAAATTGCAGGTCGCGCGAGCCCGTGTCTGGAGCCCCGGACCAAGCGAGCGAGCACAGCTCTCGCAACAGCGTGTAGCCTACCATTGCGTGTATACAGGTTAAACTTTATAAAACATCCTATACCTCATCCTACCTGCCCGTGCCTCACTTAACGCGTTGCTCCTCGCTTTTTCACCTGCGCCATTTAGTGCGCATAAGCTCCTCCTCAATGCGCTCTGATTAGACAAAGTGCAAAGCAAAAACAAATCCAATATATACTACTAGTAGGCCTACCTGTTAATAAAATGTGTTTTTTTTTTTTTTGTACTTTTATGTACAGTTTTACTTTATTGCTAACATATAGCATATAGAAATCCAAATTTCAGAAATTAAAAATTTTCCAATGGGGGGGTGTGCCGTGACTTTCCGCTTTTTTCATGATTGGCCACTTTCATCCCTGTATGTCGGACTTTATGGCACATTAATCATGTGAAATGATTGGCGTATTACTGTTTCTAGTTTGAAGTTAATGTTTTTGTTTAAACTTAAGAACCTTTGAAGAGGATCAGTTCTAGCAATGTTGTGCTCAGCTTTTGTTGATGGCTGTGTTGTGCTTCCTGTTGGATTATTGCAATCCCTCAGTCCTTTGTTTCCCACTGGGAAAGCCCGCAGGTTCCACTCAACACACAAAGTGTATGTAACAGCATAGTTCCACACTGAGGATGTAGGAGAGGTCTGGCCTTAATCCTGTCCCACCACCCACCTGCTCTTCTCCAGTTGGCTGTAGCCTGTAGTCTGCAGTCTGCGTTCTCCATCTCCAAAGCAGAGCTCGCAGCACACAAATGAGGACCCACGTGATAAAATCAACACATTTGTGTACATGCATTTGTAGATTTGGAGGGACATTTTGATGCGTTGGTGTGAATGCTGCATTTTCTGAGTAGTGCTAAAACTGACAGTTGTCTGCCTGTGGCTGACTGCTGGCCTCTGTCTCTGTCTGATAACTTAAAACCAGGTTGATGGAACAAATGTGGGTTTAAGTGGGGAGGGGGGTGTCAGCCGTGCAGCGAAATACTGGGCCTCTGTTAAACAGCCTCAAATGTCCCACGTCCTAAATTCTGATAAACCCTGTCCTCAGGAGGGACAGGTCAGCAACGAGCACTTTGGCTGGGCTCTCAGCACCAGATATGGAAATGTTGTGCTTTCTCAGGCGCACACTCAAACAAATGCAGATATAAGTCTCAGTTTCATAATCTACATGAACAAACTCCTTTCTCTGTATTCCTTTGTTTTTTGTTCATATTAAATGCTGCCATTTTCTTTCTTCGGGTGCTGTAATGATCAGTTTTTTAGTAAAATGTAAAAGTATATGGTGACATGTTTGCTCTGCCAACACTGAAGAGAGAAATGTTATTATATATTATTAGAGCTGCAACTATCGAGTATTTTTGGAATCGACTACTCTGTCGATTCATACTTTTTTTTTTTTTTTTTTTTTTTTTGAATTCTGAAATCAAAGCACACAAAAAACACATTTTATTCACAGGGAGTGGTGACATACACATACCTGGTACAAATCTTGAGATCTGCTCCACTTTACACTGACACCCCTCTGTCACATAGTTGTAGCTGAACACTGACGGCCCTAAACTGTAAATGCTTTGGTATATTTCCATTGTTCCTTGAAGGGATTTTTTTAATCTATTTGACTTAAACCTGAATTGAATTAGGTGCATATTTGCGTGATAAGAACACATGGAAAATAAATAATTATTAGCAATTTATTTTTAATACAAAATAATAAGATTAACAGAATAAAATAAATATCTGTCCTGCTTAACTTAAAACTGTACAACAGTACAAATGATGCATGTCCTATCTAATTATCTCTCTCTCCTCTCTCTCTCTCTCTCGCGAAACAGCTGCGCGCACTCACGGCGCGTGTCCGCGGCTCCACGCGGGCTGCAGTCAGAAGCTTCGCAAAGTTTAATACGAAACACGTACTTTTGTTTCTGAATACAGGACGATTCCGTTTTTCAAGGGACGGTTGGCGACCCTAAACACAACTATACATACACACACCCAGTTTTTTTCTCAACGGATTTGCACAGATATATATTTAAAAAATGGCCCTGCGGCTGAAAAAAAAAAGCGGAGATCCACTAAAAGGCAGAACTCTTTCATTCCTGATAATAGATAAAAGATTTATAAATGTTTAAATAGTTTTTTATGTTAATGGAAACAGTGATGCAGTCTATCCGAACAGCGCAGTAGTCTGACAATGCCGCGATGATGCTTGAATTGAAATATAATGCCACGTGATGAAAATTAAACGAACCCTCGAGGCAAATAATTTGCCTCGATTATTTTTTGTACTCGAGTAATCGTTGCAGCCCTATATATTATATTATATGCGTTTTAATTATCATTTGGTCAAAATATATTACTTAGGTTTTGAGAATTAATCCTAGTTTTCTGTTTGCTTTTTTCTTCAGGGGTCTCTGGAGTCTGCAGCAGGTGTTTTTTTCCGATTGGATTTTAACCCACTGATAGCCCCAACAACATGGAATCGGTAAGTTCTAATAAAATCATCTTTTATTTTGCTGCTGGTAAGATGAAATATGTTTTTTATACTGGTGGTGAGACGGCTGGTGTATGTAGATGAAGATACATGTGTGAATGTTACTACTGCTGTTTTGGACTTGGTGGTATAGTGTGTGTTTCAATTTCACCAGCCCCCTCAGATCAAAGTTATTGGACTTGTGGAATTTATCTTGTGGATGTTTAGTTTGTTTTGTTGAAGACTTGGTCATTATTACAATGGGAACATACCCTTTAGCCTACATGGTGCTATTGCATAAATTGTCTATTCTTTAGTATTTGAGGTAATATTACATACTATCAAATTAGATACACAGCATGCATTTGTGTTTTGTGCTTGGAATCTGCTTTGTGTTGTGTGCTGCAATGTTGTTTAAATATGTTAAAAGTCCACTACAATAATAAATGATCTAATAAAATGGCTTTTTGTGAGATGCTAGCTTGCCCATGCATGTGTTCATATAGTTTCATTTTATTGGGCAGGAGCTCTGTAGATGCTGCTTGTAGGAACAGGCAGGTTGTGAGAGCTGCATTGAGCCGGATCCTGTGGAATGCATTTGTTTCAAACGAGAGCTTAGATCAGGCCTAACCTCTGCCTCCTGCCCTTGTGTGGTTGTCTGATAGACTGAGTAAAGTAGGTCACAGCCTCAGCTCTGCAGCTAGCATGTGTCCAACCTGCCGTTCTGTCGGACTGCTGCATGTTCAGACATATTAATTCTACTGCTGTTTGGGTATGGGCTTAAAGCAAGGAATTCAATGTGCAAAATCTAGTGCTTATTACAAGCAAGGTGATTTTTTTTTGTATACTGAGCAGTCTAATAGCAAGGTAACTTAAAATATTTTTTTAGGTTAGTCAACTAATGGATGGACTGGCAGGAATAAGTTTGAGCATATTTGCCGCTGGTCTTATTTTTTTGCTCCTCTTTTTCACCTGGAGCTGTGATTTCCTTACCAAGACTTCCAAGATGGCGCTGGGAGGCCAGCTGCCTGTCACAGAAGCTCTGACCTCCTTCAGTAGCCGACTGAGGCACCCTCAGTGCAAGAAGGAGCACTACCGCAAATCCTTCATCCCCACCACTATCAGACTGTATAACTCCACCATATAGTCTAAACGTGCAGTTTTTTTCTACATTTTCTTATTTATGATCAAAGGAGAAGTTCAGTTTGTCAACTGGACAAAGTTTGTTTGGTTGAAAACGTTTCGCCGCTCATCCGAGAGGCTTCGTCAGCTCTGGCTCTGGCGAGCTAGCCAGAGCTGACGAAGCCTCTCGGATGAGCGGCGAAACGTTTTCAACCAAACAAACTTTGTCCAGTTGACAAATTGAACTTCTCCTTTGATCATGGATTCTACCTGGACGACTGAGGGACTTTTCACGCATTTTCTTATTTACTTATTTTTTATTATTATTACTTATCTTGTCTGGATGCGCTTTTTTTGTTCAAACTTTCTTTTGCACTAAACTGCCTGGAGCTAGTGTGGCAAGTGAATTTCTCCTTTGTGAGATCAATAAAGTCTTATCTTAAGACCAAGGAAATTGATCATGAGCCTGTTATGGCAGTGGCAGCAGTGCAGAAGGTGTGCTGTCCAGACTCTGCCAGCCTCCCTCTGCTATGTGATGCCAGTCACATGGCTTTCCGGGCATTAGTTCAGTAAATCACAATCAGACTTTTATTTTTAACATCCTCCACATCCTTAAATCCTCCACCTGGCCATCGCACTGCTCAGCACATCTCAAAGGTGGGGTTTTCTTATGTGACTGGATTTTTGGAGAAGGTACAAATGGCTCTATGCTCCTTATCTGACCTGCCTTTGAAATAAAGCATAATATTTGTTTTAAATGTTTAATTACTAACATTTCCAATGTGCAATCTGAAAAGCAGAAAGCTGTCAAACTGCTGTCAACATTAAAAATCATTACTGCTATCTGCTGCCTATGGTGCAGGGCACTTACGTCATTGTACTCATTTTATTGAAGTTAATACAGCAGTTGAATGGCAGTAGCTTTGCTATTCTCACTCAGTTCCAGGGCAACTGTTCAATGCCTGTATCTTTATATGAACAAAAAATTCCAAGCATTTCTTGGGAACCTTTTATTTGGTTGCACTGGTTGGTCTGTACTTGAACAAACCATACAACCATGATTGAGTAAGGACAAGTCTGTTGTGCACAATGTTTTGTAAGAGCGATGTTGTTATTTAGACTTTATATTTCAAGCCTGCAGCTGTTAGGACTTGTGCTGATGAAAGATGAAAAATGAAAAACTCTAGTAGTTGCAATAGTAGTCATCCCAGTGTTCCTCAGTTGTTGTGTACATCTCCTCTCCAGCTCTCCTCCCTTTAGTGTGCGCCTTTACCTCACATTACATAACTGACTCATGCTGGTGTGGCCCAGCCCGGGTGCAGCCCCACTAAAGGGGCTTTGTTTCCTGGCCTTCCTTCTTCCTCGGCCCTCCTTGAGCCGGCTGCACACTCACGCTGTATAGAAGGTGTCTGTGTGTGGGGAACAGGCATGCTACTGTGGAGCTAGTGCAGAGAAACACGCTAATAGCATTCTGAATGAGCATGAGCGCACATCTGAAGCACTGGAATCTAAGGTCGTCTGCTTTCACGGAAGAGGAGCAGTGTGGTGGGCTTTACAGCATGTCAGCGGGTCCAAAGCAGTTTCACAAAAGGTCAAAGGTCATGTGAGGAGGAAAATGGTGTATATCATGTGTGAAATAGCTGTGGACTTATGAAGACCCATTTTCAGGAGGGGTCACTTTGTAGCAACATTGCAGGAGAGTTCTATTATAACTTTTACTACCCTGCTTAAAGTTTAGCACTGTGTGGTGTAGCATTGATGTAATGTGAAACATTCTTTATTAACACCAAGGAACCAAAAAATGGCACAGAACGAACGTTAGGTTTGTTTTTTTTTTGTTTGTTTTAAGTTCCTTGTACTTACAGGAACTTTTCTGTCGATTCCTACTTGGAACCGAGTTTCGGTACCCAGCCCTAGTGACCAACCGGTCATAGTAATACTGAATATGGCAGTATTAATACTGGTAATACTGAATATGGCAGTATTACCAAAATAACATATTGACCCAGGAATCAAAATTTCTGTATTATTCTGAACTGCATTATTAGCCATTACTTGCCTTCATGATTACAGCACCACCTTATAACAGACCTAAGCTGTTTGTGTAGGCTTTCCCTGTGCTGTGAGCATAGGATGCAGTGGGAGAGGCTATACTGTGTGGTGTGGAATACTCTGGTTAGCTCAGTAGTCGTAGGCGCAGAGTGAAAAGGATAAACGGCAGCGCTTTACAGTGCAGCTCTGAGTCACACACATTTCCCTTCGGACACATTTACTGCCAAGGACGTGCCCTTTTATATTACAGCCAAAATAATATGTATGCAGCCCACATCCTCTTCCTATGTTGGATGTGCCACTGTATAGCTCAACTGCTTTGGACGACGTGATTGGTTTTAAAAGCTCTAAAAATATAACAGTGTATCTAATGTGCATGCTGGCAGTGTTTCATTGCATTGTTGTTTTGTGCTCGCTGGGAAGTCATGTAACTCTGTTATCTAGCAGCTTAAGTACATGTTAACGCACACTAGGGGTGGGTATTGGCAAAGAAGTCACGATTCAATTCGAATCACGATTCATATGCCACGATGCGATACTATCACAATGCATCACGATTAGGGATGTCAACAATTAATCGATTAACGATTAATTGTCGATTAAGACGTTAGTCAAACAAAATGCATTAATTGTAATTAATCGCGGACACGCACACCCACGTGGTCACGAAACAAGGCAACCGTGCAACGCGCTGCGCTCGACTCACAGCCGGTCGCAGGCACCAACGGCACTGCTCAGCAGCCCCGGGTGTACGCGCGAGGAGAGATCGAACCGTGGCGCCCAGGAATGCGCCGCAACGTTCTGCTGCTGGTCCCACGCGGCTGGCCTGCGGCCCGGGCCCCGAGCCACAAACCAGCCGCACGAAACCAGCAGCGGCACGCAGCGGCCCAATCCTGGTTCAGTCCCGGTCCAGTCCAGGTCCAGTCCAGGTTTAGACCTGGTCCAGACCTGGTTTAGTTCTTGTCTAGACCTGGTCCAGTCCACGTTTAGTCCTGGTCTAGTCTCTTAGCCAATCAGGACAGAACACAATGTTACACTATAAAAAAATGTTACACTATAAAAAAAAAAGTTACACTATTAAAAAAAATTAAATAAATAAAAAATCTGCGAACCGCGATAGAGCGAGAGATTTACTGTATTTTGTTATTCAGCATCAATACATTCGTCTGCTTTTTACTAAAGAATAATTAATTGAGGAATATACAATAGGCTATAATAATACTATGATATATTTTTGACTCAGTGTTATGTATACTATAGCTTATATTCTTAAAGACCCTATTGAAACACTAAAATTCAGGTGAAAAACGCCGCTTATCAGTTAATCGTTAATCGATCGATAAGGTCAATCAACTATCACTTAATTAATTAATCAATAATTTGCATCCCTAATCACGATACTTGAATTATTGTGATGCATTGCAATATATTCGACATACAGTGGTACCTCACCTTACGAAATTAATTCGTTCCAGAAGTGGTTTCGTAACGTGAATTTTTCTTAAGTTGAGTAGCTATTTCAATGGAAAAGGCCTGATCCGTTCTAAGGTTTTTTTTTATAGTGTAACATTTTTTTTTTATAGTGTAACGTTGTGTTCTGCGTCCTGATTGGCTGAGAGACTGTAGACCCAGGACTAAACGTGGAATAAACTAGGTCTAGACCAGAACTAAACCAAGTCTAGACCAGGTCTAAACCTGGATTGGACCTGGACTAAACCAGGACCGGACCAGGTCCAGACCTGGACCAAACCGGGACCAGACCAGGATTAAATCACCCTGTGCTCGCCCGTGCGTGCTCAGCCCCGAGGGGGAGGCACGGCCCGGGCGCCACGGCTCCATCTTGCGCCCGCAGCCCCGGTGTACTGGCGGCCTTGCGCCGTGTCGACGTCGCTTTTTGATCCTTTGATGTCGGCTCTTCCTGTCATTGTGCCCTCACGCGTTTGGCGCTATATTGAGCCGTGCCCCCCCACGCTTCACTATCAACACATTCCGTTGAAAATCTATGAAAGTTCGAGTGTTCAAATGAGAGAGAAATGCGAGAAAAGCCCAACTCCAGTCTGAGAAAAGCATATAATGTGTGTGGTGAGGCATTTACAGCCCTAAAACATGTAGAACAGTTGCAAAATACAAAGTTGTCCTACCTCGCGGACCTCTCCCACCCCGGGCCACCTCTGGAACCTAACCCCGTGTGTGTTGATAAAGTGTATTTACATTTCGGGGCGTGCATCTGAGCGCGCATTAATTGAATTTTTGAGATTTTGTGTTTCGTAAGTTGAATTTTCTTTTGTATCTAGAGACCAAAATTTAACGTGAAGGCGTTTCGTAACTTGGATTTTTCGTATGTAGGGTCTTTCGTAAGGTGAGGTACCACTGTACTTCAGTGAAAATGTACCAAAAAAAAGAGGATAACTTAAAGCCCCAGTGTGTAGGATTCGTGGCGCATAGGTGGATAGTCGCTATTGCACTTTCTGTTTTAACTACGGCAGACCTCGAGGGACCCGCGCGCTGCGCGGTCCTGTTTCTTTTTTTTTTTTTTTTTCTCTCATGAAAACACACATTCCCGATCATGTACCATGACACTCTACACATCAAATTAAACCTTACAGTCTCCTCTTTTTGACTATGCAATTCATTTCCCTGCACAATCACTCCCCGAGCACATGGGGCTTTTATACGGAAAAGCACAAAACGAGGTAAGCTTACCTTAGAATGCTTTCCACAGGTCAATCTCTGTATTTCACCATAGACTTGCTCTCAATTTGTCCGTAAGGATCCAGCGAATAAAATCCAGTAAAACAATTTAGTCCAAAACACGTGTTAGATCCATTACGAGTCTGATTCGGCAGCATGCTTGTCTTGTTTACCCAAAACCACGAGCCTTGCCGAAGGCGAAGGTGGAGCCCAAATGTCCTTCTGCGGCTCTCGTATTCAAAATGGCTGCCTCTGCATGGGGAAGATCCCCCTTTTATGTGACTATATCTAAGTCCAAAAGAATACTTTGATTTCATGATGGAAGTGAAAAGGCTTGGAAAACAATGTATTTTTGAATGGGTATCTTCAATTTCAGTAATTAACGGGTAAAAATCTTACACACTGTCCCTTTAAATATCAGTGGCTGTGTATCTGGGTAGTGTCTTCAATTGATACATAACTCTGAGCAACTCAATTCATAACTGAATTTACTGAACAAAAACAAATAAACCAAACCAATAACAAAAACAGTGCATAGGATTTTTTCTAAAACAAAAAATGATGTTCAAACATTTGCCATTTTGGAGGTAGCTACCATCATAACAAACAATACCCTTTCACAAAGAAAAAAGTGCATAGGATTTATTTAAAAATTGACTATTTATTTATTTATTAATATTAAATATTAAATTATTAATTAATAATTGATTTTTGGCATCAAGAATCATTGCAGTATATTGTGAAAGTTAGTATCGCGATGCATTGTCATGACGATTATTTTGCACACCCCTAGCGCACACACAGGAGCTCTACCTGGTGCTTTGAATCATTTAAACTCACTGCTGCTTCATATTGTTGGTGGTCTTTGTCATATTAACTTATTTTGGTGTTGCCATCTACATCTAAACCTGTAAGGTAGACTGCTGTAGTGCAGCTTTGCTGCCTTGACTTTTAAATTAACATCAGCGGCAAATAAACAATTAAATTCAGTAAAACACATGGATCTATTAAAATAACTGGATAGGGACGTAGTGTCCAGTAACTGTGATTACATTACGCTCTATGGGAAAAATCCTTTCTGGGCCGGAGGGATTTTTTTCGCTGTAGTACCAATCGCTCATGTTCGGCTGACAGGGCACTTATGGTTTTCAAAAATGTTGGAGATTTTTACCTATTTTTAAGATCATAAACATTTTCTCAGCTCAAAATCCTTCAGTTGTCTTAAAAGAAGAAGAAGAAGAAGTGACTTTATTGATCTCACACAGGAGAAATTGCATCTAACCCATGCTGTTATTAGGAGCAGTGGGCAGCACATTACTGCGCCCGGGGACCATCTCCATGATCTTCTTGTTTCGGTTCAGTCAGGACCTAAGCTGGAGGGTTTTACCTAGGGTGCATGTTTTGGGTTGATGGGGAAACCGGAGTGCCCGGAGGAAACCCACCTAGACATGGGGAGAACATGCAAACTGGAACCTTCTTGCTGTGAAGCATGAGCGCTAACCACTCAGCCACCGTGCTGCCAAAAAACAGCTTTTTAATTGTTAGCTCTGGCTCCGCCTTAGCTACGCATTTGCGTGTGCCTGCAGGAGAAAAGGGCACTACTGCACATATTCAACGGGGAGGTAGCCACCGGAAATGTCTAGCCAAGCTAGGCTAATCTGGCAACACGCGCCATCGAGCTCGGACCATTGACTTGAATTTTTAGACCCCAGGGCTTGGTAAAACATTAGTTGTTTTCACGTTACTTTGCCTTATGCTAAAATTCCTTGTTTCTAATTGAGCTTTACGTCAGGTCGCTTTCTATGGGGGAATTTGCTATTTAACTTTTATATTGCAGATTTGTCAACCTGGTTTATGGTTGATCTCTTTAATTACTGGTGATGGGTGCTGGTAAAAACCCAACATATTCTGTACACAAGGAAAGGAAGACAAGACAGATTAGGTTTTTCACTTGCAAGCGGAGAACGGTCAGAGAGAAAGCCCAGGTGACAAATGCTCTTGGCACAATCTGCTCTGAGCGTCCTGGTTCTCTGTGCCCTCCGCTGCGTATTTATTCAGTTTTTCACATCCCTAGTTACACCCTCTGTCCTGCCCATAAAGGGGTGGGGGAACACGTGGCAGGACAGCCGACAAAACATAATCATTAAAACAAAAACACTTGTAAGATAATTCCAGATATGACATCATCATAATTCCAGATATGACATCATCAGTGACAATGTCACTGTGACTTAGATATTGGAGGAGCCAAGCCGTCTGCTCACGTCTCCCCTCAGATATCTGACATTTCTGCAACTCAAAACATATGATCACAAGTCACGTACACACTTTTGAAACTTAATTTCTAAAGATTAAAGAATCACAAAAGTTAATAATGTATATAATTATTCCCTCCTGTTTATTATTTTTTGTTATATCCCGTGTAACATTTTCAAACATTTTTCTCATGTGTGACGCTAAGTCCATATCTTCCCCATCTTCCCATATTTGTTTAAATTGTGGTATTTTATATGGTCTACCAAACAATATCTCAAATGGAGTTAACCCTTGTATAGCTGTAGTATTTAATTCTAACTCGACTATATCTAAACATTTAGTCCATGGTCTTTTAGTTTCTTCCATACATTTTTTAAGTCTGGTTTTTATAGTACCATTTCTTCTCTCTACTAGTCCTGCTGACTGTGGGTGATATGAACATAAGTTTTTTAGTTTTATCTCGAATTTCTTTCCTATCAATTCTATGATTTGATTAACGAAATGTTTAGCATTATCCGATCGGATCACTTCCACTAATCCATATCTAGGTATAATTTCTTTGCATAACGCTTTTGCTACTGTTAATGCATCTGGATGTCTAATATCTCTGTCCATTTTGAAAACACATCTATGATTACTAAACAATATTTCATACCTTCACTTTGATTTAGTTGAATAAAATCCATATGTATTTCTTGAAATGGGTATTGTGGTTCTGGAAATGTACCTCTAGTTGGTCTAAGATTTCCTTGTGGATTATGTTTTGCACATATTAGGCATCTTCTACAATTTTTTTTTGAGTAGTTATTAAATCCATAGGTTGTATACTGCGTATTTATCATAGATACCATCCCTCCTGTTGAGACATGTGATTTACCATGGCTCAATATTGCTGCATATCTATATAAATTCTGTGGTAATATTGGTTTATTTTCGGGTCACATATATATGTCGTTTTTTATTTGTGCTCCTTTTCTTTTCCATAAGTTTATTTCAGTTTTAGGGCTTTGTTCTTGCATGTCTTGTAGTATTTTTTTGTTTAGTTGGGTCCCTTCCATTAAAGAGTATGTATTTATTTTGTATTCTGATGCGTCTTTAGCTGTTTTATCTGCCATTGCATTTCCTCTTGTTACTTCATCTGTTCCTGATTTGTGTGCTGCACATTTACAAATACCTATTTTATTTGGTAATTGTACTGTTTTTATTAATTCTGTCAATGATTCAGCATGAGTTACCGGTTTTCCTGTAGAAGTCTTCATTCCTCTATTTTTCCAATATTGTGCAAATACGTGAGTTGTTGCATATGCATATTGACTATCTGTAAATATAGTTACGTTCTTGCCTTTAAATAATTTGCATGCTTCTGTTAGTGCTACTAATTCTGCTGCCTGTGCTGAATAATTTGGAGGTAATTTATTTGCTTTTAAAACTTTATCTACTGTTGTTACTGCATACCCTGTCTGCGTTTTTCCATAATTGTCTTTTTTAGATGATCCGTCTACAAATACAGTTTCTGCTCCTTCAATTTAATAAATCATCTCTACATTTTGTTGATTGTTCTACTAATTCTTTACAATTATGTGGTTGTGAATATAAATTTGTCATACATGAAAGATGTCTTGCTGGTGATAAAAATGAGTGGTTGCTCTGTAATAGTAGTACTGCTACAGCGTGTGGTACTTTGAGTGTTAATGGGTGAAATAACACTACTGTTGCTGAAGCTTCTACTGCTACAGATGCTGCTATTACTGCTCTTAGACAGTGTGGCATATCTTGCGCTACACTGTCAAGTTTAATTGAATAGTAGGCTATAGGTCTTAGTTTGGTTCCATGCAGTTGTGTGATTACTGAAGTCATGAATATGCCTTTACAATCTACCATTTGCACGAAGGGTTTTGAATAATCCGGTAAGGCTAGACTTACACTTGAGACTAAAGTTTGTTTTAGATCACAGAATGCCTTTTCTGCTTCCTGCGTCCATTTTAATTTATCTTTCATTGCTATTGGAGTCTCATATATTAGTTGGCTTAATGGATGTGTTAATTCTGCATAGCATTGTCTGCAGTAATTTGTTAATCCTAAAAAAGACATCATTTGTTTTTTGGTTTCTGGTTTTGGTGCATTCAGGATAGCTGCTTTTCTGTCGTTAGTAATTGCTCTGCCTCCATTACTGAGAGAATGTCCTAAGTATTTGACTTCTTGTTTACAAAATTGTACTTTATTTCTACTTGCTTTATGTCCGTTTTCTGCTAGATATTTTAATAGCGCTATTGTATCTTTTTGGCATGTTTCCTTATCTGGCGATGAAATCAAAATATCATCCACGTAAAGTAAGATTTGACTTCCTCCTGGAGGTGTGAATTTAGACAAATTCGAACTCATAGCCTGTGAGTATATTGTGGGAGATTCACAGTAACCTTGTGGTAACCTGGTATAAATATATCTTCTATTGTTATAGGTAAATGCGAACCAAAACTGGCTATCTTCACGAATTGGAATTGAAAAGAAAGCATTTGAAATGTCTATAACCGTAAAGTATTGTGAATTTGGTTGTAATGAATTTAGAAGTGTATGTGGATCAGGAACACATGGTGCTCTCTGAATCACTGCTTGGTTTACTGCTTGTAGATCTTGTATCATTCTCCATCCTACAGATGGTGCTGCTTTTTGTACTGGAAATGACATGTATTGGCCAAAATAATGCTTGTCTAGTCCAGTTGTGACATCCTGTCTCAATTGTTGGTCCTGTAGTTATCCAGTCTGTACATTTGAGTGTTTTGAGATACACTCTAGTTTGTGGCTGCACTATGATAAATAAACTAGGACTAAACCAGAACTGAACCAGGTCTAAACTAGGACTAAAAGAGATCTAAATTAGGTCTAAGCCAGGTCTAAACCAGGTCTAAACCAGATTCAAACCAGGACTAAACCAGGACTAAACCAGGACTAAACCAGATCTAAATCAGGTCCAAACCAGATCAATACAAAAAATAATAAAATAAATAAATAAATACACTCTTTTTCTTCGGGTCCCAGGAGGATATTTGATATAATATGATAATATGAAAAGCAGAATTAAACGTATAATAGTATATAAAATTGCCAGGCGGAGTACAAACACGCGGCGCGCAGTGATGACGCGTGGAGATGACGCGCGGTGATGACGTGCTTTGTGTTCGGGAATCAGGCAGAGAAACGTCTGAAAATCGAAATGGCTAACGATACAAACAGCGCAGAGTTGAACCTGTCACTGGAGCAGTCTGACGATGAAGCGCCGGAGGAAATGAGCTTTGAGTCGGCGCGAAATGAAGCTCTGCGCCGCGTGAAGAGCGCCCTGGACACGGCCAAAAGGTGAGCCTGGTGCGGCCAAAAGGTGAGGAGTTGTACAGTTGTAGGGAGTATGTATGAAGGTAGTCCTGTATGTGGAGTTTGCGTGTTCTGCCTGTGTCTGGGTGGTCTTATTCCATATTGTAAACAACTCCAGAAGCATTACCATTTGAGAATCTGAATCTGATGTTTCTAGGGGCCTAAATTCCTCAGCTCAAGTAACTATTGTAAATATTTTTTTTACTCTAATAGTCTGCATAATAATCTGCATAGGTCTTTTCTCTTAACTGTATTATATCTACAGTGTTTAACTTCCCTTTAAAGTTATATTTTTTATTGCCCATAATTTTAGGTATTTTATTTTGTCTTTATTTTGTTGCGCAACAATTTTATAATCCTTACTCTGAAGTTTTGTCTGTTTGTTTTGATCAATTTGGTCCAACCTTTTCATCCAGAGTGGAGTCTCTATAGGTTGGGATGTGGTTTGTTCAGACAGTAATAATCAGTATTGTAGTATTTTTCACTTCAACCTGTCACAGTGCAATGAGCAGGTGGAAAAATCTTGCCTCTGCATCTATAATACGTTACTGTATTATTCTGAACAGGTTCTATGAATTACAGTGTTAACGGCCTGTAATTCCAGTCATACACACTTTCACACAGAACTTTTATTCCTTTGAGTACGATTTTCACGGTCTTTTATTATCTAGCCAGTAACTAACCTGTTACCCGATAAAGGGATACCGCCTCCTTCAGTAATTTACTAACTGTATGTGACTAACCTGTCACCCATTAGAAGGATACTACTCCACCCAGTGTTTTACTACCTGCCAGTGACTCTCCCGCCACCCGATAGAGGGACACTAGTCCACGTTTTACCTAATAGAGCCTAGGATTGTTAGGGTTTTCTACGCGCTATGACCCTCAGTCACACACGTTTTAAACTTAGACGTACTCACTCAGTTCTTTTGAGTCTGGTTGTCTTCCTCCTTCGGTATCCCGTCAACCCTCAGACTCCAAGCGATGGTTGAGAGTCGGCGGGTAAAGGTTTCAGATGCAGTGGCCACTGTCTTTCCTGAATCTCAGACACCCCCTGGAGCCTTTAGGTGTCTTGGGATCCGGCTATCAAAGGACCATTTGATGGGTGCTGGTAAAAACCCAACATATTCTGTACACAAGGAAAGGAAGACAAGACAGATTAGGTTTTTCACTTGCAAGCGGAGAACGGTCAGAGAGAAAGCCCAGGTGCTAAATGCTCTTGGCACAATCTGCTCTGAGCATCCTGGTTCTCTGTGCCCTCCGTATTTATTCAGTTTTTCACATCCCTAGTTACACCCTCTGTCCTGCCCATAAAGGGATGGGGGAACACGTGGCAGGACAGCCGACAAAACATAATCATTAAAACAAAAACACTTGTAAGATAATTCCAGATATGACATCTATCACTGTGACTTAGATATTGGAGGAGCCAAGCCGTCTGCTCACGTCTCCCCTCAGATATCTGACATTTCTGCAACTCAAAACATATGATCACAAGTCACGTACACACTTTTGAAACCTCATTTCTAAAGATTAAAGAATCACAAAAGTTAATAATATATAATTATTCCATCAACTGGGCATATCATGAAACAGACTGGAACAAGGTTCATTGTCTTCTCAGCATAGCTAAAATAAACAAAAGGGATATACTTTTTTTATTCAGAAAGTAGTGTCATTATTTAACAGAAATGATGTGATTACTGTCGGTTGAAAAAACTTTAAGTGACAAGAAATAGCCATAGTTGTACTGTTTAATGCTACCTGCTGCCATATTTGCTCTAGTAGTTCTTGTAAACAAATGTAAACTTAAAAATAATTGGGCATTAATTTCCCACATATCAGTACTGAATCAATGAATAGGACATTTTGAGCTTCTCATTCTTAGATGGTATATTATTCCATTACAGTCTGTGAAAAGCCATAAAAAACAGTTTGACAACCAATATGGCACAGACTGCCCTGATATCCATGCGATATCTACCTGCAGCATGACTTTAGTTGTAGGGCTGTGTCAGTAACCATAATGTTGCAGTACTGTGGTATGATCAATCACACCACACAAGGGCTGAAGTGACCAATACATGCTTACATGGCTCTAAGATGTGGAGACACTAGGAATATGTACTGGGGGAGAGTGGTGAGAGGGGATCCTAAAACCATGGACTGTATAAAACCACCTGAAGTTTGGCTCAGCACTCAATAACCTGTGTTCTGCTCATGGAGCATGTGTGGAGTAGACAGTGTTATAGCGTTTCTGATGTGCTTATCTGTCATTCCTGGCTGTTGTTTTATATCAATACTTTACTACCCCAGCTTTGCTATTGAAATCAATATACACCCTGCGGAAAGTATTTAGACTCCTTAAATTTTTTTCACTCTTTGTTATGCGTGAAGAGTCCCTCAGTTGTCCAGTTAGAATCCATGATAAAAGGAGAAATTCAATTTGTCAACTGGACAAAGTTTGTTTGGTCGAAAACGTTTCGCCGCTCATCCGAGAGGCTTCGTCAGTTCTGGTTCTATTGCTGGTTAGACCCTGTTTATATCTAGCTGCAGGGAGGAGCACACTACACTGAAATAGTTCTGAAACTATCTCAACTAATTTGTTTCTTTTGTTTTTCGAATTTCTCTTGCGTCTAGTTTAGCATCCCCATTCAACCTAACGACCGTCTCCACCCCCTCTGACCCTGGCTTGTCTGCCCCACTGTTTCTTTATCTGTTTTGACTTGGTTTGAGAATCAAATTATAAAGGGGAGACAAGTTATGTCTAACTCCCCCATTTCTGTTGTTATATTGCAGCCATTTGCTAAAATTATTTAAGTTCTCATTAATGTACACACAGCACCCCATATTGGCAGAAAAAAACACAGAATTGTTGACATTTTTCAGAAAAACTGAAACAACACATGGTCATAAGTATTAAGACCCTTTACTCAGTATTTAGTAGAAGCACCCTTGTGAGCTAATACAGCCCTGAGTCTTATTGGGAAAGTTTTTCACACCTGGATTTGGGGATCCTCTGCCATTCCTCCTTGCAGATCCTCTCCAGTTCTGTCAGGTTGGATGGTGAATGTTGGTGGACAGCCATTTTCAGGTTTTCAGAGATGCTCAATTGGGTTTAAGTCAGGGCTCTGGCTGGGCCATTCAAGAACAGTCACAGAGTTGTTGTGAAGCCACTCCTTCGTTATTTTAGCTGTGTGCTTGGGGTCATTGTCTTGTTGGAAGGTGAACCTTCAGCCCAGTCTGAGGTCCTGGGCACTCTGGAGAAGGTTTTTGTCCAGAATATCCCTGTACTTGGCCGCATTCATCTTTCCTTCGATTGCAACCAGTCGTCCTTTGGTCATCTGATTTCTCACCATCTTGGAGTCCTTCAGGTGTTTTTTAGCAAAGTCCATGCGGGCTTTCATATGTCTTGCATTGAGGAGAGGCTTCCATCTGGCCACTCTGCCATAAACCCCTGACTGGTGGAGGGCTGCAGTGATGGTTGGCTCCCAATCGTATATCTGGAGCTCAGCCACAGTGATCTTTGGGTTCTGCTTTACCTTTCTCACCAAGGCTCTTCTCCCCCGATTGCTCAGTTTGGCCAGACGGCCAGCTCTAGGAAGGGTTCTGGTTGTCCCAGACGTCTTACATTTAAGGATTATGAAGGCCACTGTGCTCTTAGTAACCTTTTTTTGTAACCTTGGACAAATCTGTGCCTTGTCACAATTCTGTCTCTGAGCTCTTCAGGCAGTTCCTTTGACCTCATGATTCTCATTTGCTCTGATCTGCACCGTGAGCTGTAAGGTCTTATATAGACCAATGTGTGGCTTTCCTAATCAAGTCCAATCAGTATAATAAAAACACAGCTGGACGCTAATGAAGGTGTAGAACATCTCAAGGATGATCGCAAGAAATGGACAGCACCTGAGTTAAAGTGAGTGTCACAGCAAGGGTCTTTTTTAATAAATCTGCAGAAATGTCAACAGTTGTGTTTTTCTGTCAATATGGGGTGCTGTGTGTACATTAATGAGAAAAAAAGGAACTTAAATGATTTTAGCAAATGGCTACAATATAACAGAGTGAAAAAATTAAGGAGTCTGAATACTTTCCATACCTACTGTAATTAATGTGTTGCTTACTCCTGATGAAGTTGAAGTTGTGCTTTTGTTATCTGTGACCTGCATCAGAGGCTTGTTTTATTATTTTAAAAATGGCTGTATGTAAAAATGTTATAATTCTTCCAAAATTTGTGAGTTTGTAGCCTTGTGTTTAAAGGTCCCATGGCATGAAATTTTCACTTTCTGAGTTTTTTGAATGTTAATGTGAGCTCCCCTACCCTGTTTAGGCCCCCTTCATGGCTAAAAGTTGCGAAATGTCTAAACTGAGCATTTGCGGTCCTTTTCTGCGTTTGAAAAAAACACAGCTCAAACGGGCATTTCTGAACAAGGCAACTATGTTACGTCACATCGAAAAATGCAGCTCCACCCCCCGTCTGGATGTCTACCCACCGTCTCTGTAAATCACGCCCAGAGAGTTTGGACCGCGAATGAGCTACGCAATGCGAAATGCGTTTTTTTTATTTGCCTGGAGGCACGTGCGAGTGTTTCTAGGCTCGGAAGTCCTTTACCCGACCCTCTGGACCTCTGAAACAGCAGTGGTTTAATTTTATTTTCTGTGAAAATGTGTTTTTTTCATTGAAATTCCTCTCCTTTCTTCCTCCGCGCTTAAAACGCGGAAGTGGGGCCAGCACACAGCGCACCGCTAAAACAAGGAACCAGCGGCACATTTGCCCCCCCCTGCTCCTCTAACCTATCTCTGTCCTTCTCATTTGCATTCAAGCAACAAGGCCCAGAATGAGTTGTTCAGAGAGAGATTTTATGACTCTGACTGTGTACATGCGTCTTTCTCATGCACTGAGTGTTGATTTTGAAGAAGGATTTATTTACAGTATTAGGGAACCATTAAGGCATCATATAAAAGCATCAAGAAGTACCATGTCATGGGACCTTTAAGGTCCCAGTCAATGTGCAACTACAAGGCTAATAAATTGTTTTTGTTTTGTTTTAATGCTGCACATTAGCCTACATTAGTTTACATTAGTCTGTTAGCTTACACTGGTGTCATGTTTGAAAACTACCCATGTTTAAGGATCTCCAGTGACTTTTGGAAACTGCTTTTTTGTTGTTGTTTTATTGCCCTATCGTGTGGAAAGGGAGACTCTTTTGGAGGAAGGCAGCCCAAGCAGGAGCTATTAAAGGTCTGAATGAGCACAGAGCACAGTTAAGATCCTAGCTCTACCCTTTCCAGCCATAATGGTTGTGATAATGGCCCTGTCCCCATCTCTGTATGTCAGAGGGGCATCTGGTTTCAGTAAAAGGCAACCCTCAGTGGGTGTGGGGTTGTCTGTTATTTAGTGAAATCTAAATAACATCACTGTAAGCAAAGCATACCCTTATTTTCCCCCTCATGATATGGTTTAGACTTTTTAGTGAATCACCTTTAAATCTCCAGCATAGACCCATATTTTGTTTTGGATGGTAAAGTCCAATGAGAACTTTGAAGAGTGGGTTAAGCCTGAATTCATAGATTCATGGTGAGCTATTGGGCACAGGGATGGGTTTTCTTTTCAGGGTGACCTTTCAGGAACAGGCCCCAGGTGTTTAGCCCTAATTTAGCCTTGGGTCAGTTGTGGATTATTGTTCAAACGTGAGTCATACCATGTCCTAACATGTAGTCAATAGTGCAGCCTTTGCTTATGTGTGTATTGTTGGAGTCTGCACGTAGAGCCATGTGGTGGAAGAGCTGTCCCACTGCCTCTCCCCTGTCCCGCAGCACTGACCTTGGTTTCAAGTAGCTGTGCTTGGTCAGAAAGGCAACACCTCTCCCGGGATGGGCCAACCTTGTTGTCTGACACACTGTAAGTCACTCACACTCACCTCAACAGTTTGCTGCTGCTGTTTTTGTTGTGGCAGTTGTGTTCTGCACAGACACTTCTTGGGCTGTGTGTAATTTTCGAGCAGTGGCTTTTGCAGGTTTGGACATCTCCCCAAACAGATGTCTCGTCATCTGAGCTACTGTCTTTATGAGACTCTGTAGCAGACAGGAGCTCTCCTTTTGATTATCGGCAGCTGCCCGTGCCTCTTTCTTCTGGATTGGTCTGGGCTTGTTATCCTTTTTATACAAATGTTTCAGTCTGTTTCGGGATGTCTTTTTGTTGAAATGCATACTCAAACAGCACAACAATTTTTGGCTGCAAGTCAGTCATAATCTCTAATTGAATAATCTCCTGGTGTCCTTTTTACATTTTTAAAATTATTTTTACAGCTCCACTAACCCTGTAGGTCTAACACCTACCAAAATGTCCTGAATGCATGCAATTCTTTTATTATTCTAGTTATTAGTTAGGCTTTTATTAGTTTATTAGTTAGTTTTCTTTTCTCAAATGTTAATGTCCCTTGACAGGCTCAATCACATGATTTTTCCCCTCACAAAATCATGCGGTCTTAAGTTGATCTAAGGTTAAGAATTATGGTGATAATATTTTTAGAACTCAGTGATATTATGTCACAATATAGTACAGCCCTAATAGGTTTATTTTGAATAGTCTATTGGCAGTGACCGTGTGGTGACCCACAGTATAAACATGAGCCACATCAGAGGAAAGAGGTGTATAAAGTCGCTAGTTGTGATTGGAGTGTGTGTAGCCCAGTAGCATGTTTGTGTTTTCTGCAGCAGGACAGACCAGGAAGCAGATGGAGCAGCGTGAACTTAACCCTTCCCACGCCACAACATCAGCCTCAGACAGTACGCTGTGTGTTACTGAAAGATACACACGTCAGCCACCAGTTTCTTAGATCAGTTAAAGAATACAGAGGATGCCTTGTACTTGGCCATGTTTTGGTAAATATCTTTGAAAGTCTTTAGTTCAAATTCAGCATGCACTCTGTTTCCTGCCTCTACTCAGTGCCCCTCCCCCACTTCCACTCTGCAGTCTGCTGTCTCAGCCAAACCAGCACTTTCTTAGTTTGTCCTGGGAATGTCTTGCCTTTTTTGAGACGGACAACCACCACGCCCCGTGAGATGTGCTGCTGGCTGCTCGCCAACTCTTTCAGCTCTCTCTCTCTCTTCTTTCTGCCTCTGCTCAGGCTTCACCTGCCACATAAGCTTTCTGCTAAATTAGTGTACAGTCAAACGTCATTGTTTACTGCACTGTTTAATTGCTTTCCTTTTGTATTACCCCCTTTCAGATTTGCCTGAGTACCAATCCCTTGTCTCTGAACATGGAGACATACAATTGTTGTGCTGAATTGAATGATTGCTTTGTGAAATACTTTTGTCAGGTGAATTTCACTCATTTGAACATGACATAGTAATATTAATGTCTATAATGACACGTTTTCAACCACATTTCTTGTTGTGAAAATAAAATCTTATTTTATTCTATTGACTTTTGAATATTTCTCTCTTGTTCAGACATTCGCAGGTATAGTTAATCTAGCACATTTCTAATGGATTGCTTTAATATGGTCTGGATATCCTCATCGGAAATGCATAAAAAATATTGTTATACATTTTGTCACCCATTCCCTGGGACTTAGTTATAATTGGGCTTTTCTTTGCTAGTGTTCCAGGCCATTGTAATTGAGGGTCAAGGCTATGACGGTTTGAAGCCATATTATCTCAAATTTAAGCCAATCACAGACAGTCTTGTTGTGCAGTTCAACATTTTAAGGTGCATCTTGAGTGTTCAGGCCACACTTGGAGAAACTGCATTTTACATTATCTTTGGGTGCAAAAAAGGGTTAGTTCCCTGAACATCACCTGTGTGTGGCATGAGAACTGTCTGATTATTCAGGAGCGTATTTAGGAGTGTTTACATGTAGTGTAGTTTTCTTATCTTGGAAAATGGGCCGTGCAGGACTTAAATCAGCCAATTGACAAGTTTTAGGATCCTCACAATAATTTCAGTGAAATATTTTAAGAAATGTACCAAAACTTACCTGCATACATATTTGTTGTGGGACTGTAGAATAAAACACTTATTTTGCAGTCTTTTGTTTTTCTTGTTTTCTTGTTTATGATATGCTACTTTACATACCCTAAATTAGTGCTGGGCAATGTGGAGCAAAAAATATATCTCGATATATATTTGTTATATCTCAATATACAATGTATATCTCTCTCTATACAGGAAAAATAACCCCCCAAAACTACTGCAAAAACAAATATGCCAAATTCCACAAGGTCTTTTTTTATTGAAGTGCAATTGAAGTGCAGATCATGTAGGAACAAAGTGCTTCTGCGACATTGAAAAAAAGAAATCCCTGTATAGAAAAATAATTAACTGTAAAATAAAGGAAGAAATAATACAGGATGCCTCATTTTTATTTAAAAATAAAACGACTCAACACAAGCTCATCTTTGCATTAACTCTGTTAACAATAGGATAACCATTAGCTCCTTTAGCAAAGGAGGCTCGGGAGGTTCCTTATTTTAATAGATCCATGTTCCTAACCAGAGGTTAAGAGCTATGAGGTATCCCACTGCGTAGATCAAACCGAACGTTTCCAGATACTCTTGTACAAGTTATACACTGCAGCAAATTAATTAAAATCTTCTGCATAAATAAACTTTACATTAATAAACATATAAAACATAAGTCTATAGAGCCACTTCAGCCCGTCTGAGATTATGTGTTTAAAGGGATATGCCACCCCCAGGTCAAAGAATACAGTCGAATCACGCAGTACGCTGCCAGGGGGATCCCAGTTACGCACCGGGAAGGGAGTTCCCCTGTTGCACAACGTGGTGCGTGATTCGACTGTATTCTTCCGCACTGGAAAATAGTTCCCACCCAAAATGACCAAGGCAAGCTCTCCGTGTTGATTTGCACATTTATTTGCACTCGATATGAATGCGCACTACACATAAAGTAATTGGGAAACGCATCGAGCAAATTAATTCCTTTTGGCCGAAATCTTTCTCTGGCGACGTTAGACTCCAGTCTAAGGCGGAGGAGCTGCAGATACCGCGGCGGTCAGTGGCGACAGGCTCGGACAATGGCTGGGTGAGCAGGAAAACGCTTTCCACCACTTATTTTAGTCTCTGGACTGTGGGGAGATGCCCAAATTTTACCTGGGGTGGCATATCCCTTTAAAGTTGCTTTGCGCACATTTGTTAACGTTTTATAGAAACGAAACTTGAACAGCACATGGCTCATTTGCATAAACTATAAACACTGAAAACAAAAAGCTTTGTCCTTGTGCCGCTGATGCAGTTGGCTCCTGTTGGACTAAGGAGTGCGACTCAGTGGAATATGCATGTTCTCTCTGTGACAGAGGATGTGCCGCTGATGGTGAGTCTGTAAATGGTGGAAAAGGTTCGTGGTTCTAGAAGCTTTGGTTCGCACCAACTTTCGGCATTCATGGCAGTAGACATCTGTCTGCTGTTCATCTGATGCCTTAAAACCGACGTATCTCCATGTAATGGAGCCAGTTGACCTTTGTTTTTGTTTTTTTTTGGAGAGGAGTTCTGTATCCCCTCTGGGCTGGTTGTGGGCGCCACCGTGTTGAATGAGGCCGTGTTGAATGAGGCCATGTTGTGGCACAGAGAAGGCAAACAAGTGAAGCTGTGAAATCAGAATTAAATATAAACATTATATCAATATATATGATATGTCAAAATCCATATCGAGTTTTAAAAATATCTCGATGTATTTTCAATATTGAGATATCGCCCACCCCTACCCTAAATAAATAAAATAAAATGAATAATAAAATAAATAAAAACAATTTACTGTAGATATCTTCTAGTAGCCTCAAACATTTTTTCTGTCAATATTGTCAGGAACTCCACTCAATATTTAGTCTTCTTTAAACTTTCCCTAATTGGCCATAATTTATCTTCCTTTTAGCCTGCTCCATAGTCTTGTTCTATTGAGAGAACTCCTGCAAATGTTTGACTTAAGCTTAGAGCGGTGAAGGCATTTATTTCTTGTTGGTTACAATAGCTTTAGATGGTTCTCCCCCACTACAACTACCTCTTAAGCCACTCTGATCTTGACCAATCCTGGCCGCCCCTCTCGCCCCTCCCTCCACCACAACAGCACCAGCTCTGAATGGACAGACATCTGCAGCCCTTGCTTGGGTCTTGAGCCCAGCTGCATTGTTGGAGGGATGTAGATAATCAGAACAGCAGGAAAGTGGAGCAGCCACAGAGCATTAAAATAAAGCCTGTTTTTTTGTGACCTTAGAGCGACTTGTGTTTTGGGCAATTGTAGCGTCTGTGGTGTGTGGGAGTGGTCTGGGGGCAAGGGTGGGGACAGGGCTCCACTGACCTTTGACCCTGTTTGTGGTGTCGGCCTGAGAGGGTTTCTACTCCACCTTCATTTCCACCTTCAGCTCACTCATTTATGGCTGGACTCGTATTTCAATTTCTCATAATACTGGGAACATGAGGTACCTGTCTTGTTGGGGTTTCTTGTGAGGCTATAAACATCTGAAACATGAGTTGTGTGTATTGTTTATTTTTTTTGCATGTTTACATCAGGAACAGCCCTTAGTTTATTATTAACTGGTTTGTTTCTGCAGTGTATAAGCTAAGGTTATAAATGATATTTCTGACATGAGTTTTGGCTTTTGATGTTGGTTTGCAGCATAATCAATTAACCATGGCATATCCAATACAAAAAAACACAATACAAATAGTTATGTGAATTCTATGAACATAATTGTTGCATATTTTATTTTGCTTTAGTTAAGAAAAATGTTTGTTGAGATTTTTAGTGAAGTTGCTTTTTAGTATAGATCAGCTTGGAACCGCATTTAGTTCAACAGTCAGCCCTTCTCTATGTCGTGGAGTAAAGTTTGTTGACTATAGTGTTTCATGTATCCTCGAGTTCACAAACTAATCCCAGAATTCAGATGTTTGATGCAACACTTGTGGTCTGTATGGGCTCATTCCACATGATGCAGCTCCACTCCCCTGTGCCGCGCCACTGAATCATGTCTAAGGGCACAGACCTTTGCTCACTGGATGCATCACATCATTGTGTTTAAGTGACATAAAGTAACAGTCTACAGGTCCAACTATCAAAGCTATAACTTGTTAAAACATCTATCAGAAGTAATCTGATGAAAATGAAGTTTGTGCAGAGTATATTTACTTTGATTCAGTTGACATTGGCTCTCCTGTTTGGTGCGCTCTGAACTGTCCTAAATTTTGTCTGAGGATGGCGGAGTGGCTTATCTCCGGCACAGTCCTGCGCAACGGATACGCGAGATGTTGAACGTCTCATTCACTATGATAGGTGTGCAGTTTCTACGCAGTGTGACACAGCGGAGCGGAGATGCGTGATGTGGAATCAGCCTGGTAGTTTTATAGTAACTTTGTACTTGCACTGACATTCTCTGTGGATGTCCTCTAGCTGCTTCACTTTAGCTTCATCTGCATCAAAAAACTAAACTCAATTCATATTTGAAAAGCCTTATTCTTGTTCCCAAAGATCCCTCTATAAATGATGTTTAGAAATGTTGCGCACACAGCCTCTGATTTTAACATTCTATCTAATTCATTTTATAAGACAGAAAAATAAAAACGGCATATAAAATGGTTGTTTCTTATGTCACATTTTCCAAACTCCAGCTCCATTTTCTAAAGAAAGAAAGAAAAATAATGAAATAATAATAATGAATAATAATATTAATAATGAATAATAATGAAGAAAAAAATATTTTCAAACTGTTGTGGCCCACTGTGTTTTGGTGCATTATTGTCCACCATAATGTTAGATTTAAGAAATGTTTATTTTGTTGTGGTAAGCATGTATGCCAATTTCTGTGCTAACCGTTAACGTTCATATACACATGCGCAGAGCAAAGCACTGTGCTTTGTTGCGTTTTTTGCAATATCGAGTCTATGAACATATTATTTCTAGGAGCACAAACAGCAGATGAATAAGAAGCAGATTGGTGAAAAAATAAAGACTAAAAGGTTATGAGTAGGGATGGGGCCGATCTGATCCAGTATCGGTATCGGGTTCCGATATCAACGTAATTCACTGATCGGAAATTCCGATCCAACCTGCGAAAATTTCCGATCCATGAGGCATGTCTGTAATATATACATTATCTGCTGAAATGACTCCACGAGTGATTCCCTGTTGCCTGCTCTGCTCCTGCTGCAAATTGTGCACAATTAATGTTAATTTGTGGGTTTATTTTGTTTTCTTAAGTCTTAGTTAATTAAGTCATACCATATGGGGGGTTATTTAAGTATTTTCTTTATTATGTTGAATTGCAGATGCAGTTTTATCATTATGGGTACCGTTATTTGTAGTTAAACAGTAATGATGTAGTCTGGTTAACACCTGACCATATCACAAGTGAGATATGGGTCTGGAAACTCGCTTCGAAAAATCCCGTAGCGGAGGTGTGGTTAGCGATTGCCAACGGCCGTTTATTGGGCGTTATGAATGTCTATCATTGAGCGTATACGTAAGTCCATAGCCAATCATGTCAGTTGTCAGTTCAAACTACAAGCTTCCGTTTGTCATGTAGTACGCGTCACCGTCTTGCCACACCTCCCCCGCTCTCTGATTGGGGCCCTAAATCTGGGACTCTCGCTTGGACGAGTTTCCAGGCCGCCTTCCAGTTCGAAACGAACGGAAGCGGCCTGGGAATTCCCAGGCTAGTAATGATGATGATATTGAAAACAAACAGTTTTGGTATCAGAATAGTATCAGTATCGGCAAGGGATGCAACTTATCGATTAATTCATTAATTGATAGTTGATTGACCTTATCGATCGATTAACGATTAACTGATAAGCGGCGTTTTTCACCTGAATTTTAGTGTTTCAATAGGGTCTTTAAAGGGATATGCCACCCCCAGGTCAAATTTGGGCATCTCCCCACAGTCCAGAGACTAAAATAAGTGGTGGAAAGCGTTTTCCTGCTCACCCAGCCATTGTCCGAGTCTGTCGCCACTGACCGCCGCGGTATCTGCAGCTCCTCCGCCTTAGACTGGAGTCTAACGTCGCCAGAGAAAGATTTCGGCCAAAAGGAATTAATTTGCTCGATGCTTTTCCCAATTACTTTATGTGTAGTGCGCATTCATATCGAGTGCAAATAAATGTGCAAATCAACACGGAGAGCTTGCCTTGGTCATTTTGGGTGGGAACTATTTTCCAGTGCGGAAGAATACAGTCGAATCACGCAGCACGCTGCCAGGGGAATCCCAGTTACGCACCGGGAAGGGAGTTCCCCTGTTGCACAACGTGGTCCGTGATTCGGCTGTATTCTTCCGCACTGGAAAATAATTCCCACCCAAAATGACCAAGGCAAGCTCTCCGTGTTGATTTGTACATTTATTTGCACTCGATATGAATGCGCACTACACATAAAGTAATTGGGAAACGCATCGAGCAAATTAATTCCTTTTGGCCGAAATCTTTCTCTGGCGACGTTAGACTCCAGTCTAAGGCGGAGGAGCTGCAGATACCGCGGCGGTCAGTGGCGACAGACTCGGACAATGGCTGGGTGAGCAGGAAAACGCTTTCCACCACTTATTTTAGTCTCTGGACTGTGGGGAGATGCCCAAATTTGACCTGGGGGTGGCATATCCCTTTAAGAATATAAGCTATAGTATACATAACACTGAGTCATAAATATATCATAGTATTATTATATTGTATATTCCTCAATTAATTATTCCTTAGTAAAAAGCAGACAAATGTATTGATGCTGAATAACAAAATACAGTAATCTATCGCGGTTCGCAGATTTTGTATTTTATTTTTTTCAATTTTTTTTTTATAGTGTAACTTTTTTTTTTATAGTGTAACATTATGTTCTGTCCTGATTGGCTAAGAGACTAGACCAGGACTAAACCTGGACTGGACCTGGACTGGACCTGGACTAAACCAGGACTCGACCAGGTCTAGACCTGGACTAAACCAGGATTAAACCACCACGTGCCGCTGCTGGTTTCGTACGAAACTCGGGGCCCGAGCCAGAAACCAGCCGCACGAAGCCAGCAGCGGCATGTCAGCGCGCATTCCGGGCGCTGCGGTTCGATCTCGCCTCGCGCGTACACCCGGGGCTGCTGAGCAGTGCCGTTGGCGCCTGCAGCCGGCTATGAGTTGAGTTTGGCGCAGCGCGGTGCGCGGTTGCCTTGTTTCATGACCACACGGGTGCGCGTGTCCACGATTAATTACAATTAATGCATTTTGTTCGACCAACGTCTTAATCGACAATTAATCGTTAATCGATTAATTGTTGACATCCCTAGTATCGGCCGATATCCAAATTCAGGGATCGGATCGGAAGTGAAAACATGTGGATCGGTGCATCCCTAGTAGGGATGCAAATTATCTATTAATTCATTAATCTATAGTTGATTGACCTTATCGATCGATTAACGATTAACTGATAAGCTACGTTTTTCAGCTGAATTTTAGTGTTTCAGTAGGGTCTTTAAGAATATAAGCTATAGCAGGGGTCTTCAACGTTTTTCAGGCCAGGGACCCCCAAACAGATGGCGAACTGGGCCAGGGACCCCCTACTATATATACGGCATAGAATTGTGTTTTATATTAAATTGAGCTTAGTGTCATGTATAAACATTGCTACTCTGTTATGGTACATCCAATACAAGGAAATAATACACAGGTTAATACTGTATTTTCATGTTTTTTTATTTTAAAGATGGGCCAGATAGGCCCTACGGGGTGGATGTGCTACTGCAATTTTTAAAAACAACTTGCATATAACACAGGCCTATTAAGATCTTTCACTGATTCAACCAAAAAACAAGTGCAAGGGAGAGAGTGGCTGTGCTTCTGCCATTTACGCATACATCTTGCTCAAATACAGAGCTATTCAAATAATGAACAATTAACACAAATCAAGTTAAGCTTTAATCATAACACATCAAGTTAAACTGTGAACATACATGAACATACAGGGGACAGTGAACCCCCAAGCCATCTGTGAATTCCCACTTCAGTGAGATGTCTGACCCTGATGAGTTGCACATAACATATTTTTTTTTATTTTAAGACATCAAAGAGGGTGGAGGGACAAGGAAGAAATTGATTGGGGAAAAATGAAAAAATATATTGTTTTTTAAAAATATTAAAATATAAAATTATATAATTTTAAAGTGAAATCAAAAGATTTTGCAACCCCCCTGCAGTACCTCCGCGACCCCTAGGGGGGTCGCGACCCCCCTGTTGAAGACCTCTGAGCTATAGTATACATAACACTGAGTCAAAAATATATCATAGTATTATTATATTGTATAATCCTCTTGATGCTGAATAACAAAATACATTCTTTATTGAAAAAAAATTGAGGACTGGCTCAGTTGTTGCACTTGCAGCATGGAAATCTTTAAATTAAAAGGAACAGAAGAAATTAAATAACAGAATGCTATTTAGTCTGCATATTATGATGAAACCAGTGAATCCAGGCTATTTTTAGGACATTCTCAACATTTATTTTGAACTAAGGCATCAACAATATTTCTCTCCCTTAATCTGTGAAGGGTTACAGTACAAAATATAAATTTCACAGGGCCGCTGGACACAGCATAAAACATTACAGGGCCTCAAACCAGAACAATCAAGAAATTATTAAAGCATGTAAGTTACATGCTTTTATCATTTCAAATATATATGGTTCTAGGTCCAGCTCTACTGTGAGTTGTATGGCAACATCCAGAGAGGAAAGGATTACATCAGGGGTCGGCAACCTTTATCAATCAATCAAACAATATTTATAAGGCGCTTTTCATACAAAATTGTAACACAAAGCGCCTTTACCACTCAAAGAGCCATTTGGACCCATTTGGACCCGTTTCACACAAGAAAACACTGGGAGCCACAAAACTCTTTTGAAATTTAAAATTAAATAACACTGCATATAACGTTTTTTTTTTTTTTTGTTTTTTTAACTTTTGTGCCATTTTGAAAATGAACGAACTAAAATAAAATATATTTTAATTAAATACAGTGGTCCCTCGCTGTTTTGCTGATGTTTTTTTATAGTGTATCAATACGCATTGTGTTCTGCATCCTGATTGGCGGTCGACCTTTGTCTTTGTCAGTCATTCTCCTCCGTGTCTCCTGTACAGAATGCGTTCAGTTTGCCAAATTTATTTAAATGTTCGATCACAAGCAGTGTGACTCTGAAGCAGTGAGGACTGAGCAGTTTGAGCACATGCCAGAAGGGCCGCGGTCATGCGTCTCATGTCCACGCGCACACTTCTCCGGGTGGCTAATGCGCATCGGGAAGTAGCGGCAGTGTTTCCGCAAAACGAACTGGTGGAACCTGGAGTCCAGGCGGTGGAACCAGTCCTGAGAGCGCACGGAAGCGTTCTCGCTACAACAAAACCCGCAACAGTGCAGCGGCGCCAGGCGCCTCGGTCAGAGGGAATGTGAAATGCATGCATATTTATACACGTAATATAAAGCTGACCACTTCACAGATTTAGCCTATCATGGGTTATTTTCACAATGTAACCCCCAACGATAAATGAGGAACCAATGTACTGAGAGGGATCAAAGAGCCGCATAGTTACAATTAATACATTTTGTTCGACCAACGTCTTGATCGACAATTAATTGTAAGTCATTTAATTGTTGACATCCCTAATCCCTAGTTATGAGACATAGATCTTTATTTTAGACTCAACTGTTTCCCGTCTTTTATATCAGGCTCTATGCTCTTAATGATTAGGCTCATTCAGCTGCATTACATCCTTGACCATGGCACACAGGGTAGTGACTGTTGTGCTAAAATCACAATCACATCACCGTGCGCCCTTAGCATTTATCTATACTGCCTATAAAATTGGCTACCTCTGTTACACGTGTTGTTTTCTAATGAGGCTCTGATATTATACTGCTTTCACGTGGTGTTAGGTAAACCGTATACAAATTTCCAAGTGGAAATTTTACAACACTGCACAAAGTCTTTTGTTCAAGTCAGAAATGGGAATTTTGCAAGCAGTACAACCCACCTGTGCTGTGACATCAGGGGCATTGATTGATGGAAGTCAAATGAGACTTATCAACAAATAAGACTGCAAGATATTTTGTATGAAGTGAATAATGTGTCCTCAGCTTCTGAGCAAACGTACATGAGTGCACAGGTCGGATGAAAGAGCACCGGCCTCGGAGAAGTCTCCTATTCGAACTGCCCCACATGCACATGAAAGACCCATAACTCACGTGTGGTCAAATGGTTGTCAGTTGCCAAAACAGCCCTGATTTTTCATATTTTCTGATGTCTGGAGGCTACCACTAACCTGCCCATTAAAGGTCCCATGGCTTGAAATTTTCACTTTCTGAGGTTTTTGAATGTTAATGTGAGCTCCCCTACCCTGTTTAGGCCTCCCCCCATGGTTAAAAGTTGCGAAATGTGTAAACTGACATTTGCAATCCTTTTCTGTGTTAGAAAAAATCGGAGCTCAAACGGGCGATTTTGAACAAGGCACCTTATTGACGTCAGATCGAAAAAAGAAATGCAATTGCAGTTCCACCCCCGTCTGTCTGTACTCAGCGTCTCTGTAAATCACGCCCAGAGAGTTTGGACTGCGAATGCGCTAGGCAATGCGAAATGCGTTTTTTTATTTGCCTGGAGGCACGTCCGAGTGTTTCTAGGCTCGGAAGTCCTTTATCTGAGCCTCTGGACCTTTGAACAGCAGTGGTTTAATTTTATTTTCTGTGGAAATGTGTTTATTTTTCAATGGAACGCTTCTCATCTCTTCCTCCGCGCAAAAACGCGGAAGTGGGGTCAGCGCACAGCGCACAGCTGAAGAGGAAGGAGCGGAGAGTTTGGCCACGCCCCCACCCACTACTCTGGCCTATCTTTGTCCTCCTCATTTGCATTCAAGCAACAACGCCCATAATGGAGTGTTCGAGAGAGATATTTATGACTCTTTCTCATCTTATCTCTCTTTCTCATGCACTGAGTCTTGATTTTGAAGAAGGATTCATTTACAGTATTAGGGAACCATTAAGGAGCCATATAAAAGCATCAAGAAGTACCATGTCATGGGACCTTTAATATATAAATCAAATATAATCTACTTCATGATATCCTCAAAACTTACTTGACTGCATGTAGTCCTCTTGCTGAAGTGTCTGGCCTCAGTAGTCTGTTTGCTGTGAGCTCAGAAAAGTAGCTTTAGCTCTTCAGAATTCTAGAAGTTATTGTGCATGTGATAAAGGAATGCAAAATACATGAAGAGGGTGTGGCTTGATGGCTCTGCAGAAAATACTGTCCTACTTTATTCACAGAAATTTGATCATTTTAGCCAAGATTATGCTACAATATTTTTTCTACCAACTATATTGATGCCCCTAACCTTCAACTTTGTTTATTAGGGCCCGAGCACCGAAGGTGCATCGGACTCTATTGTTGTTGCTGTTTCCGTATTATTATTATTATTATTATTATTATTATTATTATTAGGGACCGAGACCGAAGGGGCACGAGGTCCCTATTGTTGTTGCTCTGTTTCTCTATTATTATTATTATTATTAGGGACCGAGCCCGAAGGGGCACGAGGTCCCTATTGTTGTTGCTCTGTTTCTCTATTATTATTATTATTATTAGGGACCGAGCCCGAAGGGGCACGAGGTCCCTATTGTTGTTGCTCTGTTTCTCTATTATTAGGGACCGAGCCCGAAGGGGCACGAGGTCCCTATTGTTGTTGCTCTGTTTCTCTATTATTATTATTATAATTAGGGACCGAGCCCGAAGGTGGACGAGGTCCCTATTGTTGTTGCTTTGTTTCTCTATTATTATTATTATTATTATTCGAGCCCGAAGGGGGACGAAGGTCCCTATTGTTGTTGCTCTGTTTCTTTATTATTATTATTATTATTAGGGCCCGAGCACTGAAGGTGCGTAGGACCCTATTGTTGTTGCTCCGTTTCTGTATTATTATTAGGGCCCGAGCACTGAAGGTGCGTAGGACCCTATTGTTGTTGCTCCGTTTCCGTATTATTATTATTAGGGACCGAGCCCGAAGGGGCACGAAGGTCCCTATTGTTGTTGCTTTGTTTCTCTTTTATTATTATTATTAGGGACAGAGCCCGAAGGGGCACGAAGGTCCCTATTGTTGTTGCTCTCTTTCTCTATTATTAGGGCCCGAGTACCGAAGGTGTGTAGGACCCTATTGTTGTTGCTTCGTTTCCATATTATTATGATTATTATTAGGGCCCGAGCCCTGAAGGTGCGTAGGACCCTATTGTTGTTGCTCCGTTTCCATATTATTATGATTATTATTAGGGCCCGAGCACTGAAGGTGCGTAGGACCCTATTGTTGTTGCTCCGTTTCCGTATTATTAGGGCCCGAGCACCGAAGGTGCGTAGGACCCTATTGTTGTTGCTCCGTTTCCGTATTATTTAGGGACCGAGCCCGAAGGGGCACGAAGGTCCCTATTGTTGTTGCTCTATTCCTCTATTATTATTATTCTTAGGGACCGAGCCCGAAGGGGCACAAAGGTCCCTATTGTTGTTGCTCTGTTTCTCTATTATTCTTATTATTATTATTATTATTATTAGGGACCGGGCACGAAGGTCCCTATTGTTGTTGCTCTGTTGTTGCTCCCATACTTCAAAACGAAAGTGACTTTGCAGGGGCATCACGTAGGGCGGCAGCTACGCCTCCAAAAAGACCCGTCTCCCGGTGACCCCCAGGAGCTCGATAGCGCCCCCTAGCGCGTTGTCTTTCGGGGCTGGCATACCGTTTAAGATAGGCGCACGAAATTCGGTAGGGACGTGTATCTCAATAAGACGAACAAATGCCTCACTGCAATGTCATGGCCACGCCCAACAGGAAGTGAGATAATTGGCCTTTTGTGTGATTTTGTAATATTTGACATACAATGGAATTTGAAACACTTCTCCTACAACGTACCTCAGATGGGCTTAAATTTTGGTGAACATAATCTTAAGACGTTGGAGATGTTAAATTGTGAAGGATTTTCAAATAGGCGGTAATATGACGATACAGCGGATTGATAAACTTAGGTATTTATTGAATTTGGAGTTCTTCCTCAGACTAAAACTTCACAGGGTAATGTACATGAGGACTACCAAGATTTTCATGCCAAATAACTGGTAGTCTGACATAGCGCCCCCATATGACAGGCCAGTGAACTGTCAGAAAATGTACAGCAAATGAGCGCTTTAACACAAAGAGGATCGTGGGTGGCATACGATTTCAGCCAGACACACGAAAGTTGGTATGGGTGTGTATCTCACTAAGATGAACAAAATTGTAATTACAATGTCATGGCCACGCCCAACAGGAAGTGAGATAAGAAGACTTGTATTGCAATTTTGTGTGATATGACATACAATGGATTTTAAAACACTCCTCCTACACCATACATCAGATGGGCGTAAATTTTGGTGTACATGAGCTCAAGACATTGGAGATGTTAAATTACGAAGGGATTTTTGATATCTTGTAAGATGACAAAATGGCGGCCTGATTAATTTTGCTACCATTTGAAAGTGCCAAATTCAATAGGAGGTGTGTCACCACTTCTTTTAGCAGGGGTTTAAAAGCCTGGAACCCCATAGGCTCATGTATATTGTGACTATGAACATTTTCAAGCAAATTAAATGGTAGTTTGGCATAGCGCCACCATATGGTAGGCAAAGCTTAGCCCCCTAAACACAAAGTAGGTCACGGTTAGCATAGGTCATAGGTCATAGGTCATAGTTGCTTTATTGTCGAAAAACACTCATATGTACATGTACATAGAATTAATTTGAAATTTAGTTTCCCCACTAACCAGGCAGGACAGTGATAGAGTGGCTAAGGGAGGGGCTGCTGCACTTGCGCGCGCCGCCAACTGGGAGATGCAGAGCAGAAAAGATGCAATACAATCAATACAATTATACTAGGGCTGCAACTAACGATTATTTTCATAATCGATTAATCTGACGATTATTTTTTCGACTAATCGATTATTAATCGGATAAAAAGAAGGAAAAAAAAAACATTTGATTTCCAGCATTTTTAATACAAATACTCTTACTTAAACAAATACTCTTCATGACTCAATAAGCCATGGAGTGGTTCAACAGTAATAAACTCACTTGCACTCACAAACTTTGCATGGCAGTGGAGAAATGTATTCGTACAAAGGCTGCTTTCCCGCAACTCAGAAAAAAGAATATATTACCAGTATAAAAATAAAGTTCAGCAGCAGAATCAGTGAAAACAAAAACACAAAATAAAATAAAAAATTAAATATAATAAAAAAAACACTATAAAATAAAATTTGTAATCAAGGGCAACCAGCATTTTTCTTTTTTTTCCCCCCAGTGCAACCAGGAAAAAGAACATTTAAGTCTTCAGATTGAAATGAGCTGAACAACAATTATTTAAAGCAAATACATAAAGACTTTTTTTCTGTTTAACATATGATTCATAGACCATAGAGGACTGGTTCAACAGTAATAAACTCACTTGCACTTACTCACAAACTTTGCATTGCAATGCAGAAACGTTAACATGTCCAGATGCTCTGGGCTGAGACTGGCTCTCTTCCTTGAAGCTATATTGCCTGCAGCTGAGAAGAGTCGCTCTGATGGTGTTGAGGTGCAAGGGATGCACAAGTAAGTTTTTGCTAACCTAGCCAAGGTGGGATATCTATACTCATTGGCCTTCCACCAATGTAATGGATTCTCTTCCTTGGCAAGGGGCTTCTCCCCAAAGTATGAGAGAACTTCATTCCTAACTTGGCTTTGAAGATCTTCGGCTTCCACTTCTCTCTGCTCTTCTTCACTGCTGGTTCCAGAATCAAACAATGAATCAAGCGTTGTAGATCCTGAAGCAGCTTCAGTAATGGTTGAGGAGCAACTGGCTTCCTCATGGACATTGTCATGCACATGCATGTCCTGACGTACTCTGAGTGCATATGTTTGTATTTTGTTTTGCACATTAAAGACCTGTTCAGAAGCCAGGAACTTTAACTTTCTGAACCTAGGGTCTAGTGCAGAGGAGAGGATGACTGTGCTTGGTGTTGTCTCTGAGAATGTAGTGTCGTTTTTCCATCGTTGTTGAAGCTGCTCTTTAGCAGTCATTTGGAAAGCCTGCATTGCTGTTGTCTCAAATGCAGCACTCTGGGTGGACTTAACTAGCCCCTGCACAAGTGGAGGCACTGCAGAGATTGTGGTATATTTGTCCCCACTTAAAAACACAGTGGCACATTCAAACGGTTTCAGGGCTGTGCAAAGCTCTTCAAGCAGACCCCACTGGTCAACTTTCAAGTCAAGGTACCGTTTATCTCTCTGTGTGACAGTGGAGTCAGACAGCGTTGCGGTTACAGGCCACCTTTGCTCAAGCAGTCGGCTAACCATGTAGTATGTGCTGTTCCATCGTGTACTGACATCTTGTATTAGTTTGTGCTCAGGTGTACCCATTTGTTTTTGCTTTTGTCGTAGCTTGTTGGATGCTAGCTCGCTTTTTTTAAAGTGTTCCACGAGACATCTGGAAGCACCGACTGCTTTATCAATGGCAGACTGCTTCAATGCAGTATTAATGACCAGTTGCAATGTGTGGCCAGTGCAGCGGACAGAGGACCACCCATGCTTCTCCTCCAGTGTTTTTGCTGCAGCCACAATGTTGGCACCATTGTCATGGACAATGGCGATGACCTTGCTAAGAGGAATTTTAAATCTGGCTACTACCTCCTCCAACCACTCCACAATGTTTGATGCTGTATGTCTGTCCTCTAGTGGCAGAGTGGTAAGGCAGACCGACTTCATATCCCAGTCATCTCCTATGAAGTGGCATGTGACGCCAAGATAGGCATCAACGGCTACACTTGTCCAGATATCAGTGGTGAGAGCAATTTTGCTGTTGGTGGCCTCTATGGCACCCTTCACAGCCTGGAATGTCTCCTGGTACTTCTTTTCCATTAGTCTGGTAAAATGGGTCCTTGAGGGAAGTGTGTAACCAGGGTGGAAGGTGTTTATCATTGTTCTGAATCCACCATCCTCCACCATTGATAGTGGCCTCATGTCTGATACCAGCATGTTGAGAATGCTGTCAGTGAGACCAGCTGCTTGCTGTGGCGTGCAGATCCTCCTTGAAACGTAGTCACCAATGCTGGGCTGTTTTTTCCTGAGGTGAGAGAGACAGCATAGTATCAGTACAGTAAAGCACATTAACTGAAACATACATGTTGTTACTGCAGACGAGGAAAAATTAAATTGGATGCAAACCTAAGTGCAATTACTGCACTATTTATATATTTGACCAGATATTGCTCAAGTTTCAGCCATGAAGGATATGTTCAATTGGAACTCTCAAACTAATTGACTACTGCTGTGTCAGACGTGACCTCCGAGTAATAAACATATATTTGAAAACGTTTATCAAACCATCTTAACATTCATAGATATTGGGTGAATAAAGCGTACAGGATTAAAAACTACGGATGTGAGTAATACATAACACAACGGCAATGTAATTCAACTGTACAATGACTAAAAACGGACAGTTCTAGTCTCATAAGAGGTAGTGTCACCGGGCATCTTAATATATGCTAAACCTTAACTAGTAACAAGTAATAAAATGAGGGGAAAGTATTTCTGTGAGCTGCATCACTGTTCACAATTGCATATGATGTCAATTATTCACTATTTCGACAAAGAATTAATAACATGCGTCCTTAACTGGTGTTAGCTTAGAAACACATTGTTCCAATGCAATCGCGGGCCGCAATCGCTAGTTAGCACATATTAGCCGCAAATCGCGGCTAATATGTGCTAACTAGCTAACACCATTAACATGAACTTACCGAGAATCTCCTTCATCCATGGCTCCAACGTGCTTTCTCTTCAGGTGCTCACGCAGTGATGTTGTGCTGCCATGCCATGCCAGATCAGCTGTGCACATTTTGCATCTAACACTGTTCTTTGAAGGTGTTAATATAAAGTGCTCCCATACTTTTGACGACTTGGGTCGTACATGTTTGTCTCTGCTAACATTGGCCTCTCCTGCTGCAACATTACCGTCTGCATTCACCTCCGCCATTTCTCATGTGTGCATTTTTTTTTAACGATTCTCCCGTTTGGACTTCGTCACGTAAACTAGTCAACTAAAGAAGGCTCAACATTGGTGCTCTTCTTTTTTGATGACGCTCCGCATCCAACCCATAGATCAGTATACTGTATGATCCAGCCATCCAAGTGTCACCGTGGTTTTGGTTTGTTTCGTGCCGCAACTGTACTTACATCAGTTGTCTATAACGACGCAGACTCGACTAATCGACTACTAAATTAGTTGCCAACTATTTTAATAATCGATTTTAATCGATTTAATCGATTAGTTGTTGCAGCCCTAAATTATACACAACATGTAATGACAGAAAACAATTGGATAGATAACATACGGTGTCTTTTTCTTTGGTGACAAGAGGGAAGGGTGTGGGGCAAGGGAAAAGATCAGAAATCAATTAAATTGATTGAAAACTGAAAAAAAAGCAGACATCCTAAAAATAGACAGGGCAGCATTACTTAATACATGTGAGTGTATACCACTTGAGCCAACCACACAAAATTTGGTATAGCCTTGTATATGATGAAGAGAAATATTTTTATGCAAATGAACTGCCCTGTATGTCATAGCGCCACCATGTGGTAGACAAGGGAACTGTAAAAAAAATGCACTGAAGCTGCTGCTGTGCTGTAGATTGACATGACATCTTGTGCGGCTGAAAATACTTTGTATTGCTGGCATGGAACATGCCGCCCCACCCCCATAGGCCGCAGGTGCGAGGTCCCGACCAACACCGCTTGCGGCTTTAATTAGGGACCGAGCCCGAAGGGGCACGAAGTTCCCTATTGTTGTTGCTCTGTTTCTCTATTATTAGGGCCCGAGCACTGAAGGTGCGTAGGACCCTATTGTTGTTGCTCCGTTTCCGTATTATTCTTGTTCACACACGCTGGGGCAATTTTGAGCATGTTCCCATGCTTCAAAACGAATGTAACTTTGCACGGGCATCACAAAGTGCGGCCAATACGACCACAAAAAGACCCGGCCCCCAATGGGGCCCAGGAGCTCGCTAGCACCCCCTAACGCAATTTAAGCCGGGGCTGGCATACCGTTTAAGATAGTTGCACGAAATTTGGTATGGATGTGTATCTCAGTAAGACGAACAAAAAAGTCCATAGAAAGGTAGGGCCACGCTCAACAGGAAGTGAGATAATTGGGCTTTTGTGTGATTTGACATACAATGGAATTTGAAATACTCCTCCTGAACCGTAACTCAGATGGGCATAATTTTTGATGTACATGAGCTCAAGACATTGGAGATGTTAAATTGTGAAGGGATTTTTGATATCTTATAAGATGACAAAATGGCGGCCTGATGAATTTTGCTGCCATTTGAAAGTGCCAAATTCAATAGATTGTGTGTCACCACTTCATTTAGCAGGGGTTTAAAAGCCTGGAACCCCATAGGCTTATGTATATTGTGACTATGAACATTTTAAAGCAAATTAAATGGTAGTTTGGCATAGCGCCACCATATGATAGGCAAGTGAACTGCAAGAAAATACAGTAGCTTAGCCCCCTAAATGCAACCACATGAAATTTGGCATAGCCTTGTATATGATGAAGAGAAACATTTTTATGCAAATGAACTGCCCGTATGTCATAGCGCCACCATGTGGTAGACAAGGGAACTGTAAAAAAAATGCACTGAAGCTGCTACTGTAGTTTAGATTGACATCTTGTGCGGCTGAAAATACTTTGTATTGCTGGCATGGAGCATGCCCCCACCCCCCCACCCCCGTAGGCCGCAGGTGCGAGGGCCCGACAACGCCGCTTGCGGCTTTAATTCCCATTAATTCCTGAAAATTCCCATGTTTCCAACTTTGAAAATTCCTAGAATTTTGCAACCCTACACTGTACTGAATTTTCTTTTATGTGTGTGCATTGTTTGCATTGATTTATTTTAGTAACTGATTTAGTAGTTTAAAGATTTTGTTGGCAGGTTGTGGATTTTGGTGTCATTTCATTTGTGAGTAGTGACACATGCTGAACCTAATTGCTGAACAGGTTTACTGAGTGTAGTGTTGGCAGGTAATGTTTGAGTGAAAATTTAGAAAATCTATAAGACCGTGGAGCATGTGAGCATGTGCCCTGCTCCAGGACTTCAATTTCAGATACATCTGCTCCAAAGATCCTATCGGTGTTTGACATAGTTGTGTGGGAAAGTGGGCCTATTGCAGATAGCCAGCCAAATAGAAGGGAAGAGTGCTTTTAAAGTTTAACTGGTCTATATTTGCTACTATCAGCCTACCTGTTGGATTGGTTTCAAATGTATTTGTTCTGTATTCTTTATTAGCATTACTCAGTTTGATTAGATAACTTTTGAACAGCTCCTGCAGGACCCAAAACAAACACTGTTTACATGCACAGTACAGTAAGCTCCAAAATGTGAAAGGTGAAACACTTACACATGGCTCACATGTGTACAGAATACACATTCTAATGTTACTGCATACATGGCTCGGCTTGTGTCACCCTGTATGTAATTACCTTTTGTGTAAAATATGCCATAAATGGGCGCAATACGATCATAGTATTTATCTAGAAAAGGTCAGTTGTTACAGTGAAGGTGTAGCGTAATAGTCTGCTATGAAAGACACGATGCTCTGCCCAAATACAGGACTGAGCTCTACGTACAAATCTTGAATGTGATGGAATTATGATTTTAGTTTCCGTCTGGTCCAATTGGGCCATATTAATGTGTTTGTGCTTGGTGTTACCTTTTCCATGTCCAGAAGGGACAGAGTCACTACAAACTGCCTTCACATGCACACTGTATAAGTGTGTGTGTGTGTGTGTGTGTGTGTGTGTGTGTGTGTGTGTGTGTGTGTGTGCGCGTGCAAGAAAGTGAGACACTGAGTATGTGCTGTAAGGGGCTTGTTTGTGTGCCAGTGATGTGTTTAGATAAGACATCAGAAGTGTGGAGACTGTCTATTTTCTATTCTGCACCTCTATCTGCTGCCCCCAGGCTAAAACTGAAAACAACTTTCAGGCATGGACCACCTATTTGTTTGTTATTGTTTATAATGTTAAGGGAGATTTTTTTTTTTAAATGTAAAATTTATCTGCAATAAATCAAATTTGACAACCTCTGTAATCAAGCTTTCTACATCTTAAGAAGGGAGGGGCGATATGGGAAAAAAGAATCACATTTTTTTCCCACTCATATTGATCAACCTCGAATTTTGATTTGATCTTTTTCCGTATTAAAAACATAGGCATTTGGACTTCAGGCATAAAGGGCACGGGCACGCTACAGCTATCAACAGAAACATGTAATGTCAGTTTCAGTCATATACAGTGAGAAAATAGTTGTTTAATTTCAATAACTTGGATGACTTTAAGAAGCACCAGAGGTACTGCGGCTGGAGAGGGGAGGGGGAGTGGTCAGATGGCACGGCACACACAGACACATACACAGTTGCAGAGGGAGAGAGAGACTGTACTTTTAGTCAAATTGTGCAGATTTAAGTCAAGTGAACATGCGAGGAGACAAAGGAACACCCTGTTCACTAACTGGCTGGTTAGCTCAACTGGTAAGTTACTTGACTTTCACCCGGGCCCCCCGGGCGCCTGAAAGATGAGCTGCCCACTGCTCCTTAAAAAAAATGATTGGTCAAATGCAGAAAAATAATTTCCCTACAGGGATAAATAAAGGATGCCTTCTTCTTCTTGCTCAGGCTTCCTTTTCCTAAATAAGAGCATAAATGCTCATCAGTACTATGTGCTCTTACTGCAGTTCTCTTAGTATATAGCAATGTAAATGAACTGTTGCTAGTGATAATAGTAATTTATTGTCTACATGTTGAAGAAAGTTTGTTTACAGCCCACTATATATTGGAAGAAGATATTAGCACAAGATATTAGCAGCAGCATTATCCATATCCACCATATCCATTCATTGTATGAAAGTCATTTTTGCAATTGCCAGAAGCTAGATTAGCATTATTTTTGGTTGTTTGGGGCTTAAGTTGGGTGTGCAATGAATGATGTCTGAATCTTAAAATATTCATTTTATGTCAGTCACTTTGCATGTTGTGGGTGGTCTCAAATTGTAAGCCACCATCACACTGCTGGTTAAGTTTTTGGCAACATGGCAATGAGCAGAGCTGGGTCCTCTTGTTAACAATGATATGTTGGAAATGCCCCTGGAAGAGGTAAAGGGCACATTTAGTCCTGTTAGTGGAGGCGCACTCCCCTACACTTGTGTTTACTATCAGACATTGCTTGAAGTCTCACATAGCCAGATATTGTTCATAAGAATAGCTACATAGCTACAGAGTGCAATTTTCACCATAATGAAGTCATACCAGAAACGTGACCCATATTCCACCTGCGGTCATATTGGATCCAGTCTCTCTAATATAAACAAATGTAAACTCCATAGGAAATATGCATCAGCTGCTCAGATATCAGAACCATCCCAATCTTTACTGTCCGCTAAAGTGCTGACATTTATACAACAAATTACATCATAGAAAAGTACGGCTGCATTTTAAAGCACAAATGTGGCATTGTTGCAGCCAGTTATGCATTAAATGATATTGAATGATTGCATTCAATGTGTGCATTATAGCAGTCTTTCCCTCCTGACCTCTGTAATATACTCTCTCCCTCTCTTTAAATCCAGACTCAAAACCCACCTGTTCAGAGTGTTCTACCTCTCATAGCCAAACACTCCACTCTGATTTTGTTTTTATTTAGTTTTTTATGTTTTATTGTATTGTGTGTTTGTGCTTTTTATTTGTTTTTATTTCGTGTTCTGAAATTCGCTTTTAAATAAAATGCATTATTATTATTATTATTATTATTATTATTATTATTATTATTATTACTATTACTATTATACTATTAATATTATTGTTGGGGTGCTTGGCACCTATAGTGTTTCTATTGATTCTTATTGGGGCCAAGCAGCGCTAAGCTGCAAGGCACCTATGGTGATTGTACTGATTCCTATTATTGGGGCAAAGCAGCGCTAAGCTGCAAGGCACCTATAGTGTTTCTATTGATTCTTATTATTGGGGCCAAGCAGTGGTAGCTGCAAGGCACCTATAGTGTTGCTATTGATTCTTATTGGGGCCAAGCAGCGCTAAGCTGCAAGGCACCTATGGTGATTGTACTGATTCCTATTATTGGGGCAAAGCAGCGCTAAGCTGCAAGGCACCTATAGTGTTTCTATTGATTCTTATTATTGGGGCCAAGCAGTGGTAGCTGCAAGGCACCTATAGTGTTGCTATTGATTCTTATTGGGGCCAAGCAGCGCTAAGCTGCAAGGCACCTATAGTGTTTCTATTGATTCTTATTATTATTATTATGCAATATTCTTCCGCCTCTGGCAGTCTATGGCAACCACTAGAACCGTCTGGTAAAAAGTTGTGAAATTTGGCATGCACATTCCAGCCAGTCTCATTACCCACAGCAATTTATAGGCCCCCACCCCCAACCCTCTAGCGCCACCAGCAGCTCAAAGTTGCAGGAATTTTTCAGGTACATTTCTGCGTATAACTTTTGAACCGAATGTCCAATTTTCAAAAACTTGGCATCCCTGGACTCCTTGGGTCAAGCCGAATATAACGCACACATGCCGTCATTTTTCGCCAGGGTAGATTTTCTGCCATTTTGAATTTTATGAAAAACACTCAAAATGCTTCTCCTCCCTCAATTTTGGACCACTTTTGCTCAAATTTGGTACATAGCATCTTTGGACTGAGCCTCATCAGAAACTTGCCCGGCGTTTTGATATCTCTTATCGTTTTCTTGTGACAGCCAATCAAACGCGTCCGAAAAGTCGCCAAACAGGAAGTGAGCTCATATCTCGGGAACCCTTCATAGAATTATTTTCAAACTTTTCACACGTATTCTAGTCTGTCCCAGGATTCCCCACAAAAAATTACAGGTCCCCAGCTCAAACCCTCTAGCGCCACCAACAGGTCAAAATTTGAGGGACATTTCGGCTTGTAACTTTTGAACCGTAAGTCCATATGACGTCATGTCTGCCGGAATAGAATGTTTGCCATCTTGGATTTTGTGAAAATCAATAAAATTCTTCTGTTTCTACAACTTAACTTGTAATTTCCACAACAAATGGTGTGCACCCACATTCTAGACAGTCTCATGATGCCCTTCAACAAATTTTACGTCCCCACCCCCAACCCTCTAGCGCCACCAGCAGGTCAAAGTTGCAGGTACATTTCGGCTTGCAAGTTTTGAACCGTACGTCCGATTTTCTAAAACTTGGCCTCCCTGGACTCCTTGGGGCAAGACGAATACAATGCATTCTGTGACGTCGTTTTCCACCGGGAAGATTTTTCGCCATTTTGAATTTTATGAAAAACACTCAAAATGCTTTTCCTCCCTCAATTTTGGACCAATTTTGGTCCAATTTGGTACATAGCATCTTTGGACCGAGCCTCATCAGAAATATCCCTGGATTTTTTTATATCTCTTATCGTTTTGTCGTGACAGCCAATCAAACGCGTCCTAAAAGTCGCCAAACAGGAAGTGAGCTCATATCTCGGGAACCCTTCATACGATTATTTTCAAACTTTTCAGACGTATTCTAGTCCGATTTTCAAAAACTTGGTATCTCTGGGATCCTTGGGCGAAGACTGATCCAACGCACATCATCAAATTAGGCTGGGTCACTGCTTGGCCCCACATTGCTGCTTGCAGCTATATTTCCTCACTGTTTTTGCTGATGCAGCAGGTCAGAGTTCAATTTATGGTTCTGGTATTTGGCTGTCCCTCTTGCTTGGGACAGTTTAGTTCCACGTTCATTAAAGGTCCCATGGCATGAAATTTTCACTTTCTGAGGTTTTTGAACATGCGAGCTCCCCTACCCTGTTTAGGGCTCCCCCATGGCTAAAAGTTGCGAAATGTTTAAACTGAGCATTTGCGATCCTTTTCCGTGTTTGAAAAAAAGACAGCCCAAACGGGCGATTCTGAACAAGGGAACTTTCTGACGTCACACTCGGAAAGGTTTCTACCCCCCGTCTGGATGTCCACCCCGTCTCTGGAAATCACGCCCAGAGAATTTGGACCGCAAACGAGCTACGAAATGCGAGATGCGTTTTTTGTTTTTTGCCTGGAGAGACGTGAGAGTCTCTCCAGGCTCGGATGTCCTTTATCCGAGCCTCTGAAACAGCAGTGGTTTAATTTTATTTTCTTTGGAAATGTGTTTTTTTAATAGGACATGTCTTATATCTTCCTCCGCGCTTAAAACGCGGAAGTGGGTGACAGCGCACAGCGCACCGCTAATCCAGGTAACAGCGGCGTATTTGGCCACAACCCAGCTGCTGCACTGGCCTGTCTCTGTCCTCCTCATTTGCATTCAAGCAACAACGTCCAGAATAAAGTGTTTCAGAGACATATTTATGACTGACTGTCTTCCTGAGGCTATCTCATGCACTGAAGCTTGATTTTGGAGAAGAATTCATTTGCAGTATTGCGGATCCACTAAGGCGCCATATAAAAGCATCAAGAAGTACCATGTCATGGGATCTTTAACAGTCTGTGTGTTTCTGCCTGCAGGAACAAATACTATGCAAATCCTGTTTACATACTGGCATACTGACAATAGTTTTTATTTCATAACTTGTCACTAGGGCCTGACCAGTATATCGGTTGGCCAATATTATTGGCCGATATGGGCAATTGGAGACATATCGGCTGTTGGCCTAAATCTTGCCAAGATCGACCACATTGGCATGTTATATCATTATAAAGCATAGACTCTCTCTATTGAGTCAATTTAATCAAATTTACAGACAGAAATGTCCTAACATGTGGCAACGCATCAGTATTTATCAGAGGAGTAATTTGTCTATGTGTAATTTAGTACTGCCCCAGAAAGCATCCCCAAAGGCTCACATGCTTTTGTTTACACCAGTGCACAACACTGAGGCGCTGGCTTTAAATGCTCATGTGTCTGATCCATAATACTGACTAAGACTAAGTGAATTTAAGCACAGTTTAGGCCACAGATTTAGGCCAGTAGCAAAACTACTGCTTGTTTTTATCAGTTAGTGTGATAGACACAGGACACACGCACAGCTGCTGTCAACAGGCTGGATTATATTCTTTTTACAGATGATTGTTGTGAGTCAGGATTAAAAAGACACTTATTAGTGAAGACCTGTGATCTGAGAGGTGCTTGTGTGAGTGGTGAGTGTTGCACATGTGTTGGTTTTGAAGCTACTTTTTGGTTTTAACGCTTAGATGCTATAAGCCACCACACCTAAACATGCTGTTTTCTGTTAGGCAGCGGGCCCCTACGCCCTAGTTTTAACCACTATGACAGGTTGGGTATGTAGGTTTGCGAGTCCCTGGGGGCTCCATGGGAAGGCCACTGGGCAAGATGATGTGTCTCAGCCTCGCTTCCCAGAGGTCTGGCATGAGAGCCTCAGCGTCCCCAAGCCATGTGCAGTTGAACCCGCTGTGCGCAGGAGCCTTGGATATACTATATGTCAATCGGAACAATTTTGGTTTGTTTGCAGGTGTGAAAGCAGAATCTATATGCTACATAATAAATGGTAATAATTGGTGCGTAACAAATGATTGAACTAGAGGTGTGAAAGCGCCCTTACATTGGTCTAGTGCAAAGTGACGATAGTGACTGTATACACATTACTGGACAAGCAATGATAGTAAATGAGCTGTGAATAGAGGTGTGAATGGTTTACGCATATAATTACCACAGCGTGCACGCATTTACCTCTAAAGGCTAATAGCGGTAGTTTACTTACTTTGTTTATAGGTAATAATAATACAGTGGTACCTCACCTTACGAAAGACCCAACAAACGAAAATTCCAAGTTACGAAATGGCTTAACGTTAAATTTTGGTCTCTAGATATGAAAGAAAATTCACGAAACGCGAAATCTCAAAAATTCAAGTAATGCGCGCTCAGCCACACACATTATATGCTTTTCTCAGACTGGATTTAAACTTTTCTCACATTTGTCTCTCGTTTAAACACTCAAACTTTCATAGATTTTCAACAAAATGTATTAATAGTGAAGTGTGGGGGGAAGAGGGGAGAAGACTGCGCGCGGACACGTGTGTGATAGCGCAGCATGACCCGGCGCGGGGCTTATTATTATTATTATTATTAACGAGGTCCAACGTACTCCATAAGGCCTAAAAAAAATAAATGTTGGTTTCCGATTTGTTGACAGTTCTAGACATGGGTAGGTAGGGAATTTATTTTATTTTTTTATTTTATTTTTTTTCCCTGTGGGAATATGGACATTTTGAAAATTTATTTGTGTGTGTGTGTGTGTGTGTGAGAGTGTGTGTGTGTGTGAGAGTGTGAGAGTGTGAGAGAAATACACGTTCCACGTTCCACACGAACTCCACCTCCCAGAGCGCGTTTCCAACGGAATCGAGAACCCGGACATCTGAAGGATTTTATAAACTCCGGCCGGACAGCCTCTGAAAAGAGGACGTATGGTCACCCTAAGTTGATCCGTTCTTAAGACTTTGCCCTACAACCACAACAAAGCGTATTCTTCCGCCGTTCGCGTTTGTTTACGTCGCTTACCGAGGACCCGAGGTCAGCGTAACCCGAGGACCCCCGTACACATTGCAGCGCAGGCGTGGTGAATGACGTCGATTGTAGCCTCGTGGAAATCGAAAAATACAGTAGGCTATTAGTTTTCTTTCTTTTTTAACCGACGCTTGTAAAATTAATTTGAGTATCAAATTTATTTTATTAAGTCCAATAAAATAATTTGGGTCGCATGCAAATCAACAGGGTCGGTCGGCAACCGGAAACTTAGATTTATTTTTTTTAGGCCCAAGCATAAGAAATCCAGGGTTCTCTACAAAGGCGAATGGTAAGTCACTCATTGCGATCATTTGTGCTCCTGGCTGTGTTCTCCTGTGCCTTCGCACTGTCAAGGGGCATTTTTTTGTCTCTTTTTCAAACTCTCCTGCAGCGTGAGCTGACTCATCTTTGGCTGGGTTGCCTGTAACTCGCTGTATCGTGTCAGGTGTTTGTTTTTGAGGTGCCGTATCGGTTTGTTGTGTTAAATGTAGCCCTTTCCTTTCCACCCCTTGCAATCCCAAGTTTACATATCCCACCGTTTGCTATGTCAATGTTGTTGTCATCAACTTTATAGTATTTCCAGACCCAGACATACTCGCCAAACATTATAGCGTTCTTATAGCGCTCTTCATATCTCCTCTCTGTACTCGCGCTTTGCGCTTCGAGCTGCTTCCGTGTATTTAACCAATAGTGTGTCATGCCGCACGCGTTGGTGTTTCTGTGTGGAGTCTGACTCTGTGCCACCGCATAACCATACATCTCATCTAGGATATGTTAAAAATAGGGATGCAAATTATCGATTAATTCATTCATTGATAGTTGATTGAGCTTATCGATCAATTAACGATGAACTGATAAGCGGTGTTTTTCACCTGAATTTTAGTGTTTCAATAGGATCTTTAAGAATATAAGCTATAGTATACATAACACTGAGTCATAAATATATCATAGTATTATTATATTGTATATTCCTCAATTAATTATTCCTTAGTAAAAAGCAGACTAATGTATTGATGCTGAATAACAAAATACAGTAATCCCTTGCTCTATCGCGGTTCGCAGATTTTATTTTATTTTTTTAATAGTGTAACATTTTTTTATAGTGTAACATTGTGTTCTGTCCTGATTGGCTAAGAGACTAGACCAGGACTAAATGTGGACTAACCCTGGACTAAACCAGGACTCGACCAGGTCTAGACCTGGACTAAACCAGGATTAAACCACCACGTGCCGCTGCTGGTTTCATGCGGCTGGTTTGTGGCTCGGGCACGAAACTTGGGGCCCGAGCCACAAACCAGCCGCACGAAACCAGCAGGACTGAGACGCATTCCGGGCGCCACAGTTCGATATCGCCTCGCGCGTACACCCAGGGCTGCTGAGCAGTGCCGTTGGCGCCTGCGGCTGGCTATGAGTCGAGTTTGGCGCAGCGCGGTTGCCTTGTTTCGTGACCAGGGGGGTGCGCGTGTCCGCGATTAATTACAATTAATGCATTTTGATCGACCAATGTCTTAATCGACAATTAATCGTTAATCGATTAATTGTTGACATCCCTAGTTAAAAAATAATAAGAATACTTGCTACTAGCAAGTGTAAATAATGGGTGGGGATTTATGACGATTTATGCAATGGTGAGCGACGAGGGTCCGAAAGGAGGACAAAATGTAAAAAAGGAGGACACGTGACAGACGGCTGGACAGACAGCTCTAAAACCGGACTGTCTGGACGAAATCCGGACGAATGGTCACCCTAGTCTACAGTCTCTTAGCCAATCAGGACACAGAACACAGTGTTACACTATAAAAAAAAAAGTTACACTATAAAAAAAAAACTTGGAACGGGGCCTTGGAACGAATCAGGCTTTTTCCATTGAAATAGCTACTCAACTTAAGAAAAATTCACGTTACGAAACCACTTGTGGAACGAATTAATTTAATTTCGTAAGGTGAGGTACCACTGTAATAATAATAATAATAATAATAATAATTCATAGCATTTATATAGCGCTTTACAGTTCATTGTTCATTCACTCCACACTTGGTGGTGGTAAACTACTTTCTGTAGCCACAGCTGCCCTGGGGCAGACTGACGGAAGCAAGGCTGCCAATCTGCGCCATCGGCCCAACCATCTCCAACACTCAAGCACACACCACTTTCATACTAGGCAATGTTATGCAAAAATTCCATTAGGCCTACCTCCTGTCTTTAAATATGAATTTAAAAAGGCAAAGTAACTGTTGCCTAACAAGCGGAAGATTCACGGTGAGTTTTAACATCACTAAATACTGTCTATCTGCTATTATAGCAGCTATCGGCAACTCCAAAGTTTGTTATATAGGTATCATATCGGATTTTTTAAAATCCATATCAGTCGGGCCCTGCTTGTCACACTACAAACAAATATACGTATCAAATTATTGCTCAGTATATGAAAGCTGAAACAATAATAGTGAGGTTTTTTTTTATTTTTTGTAGTGCCATAAGATTTAAGCTGTAGAGGGCTGAATAAAGTAACTTTTTTGATGGAATATAGATACTGAGTACTAGTGTTTTCTTCTGCCATTTACTTATTACAGTTCCTAATTTTTAGGATATGCAGGGATTATGTGCCAGTGGTATAAAGTTGCAGTATCAATTCAGTATCATGGTATATTGATGTAGCAATGTGTGGCACTTCAAAATGTGTTCTTGTGACTACCCTATACACAAATTCTTTCTAAGAAAAAGAAATGTGTTTTGGCCGACATACTACAAATGTTGTAGTTACTGTTGCTGTAAAAGATGTTGGCAGATATTTTGGGCAGAGGTGGTCCCTGATAAATGCAGAGTTCTGTCTAACAACCATTTGCAGCAGGGCGTCCATCTGGTGTACTGTAGCAGCAGCTCTTCTCCACAGCAGCTCCTTGTGACTGGCTGCTTGCGGGGAAACGCTTTTGGCTCAATTCAACAGTTTTCCATTTGCATTCCTCTGTTGGGGTTTGGTCATGACGTTTTCAAATAATTCATGTGTAAACAGTATAATGTGCAGGACTTAGTGGAGTGCTTTTGCAAATGGCTCTGAAGGTAAATTAATAATCTTTTAATAAAAATTATATCAAATTAAGGTAGTTGGATAAGGTTGTCTCAGTGGTGGCAGGTACCAGAAAAGTTACGTAGTGCATCTAGTGCAACACATACCTCTTTAATTCTAATTTAAGACATTCACTGAAATGATTTGCAAGTCACAACACAAATGTGTATGTTCAGGGCTTGTCATGTGTGCTTCATTTGTATGTAGTCTGTTCAGTCACTACATTTACATGTACAGGTAACTTCCAGTCTCAGAATGCGCTTGATCCAATTTTTGCCTTGTGTCCCCAGAGAACCAGTCCAGCCAGTCTTTTCCCAGTCTACATGCAGAAAAAAGCCCAGTAGCTAGGGGGCTAAGAGACATTCATGGGTGTCTAGTAAATTAGTCATGGCTATGTACAGTCTCCGCATAAAGGCCACCATGCACTACAGGAGAATTTACCCGATTTTGGCTCTGATTTGCTTCTCTCTGAGTTCGGGGAGGCATGACCTGACTTTGTGTCTTTGTAAAGTTGAAGCCGCGGCGCTCCTTGTGAGTGGTGTCAGTGTGACTCTGAGCTGCTCTGTCAGATCGTAACCACCAAACATCAGCAATGATATGGTAAAAGTCAATAAAACAAAGGCGGAGTTACCAACACAGACAAAATACAAACTCGGGATATAGCGAAAATAATACAGACTTTATTACTCACCTCTCCTAAACTGGCAAATTTAAAGTGCAGCATCTCATCCACATTATCCATAGAAATTGTCTTCTGCAAACAATGACACCCAGTCTACAAAACATTGCTATTAATCTATTTTGAAGCATTCTTTAAAGGTCTTTGTGATCAGAGATTTAAAATCTCATAAGATTCTCCTCGTGTCTGTGGTTTGCACTTTTTATCGCATGTTTAAAAATCGTTTAAGACAGAAAAATCCTTAAGGCAGACATGTGAAGCCAAATAGGTTAAAATGTGACTAATAAGTGATACATGATGTCTGTAATTTGCATAAGGTTTATGTTCAGCATTTAATTTTTAAACATGCTAAAACTGTGTTGCTCACATATTATTAGCGCCAGGACTTTTTACTTTTGTTTTAACATTGTAGACCAAAATGATTAAACAAACCATGATAGTCCAAAGAATACATAATGTGCCCTGGTAGATCTAAAACGAGTGAATTTTCTGACACACTGCAGTGGAATGACTTGTGATCAGAGTGTACTGTATTAGGATTGCTATCAACGATTATTATAACAGTCGATTAGTCAGCTTTCTTTGCCAAAGACTTGTAGGCCTAGGTGATCACATGATCTCTCTTGCAAGTAGGGATGGGGCCGATCCAGTATCGGTATCGGGTTCCGATATCAATGTAATTCACGGATCGGAAATTCCGATCCATCCTGCAAAAATTTCCGATCCATGAGCCCTGTCTGTATATACACATCATCTGCTAAAATGACTCCACGAGTGATTCCCTGTCGCCTGCTCTGCTCCTGCTGCAAAATGTGGAATGGATTTCCTGAACGGAGGCGCATCTCCATGAGACACAGAGTAACGATGAGACATGCCTCCATTCTGGAAATCCATTCCACAGTTTGCAGCCAGCTAGCAGGCGAACATTGAGCAGCACAAGGCAGTTAACCAACTTTTCATCACAACATGTCCGCTGTGTGGAAATACTTTCTACTAGAAACACCTCAAAGCAAGACAGCAACATGAGGCCAGTGTTAGCCGCTCCGCTCCGAGTGATCCCTCAACCCAAATATGGCGTGTAGCCCCGTGCGGTCTGAGGAGTTGCGAGCTGGTGAAGCCGGTGTTAGCCCCATTTAATCAATGTCCATAATCCGTCACTCAAGTGCATGGCGAGAAAGTCCGGAGAAACTTCTAGTAAAAGTGATACTTGGGCCAAACAGACTACAGTTACAACTTCTTTTGCCAGTGTAACTCCGTATGACAGAAGCAACCAACGACATCAGGAGATAACAACCGTAACACACTACATCGCCAAGGAAATGGTGCCTGTAAACACGGTGACCAAAGAGTCATTTAAAAGTCTCCACCGCATGATGGATAAGAGGTATTCCCCTCTGTTGTTAGCGGAGAAACTGTTAGTATAAGGCTAGTTTACATTACAAACGCTATAGAAAGTCTACCGCGATTAGCATTGCTCTTAGGGATGTCAACAATTAATCGACTTACAATTAATTGTCGATCAAGACGTTGGCCGAACAAAATGCATTAATTGTAACTAATCGCTATAGGGCGCTACTCTGGAATGTGAACACGAGATGCGAACCCACTCGCGAGAAGGACCATAGCGTTACATCATGTAAACCAGGGGTCGGCAGCCCGCAGCTCCAGAGCCGCATGCGGCTCTTTGATCCCTCTGATGCGGCTCAGTACATTGGTTCCTCATTTATCGCGGGGGTTACATTGTGAAAATAACCTGCGATAAGCTAAATCCGTGAAGTAGTCAGCTTTATATTGCGTGTATAAATATGCGTGTATTTCACAGGTCCTCTGACTGAGGCGCCTGGCACCGCTGCGCTGTTGCGGGTTTTGTTGTAGTGAGAACGCTTCCGTGCGCTCTCAGGACTGGTTCCACCGCCTGGACTCCAGGTTCCACCAGTTCGTTCTGTGGAAACACTGCCGCTACTTCCCGATGCACATTGACCACCCAGAGAAGTGTGAGCGCGGACATGAGACGTATGGCATGTGCCCAAATGCCAGACCGCTCAGTCCTCACTGCTTCAGAGTCACACTGCTCGTGATCGAACATTTAAATAAATTTGGCAAACTGACCGCATTCTGTACAGGAGACACGGAGGAGAATGACTAACAAAGACAAAGGTCTACAGTCCCTTAGCCAATCAGGATGCAGAACACAATACGAATTGGTACACTATAAAAAAAAATCAGCGAAACAGCGAGGGACCACTGCATTTAATTAAAATATATTTTATTTTAGTTTGTTCATTTTCAAAATGTAATTATATGGCACAAAATATGATAAAAGGAGAAATTCAATTTGTCTATGGCACAAAGGTAAAAAAAAACAAACAAAAAAAAAAACGTTATATGCAGTGTATTTCATTTTAAATTGGGTTTTGTGGCTCCCAGTGTTTTCATTACTGTGTGAAATAGGGATGTCAACAATTAATCGACTTACGATTAATTGTCGATCAAGACGTTGGTCGAACAAAATGCATTAATTGTAATTAATCGCTAATCGCGGACACGCGCACCTGCGTGGTCCCGAAACAAGGCAACAGTGCTGCGCCAAGCTCGACTCACAGCCGGCCGCAGGCCCGCGCGTACACCGGGGCTGCTGAGCACTAGATCGAACCGCAGCACCCGGAATGCGTAGTCCTGGTTTAGACCTGGTTTAGACCTGGTTTATTTCTGGTCTAGACCTGGTTTAGTCCACATTTAGTTCTGGTCTAGTCTCTTAGCCAATCAGGAAGCAGAACACAATGTTACACTATAAAAAAATGTTACACTATTAAAAAAAAAAATAAATAAAAAAAAAAAAATCTGCGAACCGCGATAGAGCGAGGGATTACTGTATTTTGTTATTCAGCATCAATACATTTGTCTGCTTTTTACTAAAGAATAATTAATTGAGGAATATACAATATAATAATACTATGATATATTTATGACTCGGTGCTATGTATACTATAGCTTATATTCTTAAAGACCCTATTGAAACACTAAAATTCAGGTGAAAAACGCCGCTTATCAGTTAATCGTTAATCGATCAATAAGGTCAATCAACTATCAATTAATGAATTAATCGACAATTTGCATCCCTAGTGTGAAACGGGTCCAAATGGCTCTTTGAGTGGTAAAGGTTGCCGACCCCTGATGTAACCCTTTCCTCTCTGGATGTTGCCATACAACTCACAGTAGAGCTGGACCTAGAACCATATATTTTTGAAATTATAAAAGTATGTAACTTACATGCTTTTATAATTTCTTGATTGATCTGGTTTGAGGCCCTGTAATGTTTTATGCTCTGTCCAGGGGCCCTATGAAATTTATATTTTGTACTGTAACTCTTCACAGATTAAGGGAGAGAAATATTGTTGATGCCTTAGTTCAAAATGAATGTTGAGAATGTCCTAAAAATAGCCTGGATTCACTGGTTTCATCATAATATGTAGACTAAATAACATTCTGTTATTTAATTTCTTCTGTTCCTTTTAATTTTAAGATTTCCATGCTGCAAGTGCAACAACTGAGCCAGTGCTCAATTTATTTTCAATAAAGAATGTATTTTGTTATTCAGCATCAATACATTTGTCTACTTTTTACTAAGGAATAATTAATTGAGGAATATACAATATAATAATACTATGATATATTTTTGACTCAGTGTTATGTATACTATAGCTTATATTCTTAAAGACCCTATTGAAACACTAAAATTCAGGTGAAAAACGCCGCTTATCAGTTAATCGTAAGTCGATCGATAAGGTCAATCAACTATAATGAATTAATCGATAATTTGCATCCCTAATTGCTATATTTAGCATCGCTATATTTAAGTTAAGTTTAAGTTGCATTGCATTGTATACGTTTGTTATAAAATACAACAATCAATCTCAATTGAGCCATAAAAGACTGACCTTGCACCACTTTAAAAGACTTATTTTGCTCTATACTTAAGACACAGATGCTCTTTTAGTTCTTCAGGTGTAATAACTGTGGTTGCTCAAGCGCTCAATTTAGACTATGTACAGCATGTTTCTTTTTAATAAACAGGACTACATTTGAAATGAGGGATGTCAACAATTAATCGATAACGATTAATTGTCAATTAAGACGTTGGTCAAACAAAATGCATTAATTGTAATTAATCGCTAATTGCGGACACGCGCACCCGCGTGGTCACGAAACAAGGCAACCGTGCACCGCGCTGCGCCAAGCTCGACTCACAGCCGGCCGCAGGCGCCAACGGCACTGCTCAGCAGCCCCGGTGTAAGCGCGAGGCGAGATCGAACCGTGGCGCCCAGGAATGCGCGGCAACGTGCCGCTGCTGGTCCCGCGCGGATCGGGCCCCGAGCTTCGTGCGGCTGGCCCGCGGCTTGGGCCCCGAGTCCCGCGCGGCTGGCCTGCGGCCCGGGCCCCGAGCCACAAACCAGCCGCACGAAACCAGCACGAAACCAGCAGCGGCACGCAGCGGCCCAATCCTGGTTCAGTCCAGGTCCAGACCCGGTCGAGTCCAGGTCCAGACCTGGTTTAGACCTGGTTTAGTTCTGGTCTAGACCTGGTTTAGTTCTGGTCTAGACCTGGTCCAGTCCACGTTTAGTCCTGGTCTAGTCTCTTAGCCAATCAGGACAGAACACAATGTTACACTATAAAAAAATGTTACACTATAAAAAAAAATTTGAAAAATAAAATAAAATCTGCGAACCGCGATAGAGCGAGGGATTACTGTATTTTGTTATTCAGCATCAATACATTTGTCTGCTTTTTACTAAGGAATAATGAATTGAGGAATATACAATATAATAATACTATGATATATTTATGACTGTGTTATGTGTACTATAGCTTATATTCTTAAAGACCCTATTGAAACACTAAAATTTAGGTGAAAAACGCCGCTTATCAATTAATTGTTAATCGATCGATAAGGTCAATCAACTATCAATTAATGAATTAATCGATAATTTGCATCCCTATTTGAAATAAATTATTGACTTACGTTTTCATTCTTGCTTTACAGTTTAGTGGAATTTAGTGATTGAATGGTGGTATGTGAGTTTCTGTGATGTTTGCAAACGTTCATGTGCACTGAAACGTAATTTGAAAGAAATCGTGGATGAAATTGAAATCGCAATATCTGCCAGAAAAATCGCAATTACATTTTTTCTTAAAATCGATCAGCCCTAATCATAGGCCCACTTGCCTGTAGTGATGGGTTTATTTGTAGTTTAACAATAATGATGATAATATTGAAAACAAACATGTTTGGTATCGCAATAGTATCGGTATCGGCCGATGTCCAAATTCAGGTATCGGGATCTGATCGGAAGTGAAAAAAATGTGGATCGGTACATCCCTACTTGCGAGCAGCCTTGCAACAGGTTAGCAGCGCAGTTGAAATTCTTTTTGAATGTGAGCCTGTATAGTCCAGATAATTGTCAATTTTTTAAATTTTTTTTACAGTTGACTAGTCACGTTTAGTTGGTTAATCGTTGCCCTACAGTTCATACATGCAGCAATGCCCACAGTATTTCACATGTGAATCCAACTTTGGGAGAATCGACGCATGACTCTCGGAATTGAAGTTTACATAGGTTCTAGAATACATTTTCAAATAGGACTAGAAATGTGCTTTTCCTGTTTTGCATAAAGTGAAGGGCAAAGTGAGACCTCTTTTAAACCATGGTTTAATTCTAACATTCAATCGGCATATGAATATTTATAGTTTGCTGCTACAATAATCGCCATGTTAAAGGGATATGCCACCCCCAGGTCAAACTTGGGCATCTCCCCACAGTCCAGAGACTAAAATAAGTGGTGGAAAGCGTTTTCCTGGTCACCCAGCCATTGTCCAGGTCTGTCAGCACTGACCGCCGCGGTATCTGCAGCTATTCCGCGTTAGACTGGAGTCTAACGGCGCCAGAGAAAGATTTCGGCCAAAAGGAATTAATTTGCTCGATGCGTTTCCCAATTACTTTCTGTTTAGTGCGCATTCATATCGAGTGCAAATAAATCAACACGGAGAGCTTGACTTGGTCATTTTGGGTGGGAACTATTTTTCAGTGCAGAAAAAGAAAGCCGAAGCACAGAGCATGCTGCGCAACAGGGGAACTCCCTTCCTGGTGCGTAACAGGGATTCCCCTGGCAGCGTGTTCTGTGCTTCGGCTTTCTTTTTCCGCACTGAAAAATAGACAGACTCGGACAATGGCTGGGTGTCCAGGAAAACGCTTTCCACCACTTATTTTAGTCTCTGGACTGTGGGGAGATGCCCAAGTTTGACCTGGGGGTGGCATATCCCTTTAAGTGAATTTTTAGAAATGCGGATGTGTTTATAGAGAAAAGCAATTTTTTGTCATGTTTTAGTGCTTGGATGTCACTGCAACAAGAAGGATGTAGTGGGTCTGATGAAGGATAGAAAACTGATGAATTTATTTGCTCTTTCTGCGTGTTTTTGGAACTGGCCACAATATTTGTTCTATACCTTTTTGAATTCAATAATGTTACATTACATTTTCTTCATGGGTCATAATATTAATGTGATTTCTATACGTTTTAGGCTGAGAAGCTAAAACAATTCTCAAAATGTCCCTTATTTTTTTATAGCAATTGTCAATTAGCATAACGTTTCTTTAAATTTTCCTATAACTGTCTTTGTTATTATAACGTCAAATATACTGTCAAAGTTAAAATGTGCCCTCAGTGTTAAGCTTCTATGGAGGTGTTTTCTTATCTGAAAAGAAGACAAGCTTAATCTTTTCCTTGCTGGAATGACCCATGCATATTTGAACCATATACTGCTTTGTGATGTTAGTACTTCAGCATCTTTAGTGAAAGTTTGGAGTGTGTAGAGGAAACTGATTCTTTGGAAAGTAGTAGTTGTGAGTAAAATATTTTACAATGTTTATTACAGTAAGGCAGTGAAATAAATTTTAGTTTTATTTTATTTTATTTTATTTATGAGACAGGGACAGTGCACAATCTACATTAACCTTAACGGGGGAGATGCATTGTGCCAGGTTGTAGCACTAGAGCTAATTTCAAATCTGTAGTCCCTGGTGCATGTTTTTCAGGTTTGGAATCTCAATATCACATTTTGAAATTCACTTATTTCTAACTGTCAATGATCTGCGTGGGTCTTTTTAATTGAGTGGTCTACAGTAAATCCTCTGTCAGTAAATGTATCGACTTTGGAGTTCAGACTTTGAAATGAAAAATATGAATATGTTAAAGGGCCAGAGGGTAAAGTCTGTTATTTATTTTCAGGAAATAATATTGAAAGACATTCTGTTTGTTTTAATGCGACAAAATAAAATTATGAAATCTGTATAGATCACTATGAGGCCCTAATAGACAGAATGTTATTTTGTGTCAAGTCATCTTCCGTCTCAGTGGCCTAAACACAGCTACTAACAACTACATTCCTACTTTATTGTTTTATTATTTAGTTGTAGATGTGTGTAATTCAGAGACGAGGTGTGGTCCCTCTCGTAGTCCCGTAGAGGTGTAAACAAGGCCTTTCTGGAGATGGAGCTCCTGTTGCTGGAGAATATCAGGTACACAGGCAGGCAGCGGTTCAGTGCACACTGTGTGTGTGTGAGTGTGAGAGAGAGTGAGTGGGAGGGAGGATGGCATTCAGGAGCTGTGGCCTAATGGAGTTGGAGCAGTACGTGATCAGGAATGAGATGAGGCAGATCTGCTCCTCACCTGTCCTGTACAGAGCTCAGAGATAGAAGGGGGGGGGGATAATCTGATGACTGTAGCCAGCAGTATGTGTGCCCACCTGTTAGTGCAGCCCCTCAGTCCCACTTCAATCACTTCCCCACACTACAGTCTCACACTACAGCAGTGGGGCTGCACAAATGTAAGCCGCCCGACCATAGTAAAAGAGATGATGGATGCGGCACACACTTTGATCATGTGAACTGAGCCACTAGGGCTGTGTTACAAAAAGTGGAATAGGCAACAATTTAAATGTATTATAGGTTTAAGCGTTGTGTTACAAGTACAGAGCTCTGCATTTCTTACTGTTCTGGCTTGTATTTTAGCACTTAATCTAAATACTTTGACATCGTAGGTAGTTTACACATAAAAGTTTCGACATAAAAGAGCATTCACTCCCAGAGCAGTGCACTCGGGTTGGTGTGAACTCAACAGCCGCACTCTGGGCTGCATTAAACGGAGCATTTCAAGCAGGGGGTCTCAGAGTGGCTCCACTCGCACTCTGGAGCAGGGCAAGTGTGATCTGAACCTGGCCTATCTCAGGCTGACATACAAGTCTGCAAGTAAAAATATTTGGAAGGGTTAGGGTAAAAAAGTGCTTGGATCCTAAACCTCAGCTGCATTTTCCAAAAGTATCTTTTGGATTTCTGGAGTTTTCTTTGGATTGATATACTATCTGATACATTATTAGCATATTTAAACTTTAATCTAACTCTTTTTAGAACTTGTCTTCAGTGAATACTTGTTTTGTTGCTGATCAGCTGCTTTTCCAAGGCCTCAGAGTGTTTGCTGTATCTATCACATGGCGGTCATGACTATTTTTTGGTGTGGATTCATGCAGGTCATGAAAGTGCCATCATTGTAAGCCGTGCTATTCTTACCCTGAATGTGCAGCACATGCCACCGTGAAAGCTCCTCCTCTGTTGTGTTTCTAAGGAATAGTGCTAGAATGATCTGGGGATATATATATATATATATATATATACAGTGGTACCTCACCTTACGAAAGACCCAACAAACGAAAATTCCAAGTTACGAAACGCCTTCACGTTAAATTTTGGTCTCTAGATACAAAAGAAAATTCAAGTTACGAAACGCCAAATCTCAAAAATTCAAATAATGCGCGCTCAGCCACACACGTTATACGCTTTTCTCAGACTGGATTTAAACTTTTCTCACATTTGTCTCGTTTAAACACTCAAACTTTCATAGATTTTCAACAAAATGTATTAATAGTGAAGTGTGGGGGGAGGGGGGAGAAGACTGCGCGCAGACACGTGTGTGATAGCGCAGCATGACCCGGCGTGGGGCTGCGAGCACGAGACCCGTGCTCAAACCGTGCCTCCTCTAGACCAAATCAAATCAAATCAAACAATATTTATAAAGCGCTTTTCATACAAAATTGTAGCACAAAGCTACAAGCAGGTCTAAACCAGGATTAAACCACCTGCCTGCGTTCGTTCATGCGCTTGGACTGCGTGCGGTTCCGAGGGGAGGCACATCCCCTCCCCTCCTCGCTGCTCGCCTCAGCCGTGACTCGTGAGGTATACCGGTGCTGCTGCTAATAGCAGAGCTAGCACGAAACCAGGAAATGGACCTGCATGGGCGCTTTAGTCCTGATGTCCAGTCCTGGTTTAGTCCAGGTTTAGTCCTGGTCCGGTCCAGGTATAGACCTTGTATAGACTGGTTTAGTCCACGTTTAGTCCTGGGTCTACAGTCTCTTAGCCAATCAGGACGCAGAACACAGTGTTACACTATGAAAAAAAGTTACACAATAAAAAAAAAACTTGGAACGGGGCTTTGGAACGAATCAGGCTTTTTCCATTGAAATAGTTACTCAACTTACGAAAAATTCACGTTACGAAAGCACTTCTGGAACAAATTAATTTTGTAAGGTGAGGTACCACTGTGTATATATATATATATATATATATATATATATTATATATATATATATATATATATATATATACATATATTATACAGTATATAATATATACCAGTTTCAAAGCTACGTCATCACTGAATGCGCGCAGTGTTGCCTCAAAACAAAGCCACTGCTGCCATAAAACCCCCAGCGAAGATATAGAAGAGAAGAACTCGAACAAAGAGAAACAGATGGAATAAATGATAGTTCATATCATTCAACTGACATACACACAAGTGAACACCTGCTGCTTGTTTAGGGTAATTTGCCCAGGTGTTCAATGGTGTTTAATCATGATTAAGCTGATTAACTAGCAAGCACAGGACAACGCAAAGCTCACAGACATATTAACGGGTAACCTCCACGACAGACACATGTAAACAAACACGAATAACTTTGTTAAAATGCATGATAAGTTTTCGCATGACCATCATAAATGGCATTTGACATGACTGAGATCACATCTGTGACTCGTGAATTAAGTCGTAGTATGTTACTTACCTCGCAACGCAAGTGCAGTTGGCGGTCAGAACGAAGTTCTCGTGCTTGTTGATGATAGCCCAAGCATTGTACATGGTCGTCTTGTGGCCTTGTCTTTGACTGGGGAGAACATCAGGGGGGGGCTAAACAGGGTAGGGGAGCTCACATTAACGTTTAAAAACCTCAGAAAGTGAAAATTTCATGCCATGGGACCTTTAAAAAAATACTTGATTACTAAAATATATAGATGCAGATATAATGTCATTTACACTAATATTTCTCAAACATAAGTCGAACTCCAAAGCCTTATACTGGATATGGTGATGACTGGTGATGATTTCCTTGTGATGGCCTGTGTGGTTGGCGGTATAATATTAAGTTCTAATGGTCGCCCTCTCTCTCTCTCTTTGGTCTCCAGCACTTCCCGTTCCTCCGCTGCTCTCGGGCTTTCACACTGGGCAGAAATGTGAGCCTGAATAAATTGTCACACGCTCACAGATTATCTTCCCAGGATGTTATTTTGTGCAGGAGGATGTTTGAAATGCCAGTCACCAATGCCCCTCCCCCTCCACACTGTCTTTTCTAGCAATAGCAGCACTGGAAAATTGCAGTGTGGTATTGCAGGACTGTGCAGGGCTTACTTTTCTGTTTGTCAGAGTGAGCTGGTGTAGCAATAATGGACCAACACGTGAGGTGCTTTTCAAAGAATTTATGGAGAGACTGATTTACAGCGGCTATTCCACAGCGTCCTGCCTGGTCTCTGGCCCACCCCTTTCAAAGCTTCAATGAGCGTGGTCTTCTTTATCTGCCCTCACACCCCTGTTTTAAAGCCCAGAGATGAGCCCTAATCTGGGGAGGGTGAGGCAGCCTGGGCCCAGCCAAGGCATTGACAGAGTAGTGAGACCCAGCAGGGGTGTGAGCAGCTAAATATAGAGCAGCTTTTGGAGCGCTGATGATTTGTGTTGCAGCTAAAGAAATAATCCTTCCCTGCTTCAATTCAGCATACATTTGTAACAAATCAATAACTTCAGATCTTTGCAGCTAAAATATGTACATTTTGGGTTAATATGTACACAGATATTGCTTTTCTGTGAAATTGTTAATCACTAATCTTTGAAATTTGAAAATTGTGTTTTAAGCAGCAGTGTTTACCATTGTATGTCCTCTTCTTTAGATATCACACATTTAAATACAATGTTATAGGTTCTGCTATCGTGGAGTTCAGCAGGACTATTAAACCATGTGCTTCTGATATGCACAGTGCAGCGATATGATGGTCACTTCTAAGCAGTGTTGGTCTGTGTTGCTAGGTCAGGGTGAGAGCTTTTAATTGCAATGCGGCAGCTGCAACTCAAAGAGCTGTCTGTTTGTATTGATTGGTAAAGCCTGATGGATTCTTAATTACAGAAGGTTGGCCAGTCTGGTTGAGACTGTTGTACAGCATCTACACGGTGTCACCCTGTGTAGCCCTGCACCTCAACAGACCCTCCAGAAGTGGCCAGGACAAAAGCTGTGTTTGTGAGACCTTAAAGTAAATGGCATGTGGTTGAGCTGAGCAACGCTGCCCTGGACTATGTCCTAAAGCTTTTGTGTTGTTAACCACGTGGCTGTAAAAGTGTAAAACTGTCTGTCTTTACGGGCCTGTTCCTCTCTGATGACAGGCTGCTCATTATGTCTTTCTTGTTGCTTTCACTCTCCTCCATTGGCTCATTTTGGTGAGTGTCACCTAGCAACATGCCTGACATGACAGTAGTAAGTTTCCTACAGTAGAGGATGGGCCTTGAACACAGTTGTCAGAGCTGGACAAACAGAAGAAATGTCTTCTGTTTGTCCTCTGTTTGAAAATAGGAGAGGTGGGCTATATCCAGTGTGTGTTTTTCTGACTTTGTCTTCAGGGAAGCATATAGCCCATATTTAATATGTGTGGGCGTGCTCGCCATGCACATGTCCCTAATGGAGAGAGCTTTCTACTGGAGAGATCTAATGGAGAGAGCTTTCTACTGCAGGTTGCTAGGCAACATGCAGTTGGTTCTCAGCCCCAATCTCTGATTTTAGCAAAAAGAGAAATGCTAAAGCAGAGGAGGCAGAAATAAATTCTAGGTTCATGTTTGATTTGGTTCACATTGTTTTAAAGAGTTGACGTCTGAGACTTTAGACTTTATACTTTAACGTTGGTACAAGAACCAGTCCAATCATCAGTATTCTCTATATTCAGAGTTGGTCACTTCCTGTCAGTCTGAACACAACATTTTAAGCAGCATGTTCTTTAAGGTTTATTTTTTTACATAGTTTTGACTATATAATTGTATCTGTCTATTGTACTTTTACATTGCATTGCAACAGTGAGATTTCACAATTGTTGGACAAATAACTGGTGTTCTCCTGTCTCTGGTGTTTGGTATAGTGCATGTAAGATAGTTGGTTATTGTTTTAATCTATTGTTACTGAATCCACTCTGACAGTTGCACCATTTGAGCCGGTCTGTGTTTCATCCGATTCTTTCTCTTGCTCTGATTGTGGTGCTCCTGGTGTTCCCTTGTCTGTTTGTATGTTTGCATTGTTAAAGAATTATGGGAATGTCAAACATTGGTAGTTTGTATTTGACCCTTAGTGTGCAGTGGTGCAGTGTAGGAGCTTGTCATGGACATGAGAGGAAACGGCAGCACAGGCCAGTGCTGGTAAGTTCTGATGAGCTCCAATGAAAAGCCTTTGTGTGCTTAATAAGAGGCTGGCTCTGGTCCAGCCACTATGGCTAGTGTAGGATTAGGCCTGGACAATCAGGACTGAAGGATCAAAACAAGGGCCGGGAACACCAGGGTCATTCTGCTTGCTAGGATACCATCTGCCCCACTGCCTGCTGCCTGCCGCAGTCAGGGGGAGGGGAAACGCTCCCTAACCCAGAGAGGTGGGGGAAGGGCACTCCAGGCTTTACAGTCAATAACAATGTGGAGCCTGAGCCTTCAGCTCGGTGATCTGCTGTGTACAGCAAGCAGCTCTCCTACAACTGCACAGGCCTGTGGACCACTGAGCACTCTAGGAAACGTGTATGATATTATATCCTGCTCTAACAACATTGAGTAATGGATTTGTCTAATCTTATCCACCCAATTGTTGTTAGTCACTCCAGGCATAATATCTAAACATGAAGGACCATGAAAGGGACAACGTTGACTTCAGAAGTTCACTTCTATAAATTCTCTATCTACTATATTATTCCCAACACTTCCCATGAAAGCTTTTCAATGCTGTAAGCTAAATAACTGTGTTTGGACTCAAAGAATAATTTCCTCCATTGACTGTGTGTCCTGGGCCCGCTGTTGACTCTTGTTCTTAGTTCTTGTTTTTCACTTCAAAGAAGCAGCTTGGATGAGCTGTGAAACGTATTCGATTATTGCCTATTGTTATTATTATTATTATTATTATTATTATTATTATTATTAAGTACCTCTCCACCTCTCGGCTCTGCTTTGCTCAGCTCTACTGTTTGGCCTGCACACCCTGTTGTTGCGGGGGAAGGCTGCGCGGCTCTTAGCCTCGACATGAACCCTCTTCTGATGGTTTGTGTAGCAGCAATGAGGCACATCAAACAAATGTTTATCACTGTCCGTCAGTGTCCATTAACTGGGAATAAGAGAGAGACGGGGAGACGGACAGACGCGCAGGTCGATTGCCTCAAAATTGTGTTTACCAAACCATATTGGCAAATTAAGAAGAAGAAGAAGAAGCAACTTTATTGATCTCACACTGGAGAAATTCTTCTCTGCATTTAACCCATCCTGTTATTAGGAGCAGTGGGCAGCACATTACTGCGCCTGGGGACCATCTCCATGATCTTCTTGCTTCAGCTTGGTCAGGACCTAAGCTGGAGGTACCTATGGTGCATGTTTTGGGTTGATGGGGGAAACCGGAGTGCCCGGAGGAAACCCACCCAGACACGGGGAGAACATACAAACTCCACACAGAAAGGCTCGGGCGACCCGGGGATCGAACCCAGACCATGCATGCAAACTCCACACAGAACACACACAGAAAGGCCTGGGCGACCCAGGGATCGAACCCGGAACCTTCTTGCTGTGAAGCAAGACACTTAGCTGAGTGTCTGCATTGTCTGGGGCAGCATTTTTGCATATTTTTAATGACAATTCTTTACTTATGTTTTTTCATCTGTACATTTTTGTAGTATGACCAATATTGTTCTTTTTGACCAGAACATCATTATTGACCCAATTTGCCATCAAAATAAGTCTTAGGAATTGCTGCTTATACTTTAGAACAGATAATGTTATGCAGAGATGGCCTAAGACATTTTCAGGACATAAGACTTGCTACCTTCTGAAATGTTTTTCAGGTTTTCAGAGTAATACTTGGAGCCTTCCTCCACCAATTGTCACCAGTCAAAGTTGTGTGTCAAAGTTGGTGTGTTTTTCATTGGAAACCATCAACTTTGTCCTTAGTCCTCCCTAAATGGTTTAAATCTATTATCATTTGAATATTTCACATGTTCAGCACACAGGGTGTCATTTTAGCCAAAGCTCTTCTTTTCTTTTGTTCTTTCAGTTTTGATACATCAAACATGAACTCTCTGAGGTGGATTTCTTTGATTTAGTGGCTGTAGGCTGTTGGCCGGTCTATCTGTTGGTGGTGTCTTTAATAGTCGACTAATACATTACTGGGGCTGTAAGTATTCAGGAGTGAATTTTAAGTTTGTTCTGCCTTGCTTAAAGGTACTGTAAATGTCTAGTATACTAGTACTTTTTCCTCCATCAATATTTTTGTTGCAACTCGTGAGATTGTTGTTTTGTACGTGTATTTTGGGTCAGATGCATAGGTCCAGATCAAGAGACACACAGTGTCAGTGTAATCAGTGCACATGATAAAAGAAGAAATTCAATTTGTCAACTGGACAAAGTTTGTTTGGTCGAAAACGTTTTGCCGCTCATCCGAGAGGCTTCGTCAGTTGTGTTCGTCAGAACTGACGAAGCCTCTCGGATGACCAGCGAAACGTTTTCGACCAAACGAACTTTGTCCAGTTGACAAATTGAATTTCTCCTTTTATCATGGATTCTACCTGGACGACTGAGGGACTCTTCACGCATAATCAGGGCACAGGCCATGTCTTTAATAGACTCCAGCCTTACTATGAGCTATAGAGCTATGGGAAACGTTGGGATGACAGCAGTAGAGCCAGGGCAGTATATATCATCAGTTAGAGGCATTTGGTAAAATATTGGTCATCTGCAACTCGCATCTGAAAGCTTTGTCTCTCAACAATAAAAATATTTTTGGAGACTGAATGAGCACATTAACATGATCAGTAATTGCCCTGTTCAGATCATCCTTATGCCCTTTGCCATGTCTCGACTGACCAAATATGAATGTCCAGTCAGCGATGCATGTGAAATAGGGATGTCAACAATTAATTGACTTACGATTAATTGTCTATCAAGACATTGGTCGAACAAAATGCATGAATTGTAATTAATCGCTAATCTCGGACACGCGCGGTCACGAAACAAGGCAACCGCGTTGCGCCAAGCTCGACTCACAGCCGGCCGCAGGCGCCAACGGCACGGTCGCGCGTACACCGGGGCTGCTGAGCACGAGATCGAAGCGCGGCGCCCGGAATGCGTAGTCTCAGCCCTAGCCACAAGCCAGCCGCACGAAACCAGCAGCGGCACGTGGTGGTTTAATCCTGGTTTAGTCCAGGTCTAGACCTGGTCCAGTCCTGGTTTAGTCCAGGCCCAGTCCAGGTTTAGACCTGGTTTAGACCTGGTTTAGTCCACGTTTAGTCCTGGTCTAGTCTCTTAGCCAATTAGGACGCAGAACACAATGTTACACTATAAAAAAAAAATTGGGGGAAAAAAAAAAAAAAAACGTGATAGAGCTAGGGATTACTGTATTTTGTTATTCAGCATCAATACATTTGTCTGCTTTTTACTAAGGAATAATTAATTGAGGAATATACAATATAATAATATATATGATATATTTTTGACTCAGTGTTATGTATACTATAGCTTATATTCTTAAAGACCATATTAAAACACTAAAATTCAGGTGAAAAACGCCGCTTATCAGTTAATCGTTAATCGATCGATAAGGTCAATCAACTATAGATTAATTAATTAATCGATAATTTGCATCCCTAATGTGAAATGAAGCATCTCATTGATTATCCATCATTTACAAGCAAAATGGCATTTCTCTTACCTCAGATTAAAAGTTTTGTGATTCACTTATTGATTCTGCAAAAATATGCCGTTTTTTTTCAGTACATGGCGTTTTTTTTTTTTTTTTGTAAGCAGCCATATTTGTTTGATAATATAGAAATAAAAAGAAATAACTAAATAACTTTCTGATCTTATATTGACACCTGAATGTGACATCATTATTAGCACCTTTGTGAAATGAATGTCTCAAAACAGTGACAAATGTAAATACAACTCACAAACGGTTCAAAATAACAGAAATGTATACGTGTCTCTGACGTCTGGGTGAAAAAGTCTGCTAAACTCTTGACAAAACCTGATTTCTCTATTAATGATCAGATTCCACTTGCACGCAAGTATTGTATGGTTATTATTAGTTGATAAAGTTTTTTTTTTGTTCAGCTTTTTGTCTGAGATGTGGAAATGTTGATCTTTTGATAGCCCCAGCTAAGTTAAGCGGCTAACACTAGCAACTTTAGCAATGGTTTATTTGTGTTTTTATTTATAATCACAGATCAACAGTGTGATAAACCAATGCTTCTATCTGCTTTCATTCAGTCATGTTTTGTCCAGTTAAAGACCTCTTGTTTTCTCAAATCTTGCAGTGAATGGTGATTTATATTGAGCTGCCTATTGACCATCACTGGACACTACTTTTCAAGGTTCATTTTGGGACATTTTTAGTGCACTACTACTTTAGTGCACCAACATGGCTAAAATGGACGAGACCCCTGAATAGTGCCCTTGATACATCTTGATACATGGGTCGCAATATCGATTCAATTTCGATACGTTTTAAGATGCAAAAAAAAAAAATCATGTAACTTTTTTCTGCTAATGAGTATTTTATAATAATATTATGACATTAATGAAACAATACATATAATACATTACAGTACAACTACTGTAAAGTCATAGTTTATATGTGAATTGTTTTAGTTCATTTGGTTCAGTGATTCAGAGCTCAGAATTTTTATTCAGTGAAAATAAGAACAGAGCTTTCTCAGGCTATTTTATATTTTATAATATAGCCAGTCTTCTCTTAATATAGAGTGGTAGGGGAGTTACACTATCAGACTTTTCCCTTCTGTGATGATGTTTTGATAATTTCTTTTCCTCCTGAGTCCTCTCACTGCACACGCCTGTCTAGCAGCGACAGACAGTAGCTCCTCCCACACTGCCCTGCTACAGTCTGTGTTCTTTAGTCGCACTGCGCTCGCCCATCCTCTTTCAGGACACTAAAACGATGTTGTATTATATAGAAATGTCTCAACGGACAGTTTTCAGACAAAATCTTCAGAGATAGAAAAAGATCATGTATATCACCTCTTTATCTATTGGCTAATGTTTATCTGGCCCCTCCACATCCACAGTTGATGGATTTTCATTCTTCTTTTTTCATAATCATAATTACAAGGCTCCTGCATCTCTATAATCTATAATCTCTGTAAAAAAAAATCCTCCATACAATCTTAAAGAGTGCAGGCAGTCAATACTAGAATATGTTTTTGTAGCCCCTTTGCCTGTAGTATTCAATATTTCCTAATAGGGATTTATTTTATTTTTCCTCAAGATCTTATATTCTGACATAGCTCAAGACTATTTCTAAACTATTCAAGAAAAGTCCAAAACAATGAAACACAAGTTAGCCTCCAGGAGAATCAAACAGACTGAGTACAGAGAACACCTCTTTCTTTGAGTGTAGTGTTTATCTGCAGCAATTCTCAGAGTAGTCTATACATTGCTCCACTGTGACACATGAGAAATGAAAGCTCATTTGTTATCTATGATTTTGATCAACATCAAACTCCTCGACAGTGGTCACTGCTTTGCAAATGTTTTTCAGTCCTCAGTGTTCTCAGTGTTAATAAAGCTTTTCTGATTCTGATACTCAAGGGCCATGCCATTCTCTGTTGGGCAAGATTGGCAGACAGATTAGCCAATCTGAATTCTGAAAGATGGGACTAGGACCATGGAAGTATAATAAGGAAGAGGAATCAGAGATGGTGTCCTATTGGTTTCAATGGCTTAATGGCCCAAGCTCATTGTGCATATGTCCAAAAATCATACAGCAATGAACACCCCTTGTTATATTGTTATTCCAATCTCTATCGCCCATATTTCCATATTAGCTTGGCTCTGCATGCCGGTAAATGCTTGGTGATCCTGTTTGAAAATGGGTGCCTGTCTAAGTGGGCGGGTGGTGGTGTGACTTTGGAGCGGCTGTTGTGGGGCCATTACAGACAGGACGCAGACGGAGGCTAAATTGAGGCTGAGGTTGTGGTGCGCTGTAGGAGAGGCTGATGTAATGTGTAACAATATCCGTGTGCACTGTCTTAATGCGTGCGATCTTATGGACACCTTCAGTCTGTGTGTGCATTAGTACTCTGGTCCAGCCGGCAGCTTTCATCAATAATGTACCAATCCTTTTAGTGCAGATCCCCTCATCCATCTGCCCCTCTGTCCTCTCCCAGCTCCCCCTCCTCCCAAACTTCCTAAACTGTTCCAAAGTACTCAAGTACTGTCTCAACCAGGCACAGTTTGGGAATGCTTAACAAAGATGTCATAATTGGTATGGGGGCTGCTCTCTCGAAACATGGACAGAGTGAATGTCTCCTCTCTGACTTGAGGTTCTCCTTTGCTTGTATATAAATGGTTGTCTGGAGTAGACTTGCCCAAAAGCTGATAAGTTACACTATAGGGGAATTTGTCCTCTGCATTTGACCCATCCTTCAATGCCTCAGGAGTAGTGGACGCCAAAGTGCAGTGCCTCGGACCAGTCTCCAATTCTCTTCAGTGAAACCATCAAATAAAAACATTAGGTTTCAATAAATGGATGTTGTTTATGTTACAAACATTTTAAGAATCAACATCTAACTCCAGCTCAACTATATATTTGGTACGATGTGTCAAGCATAACATAATTTTGAAGAAAAAAGTTTCTTTAGCTAATCGCAATCAATAGACTAAGCTAAAATCTGCTACACGCTTTCCAAGATTTTCCAACAGAAAGGGCAGTGAAGAAAGTTTGACATCACAGCACTGTGTGTGAAGGAGCGAGACTGAGGGAGGCTAGCCGCAGCATTACAGCACCCAGGGACCAATGTCCAGATACTGTATCACCATCTGTAGCAATTCAACTGCCATGCCAGCTACTGCTAAAATGCTAAAACCTTTTTGATGCCCTTATTGGGCCTTTTAAGAAGGAGCAGAATTTTGGCATGACAAACACATGCTAACACAGATTTTGTGTTATATAGATAATGAATAGATGATATTCAGCTTTCACTGGTCATGCTGTTGTTTTTATTCATGTTATCTTGGTCAGGTATCTGATACTAAGTTCTCAGTGGCTGTATGTGTTTGAGTCTGCTCTTTGTGAAGAAGCTTGGATCACCTCTGTCTCTTTCACTGCTCATTGTTAATCCATTGGTCATACTTGTCATTGACGTCTTCCATCTTTTCTCTTTTCCCTGACTTCCACATACTCACTTTCTAAGACAGTGGAGGTGAGGGGGCAGGGATAGTTGGCCATTTAAAAGAATGACGTGGTTTGCTGTTTTTGGTTGCAGCCAGCTTCTTGTGGATGGCAGCCTTCGCAGCTCTTTGGCAGCATTTAATGGTGATGCAGCACAAAAGAGAGGCATTTGGGGCCTTTCACTCTGCAATGTGGGCTTTAATTATTTAGCCTGACAAATCTCTAATCTTATAATTTTGGTAATCTTTGGAACATGCTCTTTGCCCAGAAATTAAAGTCCATAATATTTTTTACGGGGCATCTGAATGAAAACATGTCAGTATAATATGAACACAATAGACTCTAAGAAGTTGAAATGATGTTAAGTACATACTATATCATTATTGCCACCATGCTTGGCAATAGTACTTTAATACACTCAAGAAAAATATAAACGCAACACTTTTGTTTTTGCTCCCATTTTTCATGAGATGGACTTAAAGATCTAAAATTCATTCCAGATACACAATATTACTATTTCTCTCAAACATTGTTCACAAATCTGTCTAAATATGTGATAGTGAGCACTTCTGCTTTGCTGAGATAATCCATCCCACCTCACAGGTGTGCCACATCATGATGCTGATCTGACATCATGATTAGTGCACAGGTGTACTTTATACTGCCCACAATAAAAGGCCACTCTGAAATGTGCAGTTTTGTCTCACAGCAAAATGCCACAGATGTCACAAGCATTGAGGGAGCGTGTAATTGGCATGCTGACAGCAGGAATGTCAACCAGATCTGTTGCTCGTGCATTGAATGTTCATTTCTCCACCATAAGCCGTCTCCAAAGGCGTTTCAGAGAATATGGCAGTACATCCACCCGGCCTCACAACCGCAGACCACGTGTAACCACACCAGCCCAGGACCTCCACATCCAGCAGGTTCACCTCCAAGATCGTCTGAGACCAGCCACTTGGACAGCTCCTGAAACAATTGGTTTGCATAACCAAACAATTTCTGCACAAACTGTCAGAAACCGTCTCAGGGAAGCTCAACTGCATGCTCGTCGTCTTCATCGGGGTCTTAACCTGACTCCAGATCGTCGCCGTAACAGACTTGAGTGGGCAAATGCTCACATTCGATGGCGTCTGGCACATTGGAGAGGTGTTCTCTTCACGGATGAATCTCGGTTTACATTGTTCAGGGCAGATGGCAGACAGCGTGTGTGGCGTTGTGTGGGTGAGCACTTTGCTGATGTCAATGTTGTGGATCGAGTGGCCCATGGTGGTGGTGGGGTTATGGTATGGGCAGGCATCTGTTATGGACGAAGAACACAGGTGCATTTTATTGATGGCTTTTTGAATGCACAGAGATACCGTGATGAGATCCTGAGGCCCATTGTTGTGCCATACATCCATGAACATCACCTCATGTTTCAGCAAGATAATGCACGGCCCCATGTTGCAAGGATCTGTACACAATTCTTGGAAGCTGCAAATGTCCCAGTTCTTGCATGGCCAGCATACTCACCGGACATCTCACCCATTGAGCATGTTTGGGATGTGCTTGACCGGCGTATACGACAGCGTGTACCAGCTCCAACTAATATCCAGCAACTTCGCACAGCCATTGAAGAGGAGTGGACCAACATTCCACAGGCCACAATTGACAATCTGATAAACTCTATGCGAAGAAGATGTGTTGCACTGCATGAGGCAAATGGTGGTCACACCAGATACTGACTGGTTCTGAGTCCCCAGACCCCCAATAAAGCAAAAAAAAAAAGCACATTTCAGGGTGGCCTTTTATTGTGGGCAGTATAAGGTACACCTGTGCACTAATCATGATGTCAGATCAGCATCTTGATGTGGCACACCTGTGAGGTGGGATGGATTATCTCAGCAAAGCAGAAGTGCTCACTATCACACATTTAGACAGATTTGTGAACAATGTTTGAGAGAAATGGTAGTATTGTGTATCTGGAATGAATTTTAGATCTTTAAGTCCATCTCATGAAAAATTGCAGCAAAAACAAAAGTGTTGCGTTTATATTTTTGTTGAGTGTATGTTTGTCTATGGAATAGCTCTGAGCATAAATTTCACCCTGAAAAGCTTAGGCACTACTGAGATTTTGCAGACTGGGCCTCAAAGTAATAGATTTTCTTTCAATAGATGGCATGAATAAATAAACTTAAAACTTAACTTTGCAATTGAAGTATCTATCACGTTTGTAGGCTTTAGATATTCATGGTCAGTGATTGTATGTATTAGATTTATTCTTGCATAAAACTGTCCTTCCACTGTCCCAAAAAATAACTTATCGGCCCTTGACTCATTTGGATTTAAAATGTTGTATGACATATGCCCCCAATTCCTTGTAATATTCTAGTATTATATAAACCTACATTGGTCAACCTCAAATAGTCATTCAACCTTGTAGTTTTATGTTGTAGCCACTAATATAAATATATAAATAAATATATATAAAAGGGGTGGGTATTGGCAAAGAAGTCACGATTCAGTTCGAATCACGATTCGTATGCCATGATGTGATACTATCACGATGCATCACGATACTTGAATTATTGCGATGCATTGCAGTGAAAATGTACCAAAAAAAAATATCAGTGGCTGTGTATCTGGGTAGTGTCTTCAATTGATACATAACTCTGAGCAACTCAATTCATAACTGAATTTATTGAATAACAAAAGCAAATAAACCAAACCAATAACAAAAAAACTGCATAGGATTTTTCTAAAACAAAAAATGATGTTCAAACATTTGCCATTTTGGAGGTAGCTACCATCATAACAAACAATACCCTTTCACAAAGAAAAAAGTGCATAGGATTTATAAAAAACAACAACTAATAATTTATTTATTTATTAATATTAAATATTAAATTATTAAATATTACATTATTAATTAATAATAATCGATTTTTGGCATCAAGAATCGATGCAGTATATTGTGAAAGTTAGTATCGCGATGCATTGTCATGATGATTATTTTGCACACCACTAAAATATATATATATATATATATATATATATATATATATATATATACAGTATTAGGGTTGGGCGGTAATACGGTATACTGCGGTATCTAAAAATAGCAACGGTATCAGATTCATTACCGTCATTAAAAAAAAAAAAAATCTTGCCCCAATATAATATTAACTATAATATAATTAATTTGACAACTAATATAATTAATTTAATGCCTGTTTGTCCAGCACTTATGTATGTGTGGTTGTGTTTGTTAATTTAATACTATTACAGTTTAAAACTAATATTACTATCGGAGAGATGGCGTGTTGCGTCGTCACGTGACATTACCGCTCAGAAGGAGGAGAAAAACAAGACAACATGACAGACCGCGCTGAGTTGGTCCCAAAGTAAAACACAACGTCTGCAATTTGGCAGCATTTCGGATTTCAGCCAAATGACAAGGGAGAGGCGGGAAATGTCAACGAGGCTGTGTGTAAAATGTGCATGAAGTGGCGGTGTTCTGGTGAAACATCCTACCCGTCGAGAGATAACAGCGGCACTGTGGAGGAGCAGAGGCAACTGCATATTGTCGCGAGTGTAGTGCACTCGTGAATGTATGCATAATTCACCTTCTTAACTGTGTTGTTACAGCTTTGCCATGCGGGTTTTGCTCAGTTCTTGGTTAAGCACTTGGTTATAAAGTCACTGCTTCTGATAATAGTTGCGGTCCCTTTAAGAAAGGCGTGACATTTGACACGCTGCTTTTGTGTTCTAACGCAGCGCCTTTTCTGATATTCTCGCGTGTTAATAAAAACAACTCTCCGTTTTTGAGTCTGAAATGTGAGAAGTTTTCGGGTTTCTTATTACAAACGCAACTTCCACACGAGGCTGTTATTCTGGGAGATGAAGACCCCCTTCTTTGGTGGAAATCCAATGGAGTCAGGCGCTTTTTCCTGTTGTCGAGGGTTGCCCGATATACCTGTGCGTTTGTGCCACAAGCTCTCCATCGGAACAGGTCTTCAGCACCGCGGGCAAAGTTGTCAATCCACAACGTGCCCTACTCAAGCCGGAAAAAGTGAACATGTTGGTTTTGCATTCAATAGCTTCATATTTTTATTTTCAATAAGGAGTAGCTTTTTCTGACGGACGAAAACGGTCCGGGATGTTGTATAGTTGTACGTTTAATTTATTTGATTCATGTTAATAGATTTTAAAAATATACAAACGAGCAGTATTTTCCACTGCGTTCTCAGGACAGGGTTATATATGCACATTTTCGGTTATGTCTTGTTATTTATTGTTCAGATTTTCTTTTCTTTTATTCCTGTTGGTTTGTTACCTTTAGCCCACAGACAATTTGTTATTTCGTCCCGTTGGTTGGCTGCTGTATTTGCACTTTAAACATGTGTTAATAAAAGTTACTAATTTTGTACATGTTTTGTTATGTTTTCAGTATCATTAGGCCTATGTAATGCTTGCTATTCTGTTTCTGAACGGTATAGGTGCAAGCTGCCATTTGGCGAGGCCACTCCACTGTAGTGCTAAGTGTTTTGTTTTTTTTTGTTTTTTAGCCTTAGCAACGGTAATACCGTATACCCCGGGAAAATGTGGACACGGTTTAACGGTATCAAAATTTGGATACCGCCCAACTCTAATATATATATATATATATATATATATATATATATATATATACCTGTGAAACTACCTGTGAGGTAGAGCCTGACAGTTGAATTTTGTTGCTCTGAGCTGTGATTTTTGGCAGTGCTTTTCCTTCATAATGACTATGGCTGTGCCCTAAAATATCATCAATATCATGTTGATATAATATATAATCAAGTGATCAAGATTCATGTAATGTTTATCGTCAATGGTATGTTTTGGACTTTTGAATCAAAGTCTGCAGCCAGTCATCTGTCAGTAAAAGCATGTGGTGGTTCAGAGGGGGGAAAAAACATGTATTTATTTATTCCTTTATTTGGAAGGGAAGGGACAATGCATATTAATGAACACACAATTTGTATAAGATCACACAAACCGACGTAAATATACTGGATTTAGCACAGTGTTAATTTCCATCCGCAGTTCAGAGTTTTGTTTCATCAAATCAACACTAAGACCCTTTAATTTTATTTTTATGTATAATAAAATGAAATTGAGATTGTTTAGTGTATCCACTGTTTTGATTTTAAATAAGGTGTATTTCAAAAACAATTGTGCATGTTGTGGTTCAATAACGACATACTCTTGTAAAAATGTATTTGTAAATGCATATCATATGCATATCATCGGCGATGGCCAGTTATTGCATATATTGAAATGTGTACAATAGGGTCTCATCTGGGGCTTCTACTCTTTGGTTTAAATAAAGGTAATTAAATATTGTCAGATGATCATATCTCGAGCCATCTATTGTGTATGGTATGATTCTCAGCCCTAATAATGACTTCCCACTTTCCCTTGTTTCTTGTAGCTGTCTTTGGCATCGTTTACTTTAAAAAAGCCTCCAGTGTATCCAGGCCGAGGCTAGCATGTGGAGTGAGAAGTGCTTCATTGTATGGGAAATTGTGTGGGAGGCTCAGAGGAGGAGGAGGAGCAGCATGGAGGTGATTAGGAAACCAGATCCAAGGCTAGAGCTCTTCAAAGGCAATGGGATCTTTCTGCTGCAACTATCGATCTGCAACGACTCTACTCAGTCTCCTCAGTTCTAGAGCAAACCCTAATATAGATATTGGGGAAATACTGTGCTCATTTCTTATTTGTTGTGCTTCCCGCTAGATTCTATTTCAGCTGTGTTCATGATTCATTTTTTGCTACAGATGAGCTCTACTTTAGTTTGCTTGCAGTTAAAATAGATAGCATTTGTTTGGGTATGTTGCTTACCTTTTTACCTTCCTGTATAATGTGATGCAATAGAATAGAAATATCACATTTTAACTGCTGCGTTTGTCATGTATTTTTAATTGTATGCTTGCCTTTTGATTTTCTTCTCAAAATCAAAAGAGAAATATAATAATAATAATATTAATAATAATAATAATAATACATTTTATTTATAAAGCGCTTTTCAAGACACTCAAAGACGCTGTACAAGAGGTAAAATCAGTAATAAAACAAGTAACAAAACAATAAATAATCAGAAAAATATTAAACATTAAGAAACATTAAAAGCAGTTTGAAAAAGGTGAGTCTTAAGCAGTTTTTTAAAGGTGGGGAGGTCAGAGCAGTCACGGATAGGTTGTGGGAGTGAGTTCCAGAGGGTGGGGGCAGCAATGGAGAAGGCTCTGTCACCCCAGGTTCGGAGCTTGGTCCTGTAGAGGAGGGACAGGAGGTTGGTGTCGGAGGAACGGAGGGAGCGGGATGGGGTGTGGCGGTGCAGGAGGTCAGAGAGGTATGATGGGGCCAGGTTATGGAGGGCTTTGTGGGTCAGGAGGAGGACTTTGAATTGGATGTGCTGAGGGATGGGGAGCCAGTGGAGATTTTGGAGGACAGGAGTGATGTGGTCTCGGGAGCGGGTGTGGGTGAGGAGGCGGGCAGCAGAGTTTTGGATATATTGGAGTTTGTTGAGAGTTTTGGAGGTTAGACCATAGAAAAGGCTATTGTAGTAGTCGATTCGAGAGGTGATGAATGCATGAATGAGAGTTTCGGCAGCAGAGAAAGAAAGGGATGGGCGGAGTCATGCAATGTTTTTGAGATGAAAGAAAGCAGTCCGGGTTATGTAGTTTATGTGTTATGAGAGTGTGGTGTCAAAAAGTATGCCAAGGTTTCGGCTGAGTGGGGATGGAGTGAGGGTTGTGTTGTCTATGGTCAGGGTGAAGTCTTGAGTGGATTTGGTGAGGTTTTTGGGGCCAATAATGATTAAGTCGGATTTGTCACAGTTTAGTTTTAGGAAATTGTGTTGCATCCATGTTTTGATTTCAGAGAGGCAGTGGGTGAGGGAAGAGTGAGTTGTGGAGTTGATGGATTTGGTAGTTATGTAAAGTTGAATATCGTCGGCGTAGCAGTGGAAATGGAGGCCATGGCGGCGAATGATGCTTCCAAGGGGGAGGAGGTAGAGGATAAACAGGAGGGGACCAAGCACCGAGCCTTGGGGGACGCCTTGCAATAGGGGAGCAGTGGCGGAGGAGCAGTTGTTGATGTGGATGAATTGTTGACGGTTAGTGAGGTAAGAGTTAATCCAGGATAGTGCTGAGCCAGTGATGTTGAAAGAGTTCTTGAGACGGGAGAGGAGGATGGAGTGGCTAATGGTGTCAAATGCTGCTGTAAGGTCCAGGAGGATGAGGATACTGAAGTGGCCGGAGTCAGAGGAGAGGAGGAGATCATTGGTGACTTTGAGAAGGGCGGTTTCTGTACTGTGTTGTGGACGGAAACCAGACTGGAATGGTTCAAACAGGCTATTGGATTTGAGATGGGCTTTGAGTTGGGTGGCTATGACTCGTTCCAGGATTTTGGACAGATATGGAAGGTTTGAAATGGGGCGGAAATTTGCAAAGTTGTCAGGGTCAAGACCGGGTTTTTTTAGGATAGGGGTAATAGCAGCCAGCTTGAGAGACTGCGGGACAGAACCAGTGGTAAGTGAGGAGTTGATGATTGTTGTTATTAGAGGAGAGATGATTGGAAGGCAGTCTTTGATGAGTGCAGAGGGGATGGGGTCGCGTGAACAGGTGGGGGTTTTCATGGTGGAAAGAAGTTTAGAAAGTTCATCTGGACAGATAGAGGAGAAATGGGAAAGTTGTGGGGTCGAGTTTGGGGGAGGGGAATCAGTCAATTTTGGATTTGAAATATGAAAGGAAAGTGTTGCATTTGTCTCCTGTAAAAGATGAAGAGGTGTTGTCACTGGGTTTGAGGAGTGTGTTTATTGTGGAGAACAGAGCTTTGGGGTTATTGGAACCAGAGTGAATGAGGTTGGAATAGAAATTTGACCGGGCTGCATTGAGGGCATCTTTATATTGACGGAGGTGATCTGTGTAGGCTTGGAGATGAATGGTTAGACCAGATTTTCTAAGCAGTCTCTCAAGCTGGCGCTTTCAGGATTTCATTTTATGAAGTTCAGGAGTGTACCAGGGTGCTGTGTGGGTGAAACAGGTTTGGTTATTACGGGAGCAAGTTGGTCAAGGCAGAAGGAAAGTGTGTTATTGTAGTAATTAACAAGTTCAGAGGAGTCATCAGACTGTGGGGGAGGGCAGGTGGACAGTTTTGTGGCAAGGGACTTTGAAAGAGCAGAAGAGGAGAGGGATTTGAGGTTCCGGAATGAGATTGTACGTTTGGTTTTTGGGATGGGAAGAGGCAGGTCAATGTCTAGGGTGATAGCCAGGTGGTCAGATATATGAAGGTTATGGCTGGTGAGATTTGGGATTTTGACACAGGTAGTGCAGACCAGGTCCAGGATATGACCACGGGTATGGGTGGGGAAATTGACATGTTGGTTGATGTTAAAACATTTTAAGAGGTCCAAAAAGTCAACTGCAGGTTTTGAATCAGGGTTGTCGATGTGGAGGTTGAAGTCACCGAGGATGAGGAGGGAAGGTGAGATTGCAGAGAGCTGAGTGAGAAAGTCTGCAAAATCAGAAAGGAAAGAGGGGTTGGGCTTGGGAGGGCGATAAATGACAGCATTGACCAAGGGAGTAGGACCAGACAGTTTAAAAACAGTGTGTTCGAATGAGTTACTGTGTAGGGATGTGATGGGAGTGATTTTAATGTCCTTTCTGTAAATGACTGCGGTCCCCCCTCCCTGCCCCTCAGTGCGTGGAGTTTCAATGTAAGTGTATCCGGGAGGTGTGGTTTGGTTGAGAGAGTAGTCGTCCAGGGGTTTGTGCCAGGTTTCAACTAGGCACGTGAAATCGAGGTTATTGTCAGTAATATATTCGTTTAAAATTAGGCTTTTATTGTTGAGGGAGCGAGTATTGAAGAGAGACAGCTTTAGGTGGCGCTGTGTGGTATCTGGCTGTGAGGACGGAGGGAGAGGGCGGAGATTGGCTGGTTTCACGTGGGGTTTGTTGTGGTGACGTAATGAGGAAACAGGTGAGCGGTGAGACCAGAGGGACGGGATGGCATTGGGAGATGAGAAGTTGTAGTGAAAAATGCGACCGGAGCCTCTGTGTGGAGGTCGGCAGCTGCGGAGTAGTCCAAGTTGTAGGAGAGTATCGGTGCAGGATGGGCAGCGGCGGCAACTGTTGAGGCAGTGAAGAGCGGAGGCAGAGTACCGGAGAGCCATGCTGTGGTGGACCGGTGAGAAGCCAGCACCGGGCAATGGCAGTGGAGCAGTACCGGCGGCCCTGGAGACGAGGCACGAGGAGCCCAGGAAAATCCACAGAGGGGCGAACATCCGAAGTCCGGGAGAAAGGCCAAAGATCCCGCAGTCGTGCTGTCAATGCCGAGGAGCGGACCGGAGCGGAGATCTCCTGCACTAGCAAGCAGGCCAGCGGAGAGCACGCAGGCTAAGTACCCGTCTGAACTGAGCACACCGTCCTGGTGTGCTCAGTTCAGATCCTGGTTGGACCCTGGAGGGACAATTCGTGGGGCCCCAGCTGCACAGCCAGGTGGCAACGACAAAACACCGCTCGGAAAGTTGGAGAAGACAAGCACGCCGGGGACTCAACAGCAGGACACCCCCATGCAGGTAAAATGCCGATCAGAGTCACAGGGCCAGAAAAGAGGTGACCATTGATGTTTCCAGAAAATATAGAAAGTATCCAAGCAATATGTTGTGTGGATGCAATTATGGAAGCGGATGCTCATTAAAATCCATTAAAATCCATAGTAAAAACACCTTTTCAGGGACGGAGCGGCAGCCAGTGTGCGCCAGCATCCGCCATCTTGGATTATCGCTTTTGCGATAAATATGATCTAGAATAAGAAATCAAGGCTTCAGCTACAGCACAGAACACAGAATGCATCTTCCATAGTGTTATTGGAGTGTAATGATTTATGAAAGTTTCAATAAAACTGTAGTGAAGATGTTTTAATGGTTGAGTGTGGTGGTTATAGTCTCTTAATAGTCCAAGTGTCTGGCCTCTATATGTATTACGGCAGAGTCCCCAGGAGAGGCAGCAGCTTTTTTTTATTTAACTCCTTCCCCTGCTCTCATTCGAGTCCCATCCTCATGTTCTGTGGGCCCATCCTGCCTGTCTGTTTCCTTTCCCTCCCCGAGAGCAGGCGCATGCAGAGCCAAGTAAACACTTTGATATGCGGAAGGAATCTGTCCCCTCCCCCACCGCGCTGCCTCTGTTTTCAACCTCTCTCTCTCTTCTCAGTTTTCTGTTTCCTGGTTCTCCCTCTCTCTCTCGCTATCTCTCTCTCTCTCTCTGCTGCAGCCTATGTAGGTCATCATGACTCACTCCTTTATGCTTCAAAAGCCCCATCCCGCTCCGTGGCTCTATCTTGAGCCCTCTCACGTTCTGCGTTGTGTAAGAGAAGTGTGTTTGACAGAGATTATTCCCGTTGGAGAGCTACCACTATTTTATTTCTGAAATTGACAAGGATGCTGTTTTTAGCCACTAATAGTCAATTTACTCAGTTTTAGTAGTTTGCTTTGCTTCATTTGTCAATAAATCTTAACTGTCTTGTGACAACAGGGAAAATCTCATATCAAAACAGTCAGGCCTGCCTCTCACAAGTCTTTGCATTGGTTCGACTCTGACCTAGATGCCAAATCCATCAGCTGCAGCAGATTAGCGTTGTGTCAGAAATGAAATACCAAGGACTGTTTCCAGAGTTGTGTCTGTGATTGTGATCACAACAAAGCTAAACTGTTTTGCCTCATCATGACACTTTCATTATTGAAGATCTAACACTTAAAGAAGTCTCTGTGGTGTTTGCTTCCAGCCAAACATCATCTTGTGATGTGTGTTTGGAGAGGTCATTGCTCTGATGCTCATTGTGTTGTAGCGTGACAATATTAACAGCCCTCGCAGTTCAAATTCAGGCCACTGCACTCGGCACATCTGCTGGGAGCCTAAGGTCACTAGTCCCCTGCTCTTTACCTGTTGACTCATTAGCTCACACTACGCTTTAAGCCGTACAGTCTGTTACTAAGCCCTGTGTTCTGGCTAGTCGTGTACATTCTAGATTTGAACATGCCTTCTGCTGTGTAGCCCTATGACTCCACAAGCACAGTTAGAAATATTATTCCTGGTTTTATGTTGATGACATTATCAAACGAAAACATTTTCATAAGTTCATACTGCACAAAGGTTGTAACACTCAAAACTGAGAAAAGTGCCACAGCCCTTGCTTATTTAACTATCCTGTCATGGTTTTCCATCATAATAAGCTTACTCAGAGTTGTAGTATACAGTTTGTTTACATTTCTTGTTTGTCTTTGTAATCCTACAGGCGTCCAGAGGGGTATTCCACGAAAGCTACTAAGCGCAAAGCCCGGCTTTATTCGTCAGTTGGCGCTAGTTTAAGTGAGAGTTTGGTTCCACGACGCTCGCTAAACTTGGTTCCCGCTGAGTTACTGGGGCAACATGGTCTTAGCAGATAGTCTGGTCGCGGCAAGGCTAAAGTTGTGGCTTAGTCAGGTCGTGTCGCAGAGAATACGTATCTGACGTAAACAGAGTGTCAAACAAACAGTTCCGCACACCTCCCGCATGAGTATCTGTGTTGTCCGAAAACAATATCAGCAAAAAAAGAAATTACCTTACGTTCTTGGTTCTTGACAAAATATGCTTTTTGAACCGCTGTCTTTACGACATTAACATATAGAAGAATTCCAGAGGAGTCTCAGAGAAAGACTTTGGTCTCATATGGGCGACCAGGGTTCGATTCCCGCAATTGACCTATTGATGCCCAAGTCAAATTTGAGTTAAATTTTCACACATTTATATTTGCACCATATTACAGAAATGGAAATGAATTTAACCTACAATTATTATCATCACATAAATTATATCAGTTGGGCCTAACATCACTCTCACTTGATGACATTGACACTTTATATTTTATGGGACATCTCTATCAAAGAATACAGTTACAGGTAAACCTTTACTTTTAAAAGAAAATGTAGCCAAATAACAGGCACACTCCATGATGCAACATTTCAATGATTCAACAAATTTGCTTCAGAGATGCTGTGCAAGCCTTTTTAATGAAATCCTATTTATCAATTTCCATCAATAGGCATAAAACAATAAAAGACATTAGGTATGACATTCTGGTGTGAGGCCACTGCTGGAGGACTGCTGAGGGTCAGGCAAGGCACTGCTGGAGGACTGCTGAGGAGGGTCCAAGTGTACACCATCTTCAGTAACTAGAACACAAGCATACTATTAAAATATACAGATGCTTGGATCACAGCTGAGGCAAGCATTAGTCTAGAGAATACCTTGAATATACTCTTCAGAAGAACTCGCAGGAAGGATCTTTGATGGGGTCCCTCCTTCAGTTACCTCCACCAGTGGGTGACCCCGGTTTAGGGCCAGTGCCAGCTCCTCTACAGGTGAAAGGTTTTGAGGGGGGCTCCCACCTCCTGTGGCTTGGTAGCTACTGTTCATTTTAAATTAAATTAAGGTACCATTTCAACAGTATTACTAATTTCACTGAATAATAATATTAATATTAGCCTACTTACCACTCTGCAAAATGTTATTATGCTTTGTCTTTACCAGCAAAACAGTCCTCTTCACATCATTCCTGCTCAAAGACAAGATAACACAATTTAACGTATTAGTTGGAGCAAATACTTTTACACAGTAAAAATAAATTACAACTGACAAGACTGCTATACAAATATATAATAATTATGCCATCACCTGCCCACCATGAGATGAGAATCGAACTCACAATCTCCCGCACACCAGACGGTAACTTTTCCCCTGCGCCACAGATCAGCGTTAACATCAATGGTGAAAAACATACTTAAAAAACTCAACCTCCAGCATTGTTATAGGACTTGACTTGCGTATTTAAGCGCTCGGCGATCTTCTGCCACGCCATGTCTCTGGCCTTGGTTATTGCAAATGTGTTGTAGAGTTCCAAAAGCAACTTCTGTTCTGATGCGCTGAAATAATCGGCCCGAATCTTCGACATGATCGCGTTTTCGACAGTCGCTTGTTCAAGGCTTCTTATTTACCCCGTGCACGCGCGGAGGCCCGGCCTGATTAGGCCAGACTGAGCTTAGCTCTGATTAGGCGCAGCTGAAATGCGTTTGTGGAACGGGTTCAGACTTTTGTCTAAGTTGTGTCTCAGCCAGGTGAGAACTTAGCACTTAGTCGCCGCTAAGTTTAGCCACGTTCGTGGAATACCCCTCAGGTATTATCCACTGAAAAAGAATCATTCAAGTCTGTCAATTAGACAGAGGTTTTTGAGTGAAGATGTTTCACCGCTCATCCAAACAGCTTCTTCAGTTTGTGAAGAAAAAGCCAGAGCAAGCCTCTTGGATGAGCAATGAAACGTCTTCACTCTGAAACCTTTGTCTAGATGACAGATTTTAAGTTTTCTTTTGCTTTGTTTATATTCTCAAGGGGGTGGTACACTCTGTGCACCTGTCCTCAAACATGAATTCTGTCCAAATATGTGCTCTTGTAGACTTCAATTTGTTCAAGTTGACCTACATTGCTGAAGCTAACTGCAACAGTGCTGACGCTAACTGGATTCTATCCTGTCCATCTCTACTCCATATGTGTGTGGGGTTTTTTTATGTATTAATGTATTGCTTTCTGTCCATTTTAACACTGATTGTAGCACACATCACATTTATAGAAAATTTGTGCTATTTTACATGAGAAAGGTAAAATGAATGAATAAACCATCTAATTGTTTTTTCAATTAGATGCACTAAGATGATTTAATGTTGACTTTGGATAAAGACCAAGACAAAGTATGAACTGACCTTATACTAGATCCAGTCGTTATCTGTGTTTTTCTTTTTGTGAGATGAAAAAGCAGCATTAATTCAGCATCATATTGTGTGTAGACAAAGCTACTGTCAGGGTGTATAGAGGAAGCGGGTTCACGATCCTGACCCACATCCCAGAGGCCATAGCGTGTCACATGTGCGTCCTTTGTCCCTCTCTCTCCAGGGCTCTTTTCATCGGGCCAGACTGAGGAGGGGGCGCGCACACTGAACAGGGTCTTTTTTGATGAGTCACTCAAGCGAACAGCGAGAGAAGGAGGGCCCAAGAAAAAAATACAATGACCCTCGCCCTGAGCACCCTGCCCCCACCCACCTAAACAGCCCCATTACATCACGATTACCCAGAATTACCTTGTGCTAGCGGCTAAAGAGTGTCCGCTGCGCCTCCCATCAAATGGTTACACATCGTATATCCCATAACCTATAGAAGCATGCTGGGATCACGTTCAAATGGTCAGGAGTTGGATCTGTGCGAGGGGCATGGGGGTGGGGGGCACGGGGGGAGTAGATGGGTGTGTCGAGGCAAAATGGAGGCTTTGTGGAAGAAACCTGAGGAGGCTGCGTTTTATGGCTGTATATTCACACGCATGTATCATCTATCCCCTCTGCGTGCATCAATGCAAGCCTTGTGCTCCGGCATGGCCCACCACAGCGGAGCCCTCTCAGACCCCAGGCTGCTTCTGTAGAGGCCAGAGGAGCCTCGGCTCCATCAGACCAAACCTTTCAGCAACTCGGCTCCCCAAGGAAAGCGCTCAACAGGCTTAGATTAATGTTAGGGACTCTTTGGACATTATTATTGTTATGAACATAACAGTAGATGTAAAGCCTGGTTTATTTGTTGATTTACAAACAAATTTATCTTCAGATGGTCATACTCATACTCATTACATACTTGTATTCCAGCCCCACTTAGCCAAATCCTGCACACTTGATATTAGTTTTAACTTTCAGTGAGGAGATTCATTTGCAGACAATGTGCAGTCTGATAGAGCTACCTGCAGTTGCCAATTCTTCTTTGCATCTTTTGCCTTTTGGACCAGTTCAACTATTCACTGTTTTAAGGATCTGTACTGTTGTATTGTTGGTTGGTACTGGGTATTATTGACAGATACTCACACTCTCAATCCATAATAGTTTGGTGTTATAAAGATGCTGAAAAATTGAGTTATACAGTGTTGATCAGTGAATATTTATTTCCTCATGCCCCAGTGCCATTCTCAGTTTGTTGTCAGTGCAGTGTCAGTGTCTTTTTAAACAGTTTAAAGTACAACAGTATTGAAACTAGAAGTTCTTTCTGTAGAGCCATACTTCAATTTATGAGACATTACATTTCATAGTCTTCATCAGTACTGGCAAATAGTGGTTATTGACCATAGCAATATTTGCGCTTTTCAGACGTTTGTTTAGACCGTATGTATTATTTATGACATTGTTAAACATTCTTCACATTATTTATGGAAATGATCTCTGCATTGGAGTGTTTTGGTTGCTGTGGTTAATAGGCCATTGCTCTGATTCAGGTAAAAACCTGTGTAGACCGCAGTTAGCCTGAAGGCACTCTGATGACAGGACTTTGTTTCAGTAGTTTCTTGTGGCTGTGCTGCTCATCTTCAAAGCAGCGTTCCCGAAGGAGAGTAGGCGTTAGCAGCAGGCCATCAACAGGAAATTCCAGCCCTCGAAGCATGGGGGCTGGGGACGCTGGGAAGCATGAGGGAGAGAGCTTTCTGGGAGCACCCAAAGGTCCTGGACCATAATAGTTATGGTTAAATCTCCTTTCATTGCTGTTCTTACTGTACATTTTATCTTAAGATAGTGCGTTATTTGAATATATTCTGTGTGCTTGTCATTGTTGTTATAGTCTGATCTAATGTAAACAACCACAGTACATCTGCTTGTTGTGATCTGAAGAGCACTTTTACTTCCTGTCAACAAGCCAGTCATCAGGATTAGTTATCCTCTGTGTGCCATTTGATTGTGTCAGCGTTTTTGAGTGATTTCGAGAGGGCTCCTATTTATACATTACACTGTATGCAGTACTGGAAAATGACAACCACAAACACCAAGGGTCATGGGCCAGTAATATGTCATAAGGACAATGTTGTATATAGCAAGGAAATTCTTTGCTCTCCTACATTGTAATGATAAAGTTAAGCAAATAGCAGTATGTTGGAAGACCAAATTAAAATAAAGAGGCCTCTGCTGAACCCTGCTGAGATAATATTCTGCACTAAACAACACTTGAAGCTACTGTTGCATCATCCAACTATTTTGGAATCACATCATTCATTCAAGTGAGTGTTGCCTTGAGGTGTCAGACCTCAAACTTGTAGCCAGGCATAGACTTGGTCAAATGTGTATTTCAATGGTTGTGTGTGAGCCTATTTTTATCATTTCATGTTAGAGGTGGGAGGTACGTCAAAGAATAGATAATATCAATATTGTTATTTTGGAAATGTGCAAAATTAGAATATTGAGTAGATTGTCTGTAACACAAAATACCTATTAAAGGCTACACAAATAGCTGATAAAAGAAAATAATAGACATGTAATATATCAGACAAATGTATAAAAAGATATTTCAGTACTTTTGTGATACAGTATGGTCCTTTGTGTGATACTTGAACAGCTATCTAGTCATTTACAGCCACCACGGAGCACATTTTTCATGCAATGCATAATATCTAATATTGTCATTGAGATATTTCACCCACCCCTATTTCATGTATTGAGTATATATTAGACCTAAATAGAGTGAAAAACATCTCTGGTGCAGATAAATCCCCCTTTTCATCTTCTTTTGTTGTTTCCATTTTTGGCCAGCTCATAAAAGTGGTTTGTGTTACCTTAGCATAGGGCTGTGTCAGGTTACCGGTTAAAGCTTTAATTGGCTGAATTGCAAACATATGTTGATAGCTGTTGTTTGGGAGGGCTGTCTCAGATGTGCAGGAGTGATACCTTGTGCGCACCGGAAGAGCGCTCCCTCAGGGTTTCAATTATTGCATTTTCCATTTTAGCCCCGAACAGAGTGCATTTGCTCACACACACTGATAAAGGCATGTTGGACCAAAATATATGCAACAGCTCAGAAATATACAACTAATCTGAATGGAAAACTAATGCAGTGTTTGATACTATTTCTTTTTAGACAGCACAAATTATCCTTTTATCTATGTCTCATACAGTCAGCTTAAGCTTCAACTATGTGGCTCTTATAGATAAAATATTCTGACAGGTTAACTCCCTCTGTCTGCTGCAGCTAAACAAAGATAACTACATCCTCCCTTTTGTCCTCTTATAAAACTTGCACATGACAGAACTGAGGAGGACTGACTCAGATTTTATAAATTTGTCCTGCACCTGTGTTCATGTCAGTCTCTGGAATACTGGAGTAGTTTGACTGCAATTTGCTTTTCATAACTTAAAGATGCACTGTGTAGCTTTTCTGGTGGAGTGTCTGTCAAATGCTTTTCTCCATGGAGATATTATTGCTTTGCAAATGGTAAATGGTCATGTTTTTATATAGCACTTTTCCAAATTCAAGGCACTCAAAGCTAGGGATGTCAACAATTAATCGATTAACAATTAATTGTCGATTAAGACGTTAGTCGAACAAAATGCATTAATTGTAATTAATCGCTAATCGCGTGGTCACGAAACAAGGCAACCGCGCGCTGTGCTCGACTCACAGCCCGCCGCAGGCGCCAACGGCACTGCTCAGCAGCCCCGGGTGTACGCGCGGGGCGAGATCGAACCGCGGCGCCCAGGAATGCGCCGCAACGTGCTGCTGCTGGTCTCGCGCGGCCGGCCCGCGGCCCGGGCCCCGAGCTTCACGCGGCTGGCCCGCGGCTCGGGCCCCAAGTCCCGCGCGGCTGGCCTGCGGCCGGGGCCCCGAGCCACAAACCAGCCGCACGAAACCAGCAGCGGCACGCAGCGGCCAAATCCTGGTTCAGTCCAGGTCCAGACCCGGTCGAGTCCCGGTCCAGTACAGGTCCAGTCCAGGTCCAGACCTGGTTTAGTTCTGGTCTAGTCTCTTAGCCAATCAGGACAGAACACAATGTTACACTATAAAAAAATGTTACACTATAAAAAAAATTAATTTAAATCCGCGAACCGCGATAGAGCGAGGGATTACTGTATTTTGTTATTCAGCATCAATACATTACTAAGGAATAATTAATTGAGGAATATAATAATACTATGATATATTTATGACTCAGTGTTATGTATACTATAGCTTATATTCTTAAAGACCCTATTGAAACACTAAAATTCAGGTGAAAAACGCCGCTTATCAGTTAATCGTTAATCGATCGATAAGGTCAATCAACTATCAATTAATGAATTAATCAATAATTTGCATCCCTACTCAAAGCGCTTTACAACAAGAAACCATTCACCCATTCACACACACATTCATACACCAGTGTACGCAGACACTAGGGGTGAGGTGGGTTAAGTGTCTTGCCCAAGGACACAACAACAGCATCCATCTGTGGGAGCTGGAATCACACCGCTCAACCAATGATGTTTTTATGTCGAGAACCGCCAACCTTCTAATCAGTGGACAAACACTCTGACAAACTGAGCTACTGCCGCCCATTTGTCTGGAATGTTTCACAGTATGGTATTTAACCTTTCTATCTAAAACCACATGTAATTCAATAAATGTAAGATAGAGCTCTTTATTGTCATACTGGCAGTGCAATGACATATCCATAGAAACGAGCAGGTGACGGACCCTCAACCAAAAAGTTACATAGTCCACCTTTAAAGTTATTCAAAGATTATCACACAATATATATCTGCTTTGTAACACTGACATAACTTGCATACAAGAACTATGAGCAGTGTAACTGGAAATACCTGTACCTTCATTACTTGGTGTACTTGTGTGTGAATGTGGTTGATGGATCATAATATTGATGGTATTTTAGCTTACCCTGTACTGACTGACTTTTCTTTTTGCATCAAATATTGCATCAAATTTGAACTCAAACTTAATATTTGTGCAGTATTGATGCTAATGATGCTAGACATTGTGTGTCGTCAGTCTATACGTGATTTTACATACTGTGGGTTGCTTCTGTTGGTCATTTTTCGAGAAGTTCAGTTGGAAGAGTTGAAGTGAAAAGTTGGGATCATTTCCTCCTTACAAAAAGAGATTTGTATTGAGTGAATATAATTGTGTTATGATGTTTCATAATAATAGGCTGACTTAATGACAATTCCATATTTACCCATTAATATAAGTAGTTAAAATTGTCTCTAAATCCCCACCCTACATCCTGAGGCCCTGAGAAAAGCTTAGTCACCTGTCAGTTATTGTTCTTAGTTAGCTCAAACCATAACATCCTCATCCAGTTTTGCCACACAAATAACTCTAGTAGTAATACTTAATAGACAGTCTAAAGAAGTGGACTAAGGGAGTGCGACGTCACACATAGCATTTGGCTCCAGTCAAATGAAGCTCACAAGGCTAGCAGTTAGAAGAGCAAATTTGGAGTCAATTAAATATTAATAAGAATGTATTTATGGACAAAATAGTCATTTTAAGACTAAAATGACAAGGCTCACTGCAGCAATTACAAAGAGAGGGGTGACAATTTTTCAATGTTAAGTCAATTGGAGACAGTCGATTTAGCCAGAAACGCAGCCATGCTCATTTTCTCTTTGGAACATGGCGGCTAGCGGATTAGTTATGTCCATTTATATATAGGGTCTATTGTCCTACCTGTTACATCATACTGGAACAAAGTACAGTCCTGACTCGTGCCTGGGCTGGTTCTCTGCCCCTCTTTAAGTAGGCACCGCCCCAGCCCTCGTCTGCAGCAGTGGGCCTTTCATCCTTCCATTCCTCTATCCCTCTCTCCCTCCATCCGGCCCAGCCCACTGATTTATAATTCATCTGGGATCCTGCCTCCCTTCTCCCCTCTGCACCAGCAGCTCTTTAACATTCTGTTTGGTCCCCAGCTACGTAGCACCCACGTGATCCTGGAGTCGTGAGATGCGGCTGCCAGTGTCTTCCTGAAGCCTCTGGAACTGTACCATGGGCCTGTTTTCCACTTTCTCTCTCCTCTCCCCTCTTGTTTTTGTTTGTGCCCAGTCAGCTGCCTGTCCCACCCTGCGTAAGAACACATTAGTTATGACGCTGTTGTTTGCACAGTTCTACTATGATCATAGCTTTGTTTATATGTGGCACCATGCCCTGATGCAGAGCCAGGAGATTCACAGGTCTTATGGCTCATTCAGTGCAATGTACCTGTGGGCTTTTCTGTGTGTAATTGTTTTTGGTCCAGTGGAGAAGTAGATGATGGGTCTGTCACAATAACAAAATTTGAAGTGTGATATATTGCAACAAACAACAACAAACATATAATAAAAACTGTTCTAAATGTACAATATTGTTTAAAAAATGCTGCAATAAATAAACGGAAGAATGAAATGCTTTAGTATTTAGTTTGCATCTGTAATGAGTCATATGTATTATGTATTTTACATCTCAAATCTTTATCATATAGCCAAAAAATATAATATTGTAATTATCATGACAGGTACTGTATATTTCTATATTAGGATTATCACAATTCAACATTATGGCAATCCATCATAAATGTTCTAAATGTGTCTGTAAATGTCATTGTGGCGGTTCAAGTATTTTGCAAAAATTGAATGCACTTAGTCAGAGTTGTCATTTTATATTATTTGAAAGATTGCATTGCAAGTTTGTTTATTATAGTTTTTAGCCATTTTTATTTTAACTTAAATGTAAATTTTGAGTACCTTCAAAATAACAGTTGTGCTTTTTAATTGAATACTTAAACACTGACTGACTATATATATGTGATTCGATAATTATGGCTACATTTCATGTCTGCTCACTATATTTATGATTTGTACAATTACTTCCTGGAACAATGTTTTTAAATTGGCCCACTTTGGACAAACTTTTGTGACCCGATGGCATCATTGATTATCAAAATCAATCAGTTTATATGCTTGTCTGCTTTTCAAATTTCAAAAGTTTCACTTAAATTATAAGCCTCAAAATCCATGAGTGGAAAATGTTGTCTTATATAACACCCTAAATGTTGGAACAGACTGATTTAAATGTCTTTAAACTTTTGTACCCATTACTTGTATATTAAATACTTTCATATAAGCTCATCCAAAATAGTTTTGTCCACTGGGTAACGCCATGGATAATGCCTAAAACTGCAATGGTTCACTCCAAAGTCACAAACTCAACACCACACTGAAGCCTCAGCCTTCCTGGAGTGATATCTGAAAAGAGACAGCTCAGGTTTAACCCACTTCTTTGGAAGAATTATCTTGTTGTACTGGGTACCCAGCTCTAGAACTTTTCAGACATCAACTGCATAATGCACATATTTTTGTAGAATTACATTAGATTTTAAATTTGGTAATGGGTATGGAGTAAGTTTAATGACAGCAATAGGTCATGGTAATGTGGGGGTTGTCTCACCTCTATAATAAGCACAACATCCTAAAATGTTACAAAATCTTAACTGCGTAACACATCAACTAGGTAACACTTCCCATAGACTCCATTAGGGGTGGGCGGTATAAACGGTATAAACGGTATGCGGTATAAATTTGGCCAACGGTAGAGATTTGGGTTATACCTTCCTATCGCGATAGTTCATTGCGTCACCACAACAAGGAAGGAGGAAAAATCGCTGCGAGCAGTGAGCACATGGAGGAGGAGGAGCTCGTGAAAAAGACCGGCTCAACTTCTGTAATCTGGTCATGGTTTGGATACAAGGCGTCGGATACTGAACAGGAAATTGGAAAACAATCTGCAGAATATGCTGGGCGACGGTGATCGCAAAACATGGCAACACAAGCAATCTGTTCTACCACCTAAAAGCTAAACACGTTATCAAGTATGAAGAAAGCCAATGAATGCGCGGTGACCAACGTTCCCTCTAAGCTGTGCGCCTGTGCAATTGCGCACAGGCGCACATTCTCAGCGCACAAGAAAACCTATGCAGCGCAGGGATGAAAGAGTTCCGCTTTTTTTTCAGCCGCGGGGTCATCTGAATACGGGGGAATCGTCCAGTATTCAGAAACAAAAGTATGTGTCTCATATTAAACTTCTACCGGTGTAAGACACGAGCACGCGCAAGCCGCGAGCACGCGCAAGCCGCGAGCACGCGCAGCTCTTTCGCAACAGCGTGTAGCGGGGGTGCATGTCGGATGTCGCGCACAGGAGTCCAAGGAGTGCTCAGGGAGTTAGTGTGTTTGCTCAGACACATAAAACATTAGGGGGAACATTGGCGGTGACACTCAAAAGCCAAGCCAGTCTTCAAGTGGGAGGGAAAAAGTTGGCACTACACACCAGCAGTCTATCACCCAGGCATTTTCAAAAGGCGTACCTTATGATAAAAAAGCCAGCGGTGGATTGACATAATGAAGTCCATCGCAATATTCTTGTGTAACGACACGGTGCCTTTCCAAACCGTAGAGAGAAGCGGCTTTTTAGGCATGGTGAAGATGCTGGATCAACGGTACGTGGTAACAAACCGCAAATATTTTAGCCAGGTGGAAGTGCCCAGACTGCATGACGAGGTCAGCAACCACCACGGACTTGTGGTCGAGTCTCACTATGGACCCGTATATCAGCCTGACAATCCACTTTATTGACGACGACTGGAAGTTGTGCGGCAAATGCCTGTGTACGGCCCATTTCAACAGTACATGTGTACTGCAAACATCGTATTTCCCTGACGACCATACAGGGGAGATGATTGCCCAGGGACTCAGGGAAGCGCTCGAGTCATGGGAACTTGATGAAGAGTTGCAGGTATGCATCAGCACTGACACCGGCGCCAATGTTAAAGCAGTTTCATTTTCGATGTAACATTGCCTTGTTCAAATTTTATACTGCTTGAAAGTGAAGTTACTTGTTTTATGTTTTTTACAATTACAGTTTTGCACAATACATTTTCTTGTCGTAATATTCTTGACGTTTATGTTATTTAATAGTTTAAAAAACAGCTTCCTGCTTGAATGCTTTTTCCATGTGCTCTGGTGACCATTAAGAAACTGTTAATACTGTTAACAGTTAATACTGTTACATACCAAAGTATACCGTGATATATACCGTCTACCGTCTATGGTTCAAATTATACCGTGATATAAATTTTAGGCTATATCGCCCACCCCTAGACTCCATTATAAAATCACCCACTTGATATTGGTTAGATTTAGTCACAATTGTTTTTAATCTTACATTGAAGATACATTGATGTTTATTACTTTATCCAAAGTGTTCAGCTTTTTTCATTCATGTTCAATAGATTGTAGATTTCAACAAACACATTTGAAAAATACTTATAGACAGTAGAGCATTATCTGGGTAACGTTACCCAGTTGACGTGCTTTCTATATAATCTGGATCTTTTTTTGTCAAGTTATGCATGAAAATAAGTATCCGTCATGGTCAATATTCCGCCTAATGAATCATTAAACCTATCAGAAAAAAACACTACAAAAACCCTGTCCAAAAGGACAAAAAATCTTTCAAACAAATGTGATATATTTTGACTTTTTATTGACGTGAAATGTACCCCTAATTATAGAATCACCCATAAATGGATCTAGCTAACCCACTAGCCACTACATTCTATCGATAAAGAGATGCATGTCGGGATACTTTTAAACAACATAAATTCATTACACATTGTAGAGTTACACATGTACTAACCTGTTACATTAAGAATGAATCTGCTAGGCTTAAAAGATGGTTGTATTTTGATATTAACGGTAGGGGTGGGTATTGGCAAAGGAGTCACGAATCAATTCGAATCACGATTCATACTCCACGATGCGATACTATCACGATGCATCAGGATACTTGAATTATTGCGATGCATTGCAATATATTCTACATACTTCAGTGAAAATGTACCAAAAAAAAAGAGGATAACTTAAATATCAGTGGCTGTGTATCTGGGTAGTGTCTTCAATTGATACATAACTCTGAGCAACTCAATTCATAACTGAATTTATTTAATAACAAAAACAAATAAACCAAACCAATAACAAAAAAAGTGCATCGGATTTTTTTCTAAAACAAAAAATGATGTTCAAACATTTGCCATTTTGGAGGTAGCTACCATCATAACAAACAATACCCTTTCACAAAGAAAAAAGTGCATAGGATTTATAAAAAAAATATATATATATATTTAGGGCTGTCCCTAACGATTATTTTTCTCCCGATTAATCTATCAACTATTTTTTTCGAATAGTCACGATTATTTTTTAAAGTAATGTTTTTTGGGTTGGCGGGTATTACAAACAGGCTTGACACGCTTTTATGAACAGTAAAAAATATTTATTTATTCATTCTCAAACTTAAAAGTTTTGCAGTTTAATCTTCAAGAAATGAAGGCATGCCCAAATAAAAATAAAAGGCAAATCAAATAATTGATAAGAATAAATAACTTTATACACAAATTTCAATTATGTTAGTTAGTAAGAACACTCATAATACTCATAATACTCATAAATTATGAGTATTATGAGTCATAATACTCATAATTTATGAGTATTATTATATTATTAGAATAGTATTACTATTTATTTAGACCTGCAGTCGGCACAGACAGTGTTGAATAGCGCAAGGTGCACTGTGCACCGGGGAGGAGAACGGACATGAGACCTCTCTGAATCAGGCGCGCATTCCTCTCACTACACATCTCCCGCTGTTGGCAGGAATATGCGCTCTTCTTTTGTCTTAATTTACTTTTTTACTTTGTATACAAGCTCTTCTACAAACATCCCGACCACTGTCACCCTCAGGTGTTGAATATTCAGTCTATAACGGGCAAATTACGAATCATTGCTTTATCTCCGTGTCGTTGCTATGCACGCCGCCAGCATAGCGACAGGCTATACAAGAAATCAAAGTGCACAGTGCACCTTGCGCTATTCAACACTGTCTGTGCCGACTGCAGGTCTAAATAAATAGTAATACTATTCTAATCAAAGAAAGGGAAACGTAATTACGTTTCCATTTCTTTGATGAAATATTTACCCCGCGTCTCGATCTGAAAAACCTCATTCACTTCCTCAATACATCTCCTACAGAAACAAACACTTAGTTAGACTTACGACTGTCCAGCTTGTTTTCTGTCATCATCCAGCAGCACACCAGGATGTCGCCGCTTCATGTGCTCATGCATAGTTCCACAACTATGCATGAGCACATGAAGCGGCGACATGCTGCTATGGTACGCCAACTCCTTCTTGCAAATGCGGCACACGACGAAGTCTTCGTGTGCCTTCTCTTTAAAATATCTCCACACTTTAGATGTCTTTGTCCGTTTATTGGGCTGATCTTCATCATCTTCGGGCACCCTCGGGCGTGCAGCCATTGTTACCGCTTCTGTTCCAGCACATCTACCGCTCGCGCAAATCACTTTTTTTTTTTTTTTTTTTTTTGCAAATCACGTAAACGACGGTATGTTGCACACGCCGACTTATTTACGTCTTCGACGTAATCGATTACGTCGAATAGTCGGGACAGCCCTATATATATTAATATTAAATATTAAATTATTAATTAATAATCGATTTTTGGCATCAAGAATCGATGCAGTATATTGCGAAAGTTAGTATTGCGATGCATTGTCATGACGATTATTTTGCACACCCCTAATTAACGATATGGTGAATTTTAAATTCCAACACAGTATTATACATTATCAAAACATACATTTGGAAAACTTTTAACTATCCATGTATCGTGACTAGGGATGTCAACAATTAATCGATTAACGATTAATTGTCAATTAAGACGTTAGTCGAACAAAATGCATTAATTGTAATTAATCGCTAATCGCGGACACGCGCACCCGCGTGGTCACGAAACAAGGCAACCGCGCACCGCGCTGCGCTCGACTCACAGCCGGCCGCAGGCACCAACGGCACTGCTCAGCAGCCCCGGGTGTATGCGCGAGGCGAGATCGAACCGCGGCGCCCAGGAATGTGCCGCAACGTGCCGCTGCTGGTCCCGCGCGGCTGGCCTGCGGCCCGGGCCCCGAGTCCCGCGCGGCTGGCCTGCGGCCCGGGCCCCGAGACACAAACCAGCCGCACGAAACCAGCAGCGGCCAAATCCTGGTTCAGTCCAGGTCCAGACCCGGTCGAGTCCCGGTCCAGTCCAGGTTGAGTCCCGGTCCAGTCCAGGTCCAGACCTGGTTTAGTTCTGGTCTAGACCTGGTCCAGTCCACGTTTAGTCCTGGTCTAGTCTCTTAGCCAATCAGGACAGAACACAATGTTACACTATAAAAAAATGTTACACTATAAAAAAAAATAAAATAAAATAAAAATAAAAAAAATCCGCGAACCTCGATAGAGCGAGGGATTACTGTATTTTGTTATTCAGCATCAATACATTCGTCTGCTTTTTACTAAGGAATAATTAATTGAGGAATATACAATATAATAATATTATGATATACCGTATTGGCCCGAATATAAGACGATGTTTTTTGCATTGAAAGAACACTGAAAAAGCGGGGGTCGTCTTAGATTCGAGGTCTAAACATTCCAACGCTAGATGGCGCCAGATATCTTTAAAGCGAATGCTGCTAGCGGCAGTGTTGCCAACTTAGCGACTTTGTCGCTATTTTTAGCTACTTTCTGGACCCCCCCTAGCGAGAAAATTAGACAAAAGCGACTAGCGACAAATCTAGCGACTCTTTTGGTGATCAGAGGCTCCAAGATCGCGGGAGGGGGAAAAAATAATTGCGCCGTTTTCTCTCTTTCCCCGTTCAGAGAAAGAGACAGACACAGGCAGAGAGGGGCGGGGGCGGAGTTGAGTCACAGCGTGGACTGTCGCTTCACTCACAGGCAGACAGACACTCACCAGTCTCTCCTCTGCTCCCTCCCATCTCGTCAGATCGCAGCTGACTTCACTTAGACTTCACTTTGATGGTTAATGCAGTTATTGCAATTTTGTTGTTTTATCACAGTAGATTGGTTTATTTACATTTCAAAAACCAGAAGCCATTCATTTACAAATGTGATTGCGCTTTAGTTTACATATTTAAATGTTCAGATATTAAGATGTGATAGACAGTTTTTGCATGATTTGAATGAGGCAAAATAACATGCTTTTTCTCTCGAATATATTGTTATAATCATTTGTTTCAGATGTACTGTAATTATTTTCTGTATAAAAATTAAATTTGGTGTTCAAAAAGTCTTTTTTCAAACTTGAGTCTTGAAAAAGAGGGGGTCGTCTTATAATCAGGGTCGTCTTATATTCGGGCCAATACGGTATTTATGACTCAGTGTTATGTATACTATAGCTTATATTCTTAAAGACCCTATTGAAACACTAAAATTCAAGTGAAAAACGCCGCTTATCAGTTAATCGTTAATTGATCGATAAGGTCAATCAACTATCAATTAATGAATTAATCGATCATTTGCATCCCTAATCGTGACATATATCAAGCTCCAAATGTCAGTATGTGTCATATGGTGGATCCAGTTGGGAATTATATTGCATTGAGAGGTACTTGGAAGTACACAACCCTAGATATCAATGTTACGGCAGTGGCATTTATAGATATTTGTGATTGAAATCATGGACCATTGTAGTTAGACTGTCAAATGGCATATAGCATGTTTGTATTGTGTTGTCACAATAAAAACATTTATTTTCAAACTCTATTTCGATATAAGGAATAGACTCGATACCCATTACCGGTTCTGATACCACAGTGATCATTTAAAAAAAACTTTTTTTTAGGTAATTAATAGATTAACTTGTCACTCACTTGTCCAGATGGGTACTTGTCTGTGTTCTCTTATTTCTGATTTGATTAATAGATTAAATCATAGTACTTTCTTGTTTATATAGCTATGTGGTATTAAATCTGTGTAATCACTCGGTCATTCAGGTAGGTGGTCTTATTTCTTTCCTGTGAATATGACTTTTAGTATCGATACCAACCCAAATGAGTGTCTAGTTTTGATACTAGTTTTAGTATGAATTAGAATCTGATTTTTGATGCTTTTGACAACCCTGCTGCAGAGTAGACTTTTGTCCCGTTTTTCATCAACAGTGTTTTCGACTGAAAGCAAATGTACAGTGAATTCCAGGTTCTAATCTTATGATCATTGTAGCAGCTGCAAAACTGTCTAGTCTGGATTTCTGGGCCCATATTTATTATTTTCATTACTTTTTCCTATTGTTTCGTCTCCATGCTTTGTATATTTGGACCAGTAGCAGTGTCAGTCCTGTGGCAGCGGTGGTGTGTACTCTGGTGTGGAAGACATTATGATGCTCATCTCTTGAAAGGTCACATCCACCCTACCTCCCTCTGTTCATTATCCAGGCTTTTTCCCTGCTCCGACAGACCTGTATTTTTACCTCCTCATGTAATCCTTAATTAATCTAGCTCCAGTCACAGCGCTGCATAGTTCACACCATCTCGCACACACACTGTTCATTCATGTCTGCTGTGGAGACTTGGAGACAGGGACACATTCGATCATTTGTCTTCTCTCTGACCATAATGATTTAGATCACACAGCATCCTCTCTGTGTTCTCACTTTGCAATAATTGCTTGATCGCAAGGCCTCATTGTTAAGTGAGCCAGACCACATTCCACATACGCATTAAGAGCAACCCAATGGAAAATGCACGAGAGTGGATAGTAGTGGACCGAAATAACTGCATTTGTCCACCCCAGTCCATTTAGAAGCCTAATGCAAAACAAAAGTAGAATGTCTGTTATTTAGTGGCAAAACAGATCTTTAACAGAGCTAGAGTGCTCCTCCCTTTCACAGCTTGTTTATATATTTACATGTGAATGAACTGTCATCTGCAGTGTGCACATTTGGTAAAACAGTTCCGCCGAGAAGCGTAGTAGGACTATTTGATGCTAACGTTGGCGTAGCTAACTCTGTTGTTGATTATGACCAGGCCTGTTTGAGTGGGCAGTGAGAATAAGGCCAGGGCTATTTGGAGAAGTGGAGCCGACAGTGTATCTTAAGTGCCATGGTTTGTTTCATTGCACAGATGTCATTTGTCTGAATGTGATACTTGGTGCTTGTACACAGGTTAACATGTGTGAGGGGCAGTCTGAGAATGACTCTTGTACATTTATCTAGGTTGTGTTACAAATACAGTGAGCACAGGTGTATATTACAATCTAAAGTTCATTGTGAATCCTTGTTGCTTGTGGCTGATTTGCAGAAGCACTGTTCTGTCAATAGGTTCCCCTCTTGTTCATGCCTCTTCTTTCAGCCCCTCTGATTGGTCCGCATCTGTCTCATCCCTGCGTTGCTAGGCAACAGGCTCTGGTGCGTGCGATGTGTGTGCTCACACGTTGCTGTGGCAATGTGGAGAATAGAGAAGTACTAGAGGATGAGTCAGAGGCTGATGAAGGGACAGAACATGGCCAAAAAACAGAGATGGTCTCTGCGGCTGCAGCTTTGTGGCATAGACAGCATGATTTAGCAGACTGACAGCAGCATCTCAGCTCTGCCCCTTATTGGAGGAGCAGAGGTGTAGAGCGTGGACGTGCCCAGAATAGAAAAGTGCAGCAGTGATTGGATTCCTCCCCACACCTCTCTGTCCCTCGTCTCTGAACACTCCCCGAGACACTCCCCCTCACTCACAACTCACAACATTTTGTCATCTTCATTCGCCCTTGTGTTTCATCTCTGGGGCGCTATCAAAACAATGTCAGGAGTTGGCTGTATGCGTGACATTGTTTGATCTAAAGTAGCACTAAATGCACATTCTTTTGTACTATTTGGAACCACTGCTTCTAACAGTTTTAAACTGAGAAAAGGAAGCCCTTTTTAACCCAGTTCTGAGGGTTTTGAATTTATTTTATTTATTTATTTATTTATTTCAGGGACAGTGCACATTAATAAACATTTGCATGTAAATATGCCAGAATTAGCCTGAGGGCTATTTTTCATCTGTTGTCCCGGACAGGTGTAACATGTCAAACCTACAGGAAGTAAAATAGAATAAAATAGAATAAAAACAGGGTTAATATTTACACTCTAAAATCCTTCTTACATAGTCACATACAGCTCCATGCAATTCTATACAGACATAAAACCACATTCCGCCACATACATTCATTTCCAGCCACAAACACTATATACCGTTAAGAGCATCACATACACATACAGACTCATACAATCAAAGTCAAACAGTAACACACAATACTTCTCCAAACTCTGTCACAAACCAATGTCTTGGTGCAGATAATTACATCTCTGCCTGTCCGCTGTGGCGTGCTCCTGAAGTCTTCTGCAGTATAATTCACCAGCTCTCAGCTCTCAATCTGCACATGTGTGTATAAATGTGTGTGTGCTTGTGTTGCTTTTCTGTTTTTTCAAACAGGTTCATAATGAAGTGAATGGGCCCAGGTCAGGGCTGAGCACCAAGCTGGGCTGTGGTTGCCAGGAGACAGCAGCTGAGCGCGGCTGCCTTTATTTGCACACCAAACAGGAGAGATACTGCTGCTGCGGATCCTCCTATAGACTCTGTGTATGGCATGTCAATAGACTTGTGCCTACTCTCAAAGCAGCTGCTCACTATATTCTTCTAAAGGTTTACTGTAATGCCCTGTATTACCCATGTGCTGAAACAACTGCTGCGTGTCATAGCATTAATACCTCTGAGTGTCCCTGTTATCCATTTTAAACATATGCATTTGTTTGTGTGTTAGTATCGGGAAGTGCAATATCAAAATCAGTGAGAATCAAAATGTATTGATTCTGTGGATGGGTAACTAAAGCTTTGGTTTAGATTTTGTACTACTTGACAACTGACTGAGAGCAGACAATGCATACACTTAATTAATTCCAATGTAATATTAACCTGCTGATGTGTGCCCATGACAGAAGCTTTTAAAACTTGTCAGAAAGTGCAATCTAAATGACTGGCTTTGAAGCCATTCCATTCTAATATTTGTTGTAATCATTCTAATTATTATTACAGTCAGTTTGTTGTAGACAGAAGTATAGTATACGTTTCCCAGTTCTGGTGAGAGGAATGGGCTTTCAGATCCTTCCAATAGCACCCTTAAAAACAGACTTACCTGAATGCTTTTAATCTGTATCTATAAATGGTTGAACGAATCATGCCATCCCCTTCACATCTTTAAGACTTAGAGCAAGGTACAACTCATGTTTCCCTGAGTATTGTATTGTAATTTTCAAGGACAGTCAGAGCTGGAGGATAGTGTGTTCGCAAATGTATAACTTTAGAGGCTATTTTGTTACATATGTGCTCTCAATGGGAGGCAGGGGGATTTTGGACCAGTGTGTATTTCACCATTTTGGTTACTATTTTGATGCCGCGGCGTGTCTGCTAACTCGGGATATCATCTCACTGTCTCTGGGAGTAGTCTGTTGGGTTATATCAGATTGAGCCATGGCTGTGAGCACTGTGCTGAGAGAGAAAGCAAGAGAGGCAAGAGAGGAGAGGGAGGGAGATTGGGGTTGAGGAAGGCTTGGGAGAGAGAGATGGGGAGAGAGAGAGGCCCATCCCTGTGTGCAGCTGCCAGGCTTTCAGCTGTCGGCCTCAAATACTGAGGTGTGTTTGTGTCCACAATGAGAGGAAGGAGTGGCACAACTGCTTTATCCACACACCTGCAGCTTTATGTGTGTGGGGTGTTGTTGGCTATTATTATGCACAGGATCATGTACATTTGGCATCCCCATGTTTGAATTGTATTTTTTTAGGGATGCCGATATTGCCAAAATTTTAACATATCAGTATCGGCCCGATGTGTAAAAGTGGGCCGATATTAACGACCGATATTTGTCAGTTCAGTAATCCCTCGAATTAACGTTTTCTCACATTTCTCTCATTTAAACACTCAAACTTTTGTAGATTTTCAACAAAATGTATTAATAGTGAAGCGTGGGGGGGGTGCGCGTGGACACGTGTGCTCATCGTGCTCATAGAGCAGCATGACCGGCGCGAGACCGTGCGTCCCACCCGGGGCTGCGAGCGCGAGAACCATGCCCAAACCGTGCCACGGCCTGCGTGCCTCCCGAGGGGAGGCACGCAGTCCGAGCACATCAAACCTCGACATGAACGAACGCAAGAACCACACGAAACCAGGCAAAGAGCCGTACGCAGTGGTTTAATCCTGGTTTAGACCTGGTCTAGTCCCGGTTTAGTCCAGGTCTATACCTGGTCCAGTCCTGGTTTAGTCCAGGTTTAGACCTGGTTTAGACCTGCTCTAGACCTGTCTAGTCCGCGTTTAGTCTTGGTCTAGTCCCGGTTTGGTCCCGGTCTAGTTCCAGTCTGGTCCCTGTCCCCCCTGCGTCCCCCATCTATAACATCAATCGGCAAAGGTCACTTAGCCAATCAGGACGCAGAACACAATGTTGCTCTATTGATAAAAATGTTACACTATAAAAAAAAAAAAGTTACACTATAGAAAAAAAGAAAAAAAAAATCAGGAGTCAAAACACCTTTCGAAAATAAAAGGCATTCAAAATTTCATTTTGCATGATTTTCAGTCTGTATTAAATGTTATCTCAGAATAAAAAAAATAAAAAACGGTATCGGTTAATATTGGTATCGGCCGATAACAGCAACATTAATATTGGTATCGGCTAAAATCGGTGCATCGGTGCATCCCTAATTTTTTTTTTTTTTTAGGGTAATTTTAGACATTATTAAAATGTATTGCTGATTATTATTGTCAATACTTAGAAGATATTTATGTGGGAAATAAAAGCTTGCTGCTATTACTTTGTAACCTTACTAGATCTGTCACGATAAAAAAAAAAATGTAAGCATGATATACTGCTACAGAGAAATATTGCAATAAATGATCATATTGAAAGTACTTTATGCCACTGTCACAAAGCAGGATAATTTTAAATATACAGTATCATTAAACGGCATGAGCTGTAACCTCTAAAAGGCAGAATGAACTGATAATTTGTCATAGTTCTTCTGCCCTGTACAGCTCAAATCTTGAAAAACATAAAAATGGCAAAAATCTCCCCACTATTGCAAAGAAAAAGTACCCACAATAAATACTGAGCCTCAAAATACATTAGGCCTAAACCCGAGCGTGTAACCTTTTAGCCAAAAAATCCTGTTATTTTCAGTTTGAAGAGTCCCTCAGTCGTCCAGGTAGAATCCATGATAAAAGAAGAAATTCCTCTCATCCAAGCCTCTCATCCGAGAGGCTTCGTCAGCAGAGCTCTCGGATGAGCGGCGAAACGTTTTCAACCAAACAAACTTTGTCCAGTTGACAAATTGAATTTCTTCTTTTATCTTTCAGTTTGAATGTTTTTATTGCACTGAAAAACTTAGAACATGCGTCCTTACGATGATACAGGCCAGATGATGCAGGCCTGCTTCTCCACAAGCTAACCAGAAAACGATGCTTTAAGACACAGGTGAACATTGTTATCATTCTCACTTGTGTACTTGGTCCAGGATGAACCAGGATCTTGCAAGCTAAACATAATTTTATTACAACCAAAAGTTGTAGTCCAACCAAACAAGAGTGGACAGGCTCTGGTGTTACAAAATGTGCCTCTTTTGTAAAATGTTTGACTTGATGTAAAGATAAAGTAGGTATTTTGTTAGTCCAGTGCTGTTGTGTGTGTATGCTACAGTGCACAGTATAGGAGTGTGTTAGCCACAGAGCTGAGGGGCTGGCCTCCATCTGACCGCAGAGGATTCGAGGAATGACTCCTGGTAATAACTACAGCACACAGGGAAGAGGTTGTGTTTGCACAGAGGCAAAGGATTCCACTGTGCTTTTTATTTTTACTTACCAGAGCTGGGCTGCTTCACCTTTCTGATGCCTATTGTTGTTGTTGTAGTTAAATTGCATTATATAATAGATTCTAATTGTTTAGCCTTGTGCTGCAGTATTTTCAGTGATCAGAAAGTGGGTGACTCGGAGACCTGAGTGTATTGATCCTCATGAGAACATATAATGTTTAGAGCGGTTTGTGGTGGTTCATTCATTTACACCTCTTGCCCCAACTGTAGGCAGACAGAAACAGCACTACACTGGCTATGAATAGAATCAACTTTGCCTCAAATCCTTTTACTTATATTATTACCTGACAAAATCTACTGTATGAGGTCTTCGAGAATGGATACCCGAGTGTTTTAAACTTATTTTCCACTGAAAGGTAAAACTCTACTCTTATGATGATTGGCCTTTGCAGGCTGTTAGCTGCTTTATTCTATCACTAGTTCACCACAGCAATGCTTAATGTTGGCAGTTTTGTTTGTCTCTTTTTGATCTGAAATAAATTTTAGCAGAAGACTCTTGGCAAATAAAATCATCCTTTGCTTAGTTCCCACAATTACCTCGATGATGAATTTCCACAATATTTCTGAGTTCTCAAACAGCTCTGACTGCTGCGTATGAGGTAGCATCTACCTGTGTATCAGAATGACTGGACCAATCACAGGCCAGCATTGCAGTTTGGGCAAAAGGTGAAGCAGCAAAACAAATGTGGAAACGCTGAGAGATGTACTTAGTATTTTAATAGTACAGATTATGTTTTTGAAAAGGGGAAGGTGGCAGGAAAGTGTGTACCTTTGTGGATAGGAAAGATGTCTGTGCTTTTCTCTGAACTGGATCTAGAAAAGTTGGATTTCTCATTTTGGATTAAATGTACAGCAATCAGCTTGAAGTACTCAAGTTACACGTTGATGTACTCAAGTTCCACCTTTTCCCAAGCACTTTTAACAAGTTGTCCAGCGATAATGAATTGAAGAAATGCTCATTTTTCCTATATTAAAAGCCTAATATTACTGTCATAGTCCAAAGAATAAAAGAGAAAAGTTCTTTATAACAGTTACTTTTCATATGTTTTCTGCTTTGTAATGGAACAAAAGATTGTTTTTGCACTACCTGGCCAGAGAGAAACGAAATTTCGATTCACTGTACATTGAACACATATGGCAGAATTGACAATAAAGCTGACTTTGATCTTTGATCTTTGATCTTTGGTCTATGCATTTTTGCTTTTTGCAATAAAACAATAATTTAAGCAAAGAAGTGTATAATAGGATATGCTGTGGCAGCCCACGATATTATTGTATGAACTTTGATGATATAATATCATGATTTCAGTTATTGTCACATCCAACCACATCAAATTTGGCGTTTGTCACATGAAGCAACTAGATTGGGTTTTTTGAATCTTGTAAAGACGTTTCCATGTTGAGGTCAGTGTTTTGTTGCTGTGCTCTCTGTGTGACTTGTGATGATGATGATGTTGATGATGTCTTTAAGCTGAGGTGAGGTATCTGATCACTGGGATGTCATTACAAAGGAAATGAGCCCTGGTTAGTTGTGTGCTTCCTCCTGGTGTGAGCTTTTGTGACATAAATTTCCCTGTATTTCTCATCTCAGTGAATGGTTTGTTGCCATTACGCCTGTCAGAGTAATCCTGAAATAGCTCAGGTTATTGTTCTGAACACAGACCTGACCCACTTTGAGCCGTTAGCGAATCTCTTGCTGCAACAATTGTTTATTTCTGTGAGTGGTCGGACCTTCCTGCTTTTTGTTTGGTGTGGAGAGTGGTGGATGCTTTTAAAGTATGAAGCAAACACGCCAGTGGTGGAGGTGTTGGCTGCTCATGGCTTCATAGACCAGTAGAAATGATTGCGTGTCATCTTTGCTCCTCTTTGATTGGCTGCCTGAGCTGTCTTGACATGACTGACTTGACTGGAGGATATAAATAGCTGTTTGAATAGGATCACTGCCGAAGGTAAAGGGGGTGTATGGAGAGGGAAGTGGTGCCAGAAAAGATCGCAGTTGAGAAGAATGAAAAATAAAAATAAGATAATATGTTGTAGCCATAGACACATCTGTTCAGTCGGTCTCAAAATGACGGTACACTCTGAGAGCAAAGTAGATTATGGAATAACTGGAGAAGCACAGTATGATTTATTCATGGCTTGCTGATGCAGAAGGCCTCACTTCATGATGGAGTGTTGTATACAGAGGACAAAGCAAAAACATTGGAACTCGAAAAGCATAGCAGGTCTATAAGGGATCACTGGGTAGCAACAGTTAGCATCATCGCATAAACATGCAGTGGGTTGTGGGAGTTGCAACTGCTATCAGGCTCAGCATATTTTTTGTGTTTTAGCTTTAAGCCAAGTACGTGGTTTCTTGTAATCTTTTTTTTTTTTTTTTTTTTAAAGGTGTACAGCATAACATTTCTAGTGGAGTATCTGCCACCTGCTCACCTCCGTGTTATTGCTTTTACAATGTTCCACAGTATAGATTAAAGATTGTATAGAAGATTTTCCAAGGATACCCACAGCTCCCCAAGTAGAAATGCCTCCTCCTGCCTCCTTCTTACACTTACGTTGCTTGTTTATAGCCGGTGCATGTTCAGAATCGCTGTTACTGCTGTAACTATACTGTATGTTTTTAAATTATAAGCAGAGGTTTCTTATCCAGAAGTAATTTAGCAACCAACGCATCTGCTTCATTGCACGCCACTGCTAGAAGGAATCTCCAAGAATTACTGTACCTTAGTTTAGCTTTGCTCCTTTTCCCCTTCTCTTCTTCTTTAACGACCTCAAAAACTGACTTTCTTTTGCAAATACCTGGTAGTGGATTCTTGTTTACCATTGCAACAAACTTTAACTGCGAGGAAGCTGCAGTTGGAAAAAGCCACTAAAAACCGCTGCGTTGGTTTAGTAAACAGCGTCTTGTGTCTGTGAGAGGCGTACGTAAACCACGTAATCCCAGCGCACCAGCAAGTCAGTTACGCTAGCGTAGGGAGTTTGACAACCTAACAGCCAATAGATAACAAGGTAGCTTCGACTCTATTGGCTAATGTTTATCTGGCCCCACCACATCCACAGTTGATGGATTTTCATTTTTTTCTCTTTTTTTTTCGTCACCATAATTACAAGACTGCTGCATCTCTATAATGCTATCATTGACAATTTGGAACAAAACAAAAAAATCATCCATACATACATCCTTTAAAGGGATAAGCACACACCACACTGCATAACAGGGGAACTGCCTTCCTGGTGCGTAACAGGGATTCCCCTGTCAGCGTGGTGTGTGCTTCGGCTGTGTTTTTCCGCACTGAAAAATAGTTCCCACCCCAAAATGACCAAGTCAAGCTTTCCGTGTTGATTTGCACATTTATTTGCACTTGATATGAATGCGCACTACACAGAAAGTAATTGGGAAAAGCATCGAGCAAATTAATTCCTTTTGGCCGAAATCTTTCTCTGGCGACGTTAGACTCCAGTCTAACGCGGAGTAGCTGCAGCTACCGCTGCGGTCAGTGCTGACAGACTCGGACAATGGCTGGGTCACCAGGAAAACGCTTTCCACCACTTATTTTAGTCTCTGGACTGTGGGGAGATGCCCAAGTTTGACCTGGGGGTGGCATATCCCTTTAAGCCCATTGATCACAAGGGAGACAAACAAATTACAGCAGTACGCTACATTACAATTCAGATCTGTGGAAAGTCACCCCTATTCACAGAAGGAATTGTAGAATTTTTGAGTAATATAAACACCCGTAATTAATAATAATTAATAATTAATAATTAATTTGTACGGCTGGTTAGCTCAACTGGTAAGTCATGGACTTTCCCCCTGGAGGTTGTAGGTTCAAACCCCCCCTGGGCAATGAGCTAACCAGTGTGGGTCCTTGGGCAAGACCCTTCACGGTACTGCCCCCCGGGCGCCGAAAAAAAAAAAGATGGCTGCTCTCTGCTCCTGAAAAAGGATGGGTCAAATGCAGAAGTCAAATTTCTCCCGTGTGTCACTGTGTGTCATTGTGTGTGAGACCAATAAAGGCTAAAAGCCCAATCTTAATCTTAATCTTAATAAATACTATTTGGATATGTTTAATGTCATGCCATGGAACATTCCAGGGAAAGCAATAACATCTCCATGGAGATAAGCAGAAAAGTTGCACAGTGCACCTTATTAAAGAAAAAAAAAATTAAACATTTATTTTTTAACAAGCATTTGAAGTCGAACACTCTTTATACTACTTTATACTAGGGATGGGGCCGATCCGATCCGGTATCGGGTTCCGATACCAACGTACTTAACGGATCGGAAATTCCGATCCAACCTGCGAAAATTTCCGATCCATGAGACATGTCTGTACATTATCTGCTGAAATGACTCCACAAGTGATTCCCTGTCGCCTGCTCTGCTCCTGCTGCAAAATACTTTTTACTAGAAACACCTCAAAGCAAGACTGCAATGTGCAATGTTTGCAAAGCCGTTCTTTATCAGAGACTGCGCTAGCGCTACCTGAACCGAGTGTCAACAAGTTACCTGAGAAGCTAAAAAGAGTTCCAGATCTGAGCTTTACTACAGATATTTGGACATCGGATGTCTGCCCATTGTCACTGATAAGCCTTACTGTGCACTGGGTTGACCGCAATTCACACAGGCTTTGTTGTGCAGCGCTCCAGGTAAAAAAAAGTGCAGATGTTAAACCACGGGGAGATCCCGCTAGAAAAAGTGCATGTACACTGCCTGACAAAAGTATTAGGACGATCGTCCTAGTCTAGTCCTGGTTTAGTCCTGAGTTAGACCTACACTGTGATGAGTCCCCATTTTTGCAATAATATGCCTTTACACATGATGAAATTTGCTTTAATATATCAATAAATTGCTTTGTTATTACCAGTACGTCTTGTTATCATTATTTATGAAAGTTCAGAAATACACAATCGTCCTAATACTTTTGTCAGGCAGTGTAATTCTGCGGGACAATGCAAAACCTATACTTACCTCAAGTTGCCTTTTGGGACTCGCATGAAAACATTTGTTCATATCATAGGCCTACTTGCCTGTAGAGATGAGTTTATTTGTAGTTAAACAATAATGATGATATATTGAAAACAAACAGTTTTGGTATCGGAATAGTATCGGCATCGGCCGATATCCAAATTCAGGTATCGGGATCGGATCGGAAGTGAAAAAATGTGGATCGGTGCATCCCTACTTTATACACCCGCAATATTAGAGTTTCATCTCTTTAAAGCTGTTATGCTAGTTTTGTCTTCTGTCAGGGATGAGCAGAGCCATGTGAAATTGTGTATAAAATGTAAATGAAAGTTTAGTTGAGTCAAAACCAGATCCACCAGCGTACCATGTCCACAAATACCAGATTGTTTATAGAAATGCAGAGTTCTCATGTGGGACCTGTATTATCAGAGTTTGATAAGCCCCACTATTAAAGGCTCAGAGAGCATGTGCTGTCGAGGCGTGCCAGTCACATTCCTGCAGACATTCTTCAGCTGCCCGCTCACTCTCATACTCCACAACACTCAAATATTGCGCAATATTCAGCATGGCATGTCCTGTCATCAGCCTGCATAGAAGCACACTACCTCTGTAAATGATAGCATAGTTGATTCCAAACATATGGCCTGCTGCTTTGTCACTGAAAGATTAACAAGCACTATTAAGTGTTTGACCAGACTGTACAAACTGGGGTCTATGTGATGGCTTTAGCCAGCTCCCCTCTCTGCTGTACTGCTGCTGTCTGTGTACAAGTACCTGTGTAATGCTATAGAATAGGGACTTTGATGTAACACTAATGGCCTCATTGTCTGGCTCAGTGTAAGGTGTTTTCAAAGAAAAATTGTGTCCAGGTTCTGACCTCCATCTCATCCTTCTTTCTTTTTGTCTTTACAGACGGTTGATGATGATGCAATGGCAGCGTGAATGAAGCTTGGCGTGGGGAGAGCTGAACGATGCCCAAAGGTGGGGGTTCTAAAACCCCACAACTGGACCACTTCCCACTCGGCACCGACATGGTGGAGAAGCAGGGTGGGAAGAAGGTAAGATCAATTCTAAGCTGCTTTTGTGACTGCACAACCACCTGAACATTCTCATGAATAAATACAAACTAAAGAGGGTCTATAGTTACTCCAGTACTTATTGTCTGGACTGCAAATCTACATCAAGTACCATGGAAATCCTGCTTTTGTGATGCTGTGTTAAACTAGATTTTTTTTTTTTTCCAATTTTTATTTTAAAAAAATCAAATGGCAATGGAAACAAGACTCTTAAGACATGTAATGTTGTTGTTGTTTTTTTCTTTGAATGCAAGTGCATAGTAGGGAACATGTTTTTTTTTTTTTTTTAGCATTTATCAAATTATTGGAATTGTAAGCTTGAGTGTTTTTTTTGTAAGTAAGTAATTCATAGTTGAAATAAGACTTTATTGATCTCACATAGGAGAAATTCACTTGCCACATTAGCTCCAGGCAGTTTAGTGCAAAACAAAGTTTGAACAAGAAAGTGCATGCAGACAAGATAAGTAATAATAATAAAATAAGTAAATAAGAGAGTATAGAAATAAAATTGGACGTTTGGACTATATAGTAGATAGGGGTGTGCAAAATACTCGTCATGACAATGCATCGCAATACTAACTTTCACAATATACTGCATCGATTCTTGATGCCAAAAATCGATTATTATTCATTAATAATTTATTAATTATTATTTTTATTTTATTTATTTTTTATAAATCCTATGCACCTTTTTCTTTGTGAAAGGGTATTGTTTGTTATGATGGTAGCTACCTCCAAAATGGCAAATGTTTGAACATCATTTTTTGTTTTAAAAAAAAATCCTATGCACATCCTATGCACTTTTTTTGTTATTGGTTTGGTTTATTTGTTTTTGTTATTCAATAAATTCAGTTATGAATTGAGTTGCTCAGAGTTATGTATTGAAGACACTACCCAGATACACAGCCACTGATATTTAAGTTATCGTCTTTTTTTTGGTACATTTTCACTGAAGTATGTCGAATATATTGCAATGCATCGCAATAATTCAAGTACCGTGATGCATCGTGATTCGAATTGAATCGTGGCTTCTTTGCCAATACCCACCCTTAATTGTAGAGTTATACAGTCTGATGGCGGTGGGGATGAAGAATCTGCGGTAGCGCTCCTTCTTTCACTGGGGGTGCCTCAGTCGGCTGCTGAAGGAGCCGCTCAGCTCCTCTACAGTCCGGTCCAGAGGGTGAGAGGTGTTGTCCATGATGAGAATTGAAAGTGATGTGTAAAGTCTTGAGTCTAAGACGTTGGTATACAACAGTGCCATTAACACCCATGTAATCTTTTAGCTAAATTAAATACCATCAGAGTTTGTAGCTTGTGTAGGTAGTGCCCTTTAAATCTCCACAGGTACACTCTTGTAGATTATAGTAGAGCGTGGAGCCGGCGCAGCTTGATGATGTCACGTGTTTGCTAACTGCTGGCAGCTTCACCATGAGGCACAGGGAGCAGAGGTAGGCTTTATACAGGCCTGGATTTACAGCACTCTGCACAGGATTGCATCAGACACAGAGGGCGGGAGCGAATGGAGCTTGGGAGTGGGTGGAAAACAGAGGGAGCCGAAAAAGAGCAGGCATTGCTAGGAGACCACCGGACTGACGGATTTATACAAGGAGAGGGCTATTGCTTTCTATAAATTCAAATCTGCATAGACCACGTAGACTTTAATGTGATTTTCAAGCCAAAATACCTTTACTACGGTTGCGGCTGGAGTACACATTTGTGCTGCATGCCTTTTCAATGATTATCAGTGTGTTTCAGTGAGGTTAAGCTGTTTTTTACAAACAGGAAGAGAGAAGTGTAGCTGGCAATGTGGCAGTGTACTGTAGGATGACATCATGGTCTTATGACTGGGGCAGGGCAGGGGGAGGAGTTCAGAGTCCACACACATAATAGAAAAGCAGCTACCCCGAGGCAGGACACAGATGAGAAGAAGAGGTCACAAGACACATGCAGGCAGAGAAGTGATATTATTACCTACTTGGGCTTAGACAAGAGAACACGCTGTTAATGTTGAATACAGACTTTTTTAGTATTGTCTAATTACAGTGCAAATGCTACAGATTATAAAATATTATGTTCCCCAAAAGTCATTTCGGTTCTCAAGTGTTTATGTATTTTGTGGTATAGTAAGGACTGTGAACGTATGATGCAATGCCAATATAGATCTCTCAATAACAACTCTGCAATGACAACAACAACTTTGAATCTAGATATGCACTGGTCCATTATCCATTTACAATGTCTGTTACAGTATATTTAATTAACATCAACCTGTCCCAGGACTACTGGTGGAAATTTGCATTTCCTATAACCTGGCACCATGCATCTTTCTTTTGTTTATTTCAAAGGTCAATGAAATGTTGTGCACTGTCCCTGTGCAAATAAATAAACCATACCATAAATTGTATAATGTACTGATTTTCATAATAAGCATTACAGAACTGAAGTTAAAAAATATATATATTTCCAGCTACAGAAAACATCACCATAAACAACAATATTGATGACAGTTTTTCCACCAAACCATTAACTCTCAAAAAGCATGATAATTCTAGGAACACTTTATAGATATTGTACAGAAAACATCAGCTGCAATTATTTAGTCTGAAAAGTATTCTAAAATAGTAATTCAAGACCAATACTTTTATTTACTTCTACCATATTACTAGGACTAGTTACATAATATTTGTTGAGTAAGGCATTCTAACAGTTAGCCTGAACAGAGGGATCCCAAACGCTGAAGTATTCACATCTGTTGTTTCGCCGATGGACTGGTGATTGTTTCCAGCAGTTGTAGACCACAGAGTCAAACCGGCGTCAGGAATCCAGGAGGAACTGTGTGGAAAAGTTTCCTCCGCAAAGCCCATAATAACAAAAGCACTTTTAAAAGCCCCAAGCGCAGGAGGTGGTCACATGCACATAATGAGCTAATCATTTCTGGCTCTGGTTGCGTTTCAGCAAAGGTTTCTTTATTAATTACACAGTTTAAGGATTCCTCTTAAAGTACAAGTGTCTCTTTTTGCAGGATAAAGTGTTGTCAAACAAGACTCCCAAATTGGATCGCAGCGATGTGGTCAAAGAGATGAAAGAAAAAGCCCCTAAAAGGAAGTTACCTTTCACAACAGGAGCAAATGGAGACCAGAAAGATTCAGATTCAGGTAAGACAAAATATCGATTCTAACCTTACTTTTAAATGTGGGGGAATTGTTACCCTGCACCCTCTCAGCCTAACAGGAAGTAGCTGATGTATTGTTCCAAAAAGGGGGCGGAGCTCTGTGAAGCTAACTGGCTTTAGCATGGCTTCAGGCTGACTGTTTGGGGATTTGGTGCTCTAAAGAAAGACCCAAAGAAGATATCTTAATCATAATGTGTAGGCTTATTATGATGGATTATGTCTAGGAAATGGGGCTGAGTGCCCCTGGATTTGGTAAGAACTTTTTTTTTATTATTGTTTAACTTAAAGGTCTGGTGTTGTGAACTAAAAGTAGTCTTGTACATCAGCAACTTGTCTCTTGATTTTTGTTAAATAACATTATTGTGTGCGCAAGGCCAAGTCTTTCTTAAGTGAAGCACAGTCTATTCAGCCAAGGGTCCTGTGTCTCGGATTAGTTTAGTTTGAATTTTTCAGGAGATGTACAAAGGTTGTAATGGAGTCAGAAGTTGTGGTCCTGTGACAATTTTCTGTACAAGTTTTTTCTTCAGTAAGAGGCAGTATTGCATTTGTTTTTGTTTCCCCTTGGAGTGCTTCACTGATGGTAGTTTTAGCATAGTACATTTAATAGTGCGTGAAAAGTCCCTCAGTCGTCCACGTACATTTAATAGTATTCTTTTAACTGGATACAGTATGTTTACGGTTGCATGAAGCCCAACCATGTGGTCAGCCCCATCCCCCTCACTCCAGTGGAGATGTGAACTTTCTTGTCAGCAACAATGGGAATACGGTCATTAGTATGCTAATAACCCAGACAGCTATTTGCTGTGGCTCAGGCTTCTCACTTTCACTGTATTTGCCAGAATTGTAGTTTACATGGAAACACAATACTAGCTAAACCAAAATTTTAACTGCAGTATTTTTAAATTTCTCCTACTCTATTGTAAGCCATTTTCTTTAGTTGCAGTAAATATCTTTTGATTGTTAAAGAACCTGCAGCTCACAAAATTAACAAATATTTACCTTGTATCTTTATGTGAAAATAGCTGACCTTTGGCCTCTGTGTTTAGTGTTATAATTTCTAAATGCTAATAATATGAAGCAACGGCATTAGCGACCATGTCTTCTACTGACCTACTTATCAGCTGTCTCTGTCCCGGCCCAACCTTCTAAAGCAATTTCCATAGAATCGCAGCCAGTACTCGTCTGCCCTGTTCATCTTGTTCATGTCTTTGCGAGCCTTTGACAGAGCATCCAGCTAGCCACTTCCTGTGTCTTCTGCCTCAGCTTCCTGTTTATGTTCTTTTATGAAACGCAACACTGTTGAGCCTAATCTGCCATGGACACCTGTATCACCTGGATGGGCTGGTTTGGGTGGTTGTACTTGTCAGGCTTTTGGCAACTGACAAGTATAACAGGTGGCTAACCCTGTAATGTTGTCTGTGCCGTTTTAAATGGTGGTTGTATTGTATGTTGACATTGATGTTTGATGTGGTCCACTCCCATGACAGCCTTTTCATAAAGGGTCTATTCCTGGCTAGCTCAATTTTCTTTATTATTTCATCTTTGTTTGGCGTGGTTCAAGCATTAAGGCGAGTAAGGTTTCATCCCTGTCTGTATGCTAAGCAATATCATTTTACTGAGACACAAAGGCGCTAGCTGCCTGGCTAAAATAGACTTTCAAAAAGATGGAAAAGGCATACTGACATTTGCTCATACTCGTATATTTTTACCTCCCTCAGCTATTCTGAGAATCCCTTATATAATTTTAATTTGCCTTAAGATGACTATGACCTCTTGACTCTGTCAGAGCTCCAGTCTTTTGGCCATTGCTCAATCTTCATCTTTGTGGGTTTTGCCTTGTGTGCAAGTTAGTCACGGCCCTCCTGTTAGTGCAATGATTAGAGAAATAATAGTATTTGGGTTGTTAGAGTGTAAACACACCAGAGAAGCTGGCGTAGCACTTTCTCAGTTCTGGGGCTCAAATACATGTTTGGACTCTTTTTGTGGTTCCTGCTGTTAAAGTTTTAGCAGCAGGAATGTGTCTAAATGGCAAATGCAGCGGAGAACGTGAGAAGTATCAAAGAGGGGTGGGGGTACATTAGCTGTAAGTGCTCACAGATGTTACTGAAAGTTCATCAGTTCTACTTGGACCAGGAAAAATCTTTTCCTGGAAAACTTTTACCCACCGGAAGCTCTGTCTGCCATCTTTCTGTCTCACTGTATTTACTGTGTCTCTAGCCTTGAGTGCTGGGTCTGTCTCTCTGGCCTTTCGGTGCATCCTATGTCTGCTCCAGTTTCTGCTCTGCTGCAGTCTGGCTCTGCTGGTATTGCACACTCGTGGAGCTCTACCCTCTGAGGGTCATCAGATGGTATTTTGCCACTGAAAATAATTGCTGGGTGTGTCCTTGTGGAGCAGCTGCTTTTGTCCAGTAGCCTCATGTCTCCATGCAGCCTGCCAGTCAGGCATGTGGTGACCTTGGTGAGGCCATGTTGAAATGAAATGTACACCGACTGTTTCGCAATAACTGCTGCCCTGCCAAGTCACACCTTCTCCCCCTTGAACTGCACCGACTGACCCTAATGGAGGTATTTGTGCTCCTCGTTTAGTGATTCTTAGAAATATGCCCCACTTATGTAATATTACAAAATGTTGCTGCTGGAATAGCAGAGAAAGAATCTAAATAACCATTTAAATATACAACAAACCATGTGCCATTGAAAGAAGAAATTGTTGACTCTTATCTGAGTGCATCTTGTGTCTACAGAGAAACCAGGTCCCGAGCGGAAGCGCATTAAAAAGGAGCCCAGCACCCGGAAGGCGGGCCTGCCGTTTGGAATGGGGATGCCAGGGATCCGGGTCGGGTACCCCCTCTCCGAGCGGCAGCAGGTGGCCCTGCTCATGCAAATGACAGCGGAGGAGTCCGTCAACAGCCCAGGTGCGTGCTTAACAAAACTGCCACGTCTTCAGAGGATGGGGGCTATGAGAGAGCAGTTGTGTTAAAACACACCATTCAAAACCAATAGAATCGTTAAATTAAGCAATTAAGATATTAAAGTATGGAATTGAGATTCAAGTATCTTATTTATTAAAATAAAGGTCTTACATTTGGTATTACAGTTACCTACGAACAATTTAACAATGTAATCGTCATAGACAATATTTAGAGATGGTCTATTGTTACAAAAAATGCTACAGCATTAACTGTAACTAAGTACTTTTTAAACTGTGTATTGTTGATAGTGTACATTATTTATGTGAATAACAAACCATTTATCTATGCATGTGTGCCAAATGCTGCTGTAATAAGTGCAGGATTTTTCAAATGTTATTTTAAACAATAACTCTCAAACTCGATCATGAAGATGTAATTAGTGCTTAGAGTTAATCTTACAAATTGGATCAAGCACGCTGAAGGGTCCAGGCCTGATGCTAAATAATAGTATTATACTGCCCCCATGTGGCTGAAACCCATTGTTGCTATCAGTTTGAAGTTAAAAAGGTTCTAACAGGAACTAATGTGGTTGTGTTTGTGTGTTTTGTTTTGTTTTGTGTTTTTTTTAGACACAACACCAAAGCACCCGTCACAGTCCAGTCTGGGTCAAAAGGGAACGCCAAACTCTGCTTCTAAAACCAAAGACAAAGTGAATAAACGAAATGAGAGAGGAGAGACGAGGTTACACCGAGCAGCGATACGAGGGGAGGCACGGCGGATTAAGGAGCTCATCAGTGAAGGAGCTGATGTGAATGTAAAAGACTTTGCAGGTGAGACACTGCTCCCCACCTCAGAGTGTAAAATAATGGTGTAATATAACACAATGACTTCTTTAACACTTGTTCCTGTGCTCAGGCTGGACTGCATTGCATGAGGCGTGTAACAGGGGCTACTATGATGTGGCCAAGCAGCTGCTGGCAGCCGGGGCAGAGGTCAACACCAAGGGACTGGATGATGACACGCCACTTCATGATGCCTCCAACAATGGACATTTCAAGGTACACTATTTATACTATACTTTGAGTAAACAAGCTTGTCAGTCTACTAATATAAGATGCTCTTCTTGTATTCAGGTGGTGAAGCTACTTTTACGGTATGGGGCAGACCCACGTCAGAGCAACAGGAGACGGGAAACTCCGCTCAAGGTTGCAAACTCTCCTACCATGCTGAACCTGTTGCTGGGCAAAGGCACTTACACGTCGAGTGAAGAGAGTTCATCTGGTATGTAAACTGTTCTCAGTGGTGTTAAACCAGTTCATCTGTTGTCATTATTATTGGAATATTGCATAACTTTTTGGGCATAGCATGATAGTTATTCAATTTTATGTACACAGTAGCGCCAATTGGCTAACTATTATTTCATTCATTAACCATTGCATTTATATAGTGCCTTTCAAGACACCCTAAGCACTTTACAGTTCATTGTTCATTCACTCCACACTTGGTGATGGTCAGCTACTATTGTAGCCACAGCTGCCCTGTGCAGACCGACTGAAGCAAGGCTGCCAATCTGTGCCATCGGCCCCTCTGATCACCAGCACTCACGCACACTCCACTTTCATACTAGGCAGTGCAATTGAAGTGTCTTCCCTAAGGACACAACAACAGTTTTTGCCACTAGTATTCCCAGCGGCCACCCATCCAAGTACTAACCCAGCCCAGCCTTGCTTAGACGCGATCGGGCTTTAACAAGCTGTTATGGCCATACTTGTAGCATCATGAAGTGCTTTATAGAGACCAACAGATGTGAGCAACTTTAACTTTACTTTATTAGTTTTCTGTGTTATTGTTACAGAATCCTCAGAAGAAGAGGAAGACGCTCCTTCGTTTGCCCCCTCCAGCTCCGTGGACGGCAACAACACAGACTCTGAGTTTGAGAAAGGCCTGAAGTTAAAAGGCAAAAATGCAGACCCTCCTAAATCTGCCGTCACACCCGTCAAAGATGAATACGAATTTGACGAGGACGATGAGGAGGAACGAGTCCCGCCTGTTGACGACAAACACTTATTAAAAAAGGACTTCCGTAAGGACACTGTCGCCAAGGCCAACAGCTTCATTTCCATACCTAAAATGGAGGTCAAAACCTATTCCAAAAGCAACTCGCTCACACCAAAGAAACCTGTCAGGCGGATCATCTCTGACAGTAACAGTTCAGATGAGGACGACAGGACATTGTGTTTCACGTCAACATCAACGCCGCGGCAACAGACCCAGCAAACAAATGCCAAGACCAGAGACTCTAGTAGTTTGAGCTCGAAACAACAAAAAGACAAGAGCAAAGTCAAAAAGAAGCGAAAGAAGGAGAGCAAAAATAATGTCAGTAAAGAAGTTCGATTTGGCAAAGTTAATGACAAATTCTGCACTTCCGATTCAGATTGTGAGGACATAGAGAGCGAAGACGACAAGGGCTCGAACAGTATTAAGGACTCTTCTACAACAAAAGACTCCTCATCACATGTAAACTCTCAAAAACAAACACAGTCATTAGCAGAACAGCACCCCAAACAGTGGCGGACGGATGGCTGGAAAACTGTGTCCTCTCCAACATGGTCCGACGTTAGCTCTCTTTCAGATTCAGTCAGAACCAGATTATCCAGTGAATCAGACTACTCCTCTGCAGACTCAAGTGTAGAGTCAATAAAACACCCTAAGAGGAAAGCGCAAGAAAACAAAAAGAAAAACAGCTCACACAGTAATACAGTAGATAAGAAAAATTCAGACCTCTTCAAAAATGCAGACAGCATGGCTTCCAAAATGGACGGAGACGGAAAAGTTGTAAAAAAGCATAAAGTTAAACACAAACACAAAGCCAAGGAGAAAGAGAAATCTCAGAGCGTAGTGCTTAATCAAGACATGAATGAAAAATTTGTAAAAAGCTACTCGTTTGATTTTGAAGATTCGAGAAAAAATTCAGTTGGAGATTCTGAATCTGCGACTGAGGGCAAAATCAAGTTAAAACATGAAAAAGACCATTCAAAAAAGGAAGATAGACTATCAAAAAGTAAGTCTGATGATAAAGACTGGACAACAAGTAAAGAGCTCCACAGAACATTAAAGGAAGACAAAAACAAGAAAACAAAGGATTCTGTCAAGGAGAAGACCATTAAGGAGGAGAAAATGATAAAATGTGAAAAAGAGAGAAATGTCAAGGAGAAGGAGAAACCAAAGGAGGACAAACAAAAAGCTCACAAAGAGGACAAGAAGAAAAAGTCAAAGGAGAAATCATCTTCCAAAGCAGAAAGGAAGGGTGACCAGAAGGAGGAGAAACATCTCAAAGTGGACAAGGAGAAAACCAGCAAGGAAGACAAATCTAAAAAGGACAAAACAACAAAGGAAGAGCCAGATTATGAGGGCTACGATATCAACAACCGCTTTCTCAACATGGACGACTCAAAACTCAGCGCCTCCGATGACCACCATGATCGGTGGGGGTCTGAAATGTCCTCTGACTCCTCCCTCTATGATGATAGCTGGGACGCGCCTGTGAAAGAGTACAAAGAGTATAAGGCCAACAACTCCGTCAAACTGATAGTAGAGACGGTGAAAGAGGAGACCAGGAGGAAGGATGGCAAGGTTAAGGATAAAAAGTCTGACCACAATGAAAAGCGGTCAGAGGATAAGGCGACATTTAAAAAGAAAGATAAAGACTCAGAGAAAAACAATGAGAAGAAAAAGGATTGGACGGAAAAACAAAAGCTAAACTCAAGCCACTCTGAAAAGGATAAAAAGAGAAAGGAGTCAACAGATATTGTCAAAAAGGAGTCGTTGGATAATAACAGAGAACGCAAAGATTCATACGAGTTCACAAAGGAGCGGAAAGATGTCAAAATTAAACAAGAGAGCCACGACTACAGCAACGACGCTTTCTTTAAGGACTTGGATGCTGTCAGTAAATCCTGCGATGTCAGAGAACGAAATCATTCTGGGAAGGAGAAAGATAAGAAGGGTGATATCGTGGAGAAGCGGGAAAAGAAAGCTGACAAGCATAAAACAAAAGATCCAGAAAAGGACAAATCTGAGAAAAGCGTTATTGAAAAAGGGGTGAAGGAAAAGGATGGGGAGCGGGTAACTAAGGAGAAGAAGGAGGCAGTCAAAGACAAACATAAAGAGTCACACAGCAAAGATCGCAAAATGTCATCTGAGCAGGTCAAGAAAGAAAAGGTCTCCCAGGAAAAACACACAGAGAGGGAGAAGGATTTCCAAGAGGTCAAAAAGGAGGAGCGCAAACAAGAGAAAAGCAAAACATGGTATAAAATCGCAGATATATTTACAGATGAAAGTGATGATGATGAGGATAGTTACAACGGAGGAGTGGCTCTGGACCGGAAAGATTCCACGTCCGATCCTGATGAGATAGATCACTTCACTTCGGACAAAATCAGAAAATCTGCAGACGTCAAACATAATACAGAAAAAGTGAAGGATCACAAGGACAAAAAGAAGGAAAAAGGTACTTTTGACACCGGTAAAGAAAGAAAGGGCTCACTGGAGAAACATAATAAAGACAAAAAGGATACTGTTGACGTCAAACACAAAGACAGAAAAGATCGCATGTCGGTGGACTCCAACCAGGACAAGAAAAACAAGCAGAAATTGTTGGACAAAAGGGATACAAGTGAGGAGAAGATAAAAAGTAAATATAAAGACAAGCTTGACCATTCAAAGGAGAGGAAGGCATCAAAAGGCAGCGGTGAAAATGAAAAGTCCCTATTAGAAAAACTAGAGGAGGAAGCTATGAATGACTACAAGGATGACTCCAATGATAAAAACAGTGAGATCTCCTCTGATAGCTTTACAGATCGTGGTCACGAGCCAATCCTGGCAAGCTATTATGACTCTCTAGGCCTGAATGACCTGTCTGATGATCGCAGAGATTCCCTGTCCATATCCACGCCACAGGACAAATTTAGGGAAAAGGAGAGACATAGACACTCTTCGTCCTCCTCCTCTAAGAAAAGTCACGACAAAGACAAAGAAAAGGTCAAAAAAGACAAAGGAGACAAACGGGACAAAACCGAGGAGATCAGAGAGTCATACAGCCGCAGGGAGAGTTTGCCCTTTGAGAAGGAGCCAATGCCTCTAGAGGCTGACCCGTATACATTTCCATATGGAGGGAAAGGAGATGGGGAGGATGATTTTGATAAAACGCTTGAGTTTGAAAAAGAAATGTCCAAAAAAGATAAAGAAAAATCCTCAGTCATCAATGACCGCATAAAGGACAAGAAAAAGAAGGAAAAGCACAAGGAGAAAATGAAGGAGGAGAAAAATAAATATATTGATGGGTTTGGGTCGTTTAAACACTCCAAAGAGGACATCAAGGTGGGATTAAAAGACAGCCCTCAACTCACAGTCCTGAAGGAGAGGTCAAAGGAGGATAGTCCCAAATATGACATGAAAAAAGACAGAAATAGAGAGAATGTGGACAAAGACAATCGACTGGACCATAGTAAGTCCAAGTCTAAAGAGGAGACTGAAAAGCTGGCCCCCTCCAAAGACACAGCAGCACGTAAAGACAATAGGCCACGGGAAAAACTGCTGGTCGATGGTGATCGTCAAATGACGAGTTTTGGCCAAATGTTGAGTTTGAAAGATCAGGAGATCGAAGAGCGCCACAAGAGGCATAAAGAGAGGATGAAGCAGATGGAGAGGCTCAGGCCCAAAACAGGAGACCCCAAACTCAAGGACAAAATAAAGTCCACAGAGGAGGTCAGGAAGAGCCGCACTGAACTGACCAAGAAGTCCAACAGTGTGGAGTCTGGCCTGAAAGAGAAGAAGCTGAAAGATGTCAGCAGCATCCCAGCTCAGATGATGTCCCCAGGCAGAAAGTTCCAGCCAGACACTCAAAATTCAAAAGACTGGCTCACAGGACATCAGATGAAAGAGAACCTCCCTGCTTCTCCCCGGCCCGACCAGAACCGTCCAACTGGGGTACCAACTCCCACCTCTGTGATCTCCTGCCCCAGCTATGAAGAAGTCATGCAGACTCCTCGCACACCCTCATGTAGTGCTGAAGACTACCCTGACATCATGTTGGATGGGCTGGAGTGCCACAACTCATCGGCCATGACCATGTCCATGATTGCCTGCTCACCAACCTTCTTTGAAAGGTAAGTATCAAGTATGTTAATTATATTTATTGACATTTGGGGTTTAAAATAACTAATGTTTTTTTCTTGTTTCCCAGCAGGTATTCAAACTCCCAGAGCTTCCCAGAAGGCACCTGTCCAACTCCTGCTAAGAACCTGCAGCTACCCCTGGTGAGCCGCTCCAAGGCCTCTGATGTGCGGAGGCCTTTGGAGGATGAGTTCAAAGCTGAGGCAGACAAGTTTCTCCAGCAGAGTGATGCAGGGGGGGACTATGACCCCACCTCTCAGTCTCTGGAGGACAAGAAGGGCTCTCTGGACAGATTGGAGTGTGTGTCCCCTCCCTACTTCTCCCCCATGAGGCTGCTGTCGCCCCGCCGGGAGCCTGGCCACTCTATGCCCGATGTGGCAGCTCCTGGCCTGGCTGGAGCAGAGAGCAGTGACCATATGGCTGACAGTGTATTCAGCAGCTACCTGCCTAAACCCTCCACCCCAGTGCACCGGCCAGACCCCCAAGAGCCCTGCATTGACATTGTTGCCCCTCCCACTCCTGCTCCTGCCGCTTTGCCTCCTCTTGACATAGATGACATCTCTGAGCCGCACCACAGTGAACCCAACATGGTGCTGTCGGACCTCCCACCTGCCACTGATCCTGTGCATGTGGAGGAGGAAGAGGAAGAGGAGGAGGAGGAGGAGGAGGAGGAAGATGACAGAGTAGACTCTGACCACTGTGCACTGGAGGAAGCCGAGCCACCCAGAGAACCTTGCTCCTACTCTCCTCATATGGAGGACCCTCTTAGGAAGGGCTGGTCCGCAGAGTCACCCATCCTCCATGAGCCAGAGGTACAGCCCATCTCCCCTGCTCAGCCCACAGACGACCATGACGAGAACTGCTATGAGCACAACACGGGTTGGAACACAGACATGGACCTAAAATCTCCTCATATGAACTATGGAGAGATTGCAGCAGCAGTTTCTAAAATAACCAGCCCGTACTCCCACTCTCATTCAGATAATGAGATGCAGCACATATCTGGTCACCCCGCTGTCAGTTCTCCGTACGCATGGAACAGGTGGCATAAAGAAGACCAGGACTATGATGAGCAGAAGGAGGCTGTGGCAGAGATCCCATCACCAGAGAGACCAGACTCTGGGATGGACGATGAAGTTCACTATTTAAACACCTCGTCATCCTCAAATCGTCTGGAGGCCTTTTTCCCGGATTGCAATAAGTCACATCAGATCGATACAGTAGAGCCTGCATGTGTGGAGCCCGAACCCAGACAACCCGCTCACATTTACACTGCTACAGAGGAGCACATGCATCCAGCTCCCACTGTGGCCCCTGAGCCTGTTGTCCCATGGGCCGACCCCTTCTCTGCTGAAGCGGATGAGCTTGACGATCTTGGCCCTTTCTCTCTACCGGACCTCCCACTCCCAGACAAAGCAGTGGAGCCTGAAGCTCACGAAGCCGAACTGTCTGAACAGAAGTCAGTTCCATCTCAGATCAGACATATGGTCACAGACAGAGAAGACCCAGATGTGATGGAGGTGGATTCCCTGGGCCTCTCCACTCCATGTCCACCTCCGGAGCTAGGTTTACGGGAACCTACATCGCTAGGTGTACGGGAATCTACAGCACAGGACTTGGTAGTCCCATCACCACATGCCACTTTCCAGCCCGAGCTGGAGCCAGAGCCTCAGAGCGTGCCATACGGTCCCCCTGAGGACTCGGACACTAGCTTGCTGTACACATCTGTAAAACCAGACTCTGTTTCACAACCTCATGTTCAGATCCACGCTCTCGACTCTCTGCACATGCCCCCAGATTCATTGTCTGCTCTGAAGCCGGACACTCCGGAGGAGAAGCATGAGCCTGCAGTCGAACCACTCACTACATGCACTCCTCTGCCACCTCCTGTGCCAGTGACCCTCCCCAGCCCCGTGGACCTCCCAATCACTCAGGACACCACACCTAAGCTGCCAGCTGTAAGTCTCACCCCACTGTCCACGCTTGTAGATATCCCCAAAAAGGACGAAATCCCTCAGAGGATGACCCGCAACCGCGCCAAGAATAATCCCACTGCTGTGGCCCCTCCTACCTCCAGCATACTGACCTCATCAGCCTCTCTCACCTCCACAAATGCCAATCCTGTCGTGAGCATCAACCACTTACCTACCAGGACCCCGACTCCCACCTCAGCGTCTTCCTTCTCTCTAAAGAAAGACAAAGACTCAGATCCACGCATCGCCTCCACTGCCCCGACTTTAACAGCATCTCCGACAGTGGTGCTCAGTAAAACCCCAAAAGGTCGCCCCACCCCAGTGGAAGATGACGACACTCAAACACAGCACCCGCGAAAGAGGAAGTTTGCCAGGACAGCAGGACAGCAGGTGCAAGTTCAGCTTGTGAATACAGCCATGAAACAAACCAGGGAGATGATCCAGCAGACATTGGCTGTTGTTGTCAATGCCATTAAACTGGATGACATTGAGCCCTACCACAGCGACCGTTCCAATCCTTACTTTGAGTACCTCCAAATCAGGAAGAAGATTGAGGAAAAGCGGAAAATCCTGTGCTACATCACACCACAGGCTCCTCAGTGTTATGCTGAGTATGTGACCTACACTGGCTCCTACCTGCTGGACGGCAAACCCCTCAGCAAGCTTCACATTCCTGTGGTAAGTGAATGTATATTCAAATATTCTGTTATAGATTTAATTTAAATCAGGGGTGTCCAAACTTTTTTCATTAAGGGCTACATATCTAAACACAGACAAATCAGAGGGCCGATCGAAGGCCATAGACTGGTGCTTAGTACAGTGAATAATTGAAATATGATGTGTAACACATCACACAGTCCTTTATTCATGTTAAGATCCTCAAAACCACACAATAAATATTTAAATATTGTCTTATCAACGTAGACTTCCAAAAAACTGGAAGCCTGAGGGCCAAGAAAAATTTGTCTGAGGGCCGCATTTGGCCATAGTTTGGACATGCCTGATTTAAATGGTATATATCTGAATTTTTTTATTTATTTATTTATTTTTTTCAGATTGCTCCACCTCCATCGCTATCAGAGCCACTGAAAGAACTTTTTCGACAACAGGAGGCTGTGAGAGGAAAGCTCAGGTTGCAGCACAGCATAGAGCGGGTATGTCTCCCTCAGTAGTATAAAGTGTTGGTAATTTTTTATCCAGATGTTAATGCTGCTTTCTTATTGTGTTTACAGGAAAAGCTGATTGTGTCATGTGAGCAGGAAGTGCTGAGGGTCCACTGCAGAGCGGCCAGAACAATAGCCAATCAGGCTGTTCCATTCAGTGCCTGTACTATGCTTTTGGACTCTGAAGTCTACAATATGCCATCAGAGAGCCAGGTAGGAAAATTACCTGGTCATTTAAAATCTCTTTCTGTGTTACAGCAATGATTGTAACTTTGTATTTGTGTTTTTAGGGGGATGAAAACAAGTCAGTGAGGGATCGGTTTAATGCTCGGCAGTTCATTTCATGGATCCAGGATGTGGATGATAAATATGACCGCATGAAGGTCAGTACTAAACGGTCAATATCTTTGCTAAAGTTGAGGAACAGGTTAATAGTATTTTTTTTCTTTTTCAGACATGCTTACTGATGCGGCAGCAGCATGAAGCAGCAGCGCTCAATGCCGTGCAGAGGATGGAGTGGCAGCTGAAGGTGCAGGAGCTGGACCCTGCAGTGCACAAGTCTCTGTGCGTCAACGAGGTGCCGTCCTTCTACGTGCCAATGGTCGACGTCAACGACGACTTTGTCCTGCTTCCTGCATGACAGCGCGCAGCACTCACTCACAAACTGAATCTGAATCATGTTCTCAAAGAGACTTCGTTACAAAGAACGAATGGAAAGGGCTAGCAAGTTTAAGAAGGACAGGCAAAGACTTTATTATATTGAAAAGTAATTATAATCTTGCCCTTGATTCCCTTCCATGAAGAAGGAACTATGTTTTTTGTGGGGAATGAGACGGAACACAACTTGCACTTTCATCCTCAAATTTTTATGCTTTTCTTTGATCAGAGTTCAAGAAGCAAAAACAGGCGTTGGCTTTGACACACTGACATCGGGTCACATCTCCCAACGCTCCAGGAGACGGGACAGAAATCTTTTTCTGCATTTGTTTCTGGTCCTGATTTCAGCAGACCCGGCCGAGGGCACAGAGAGGGGCTGTTCCGCAGAAGAACGGAGGACAGGCTCCCTGAGGACCAGGAGAAGTAGAGGCCACCCAGTAGATGTGGTAGAGGTCAGATCTGTGCTACTGCTCTGAAGCAGCACCTGCCCCGGGGCACTTTGAGTGACACGAGGGCCCAGAGAGCAGAGGGACAGACTGAGGCAGGCTCTGCGCCAGGCTCACGGGACAAGACTGGACCTGAGGACAGACCGGAATGTCCTCATCTCCACACTTTGTCCTAAAAACACAAGAGCGCCATAGACTGCAAAAACACCACAGGACAACCAGAAAATACAACCATAACGAATGTTACAATTCAAAGACTATTGAGAGTTTGTGGTTGGGTGGGAGAAGAGAAATATTGTTTTTGTCTATTTCTTTACTTGGGCATTTCATTGTTTCTGAGGAAGTGACTTGAAACACTACAGAGCCAATATTAGTTTAATGGAAAAAAAACAAAAGAAAACAGAAAAAAAGTTGTATTCCGTAAATTATGTACAGTTTTTATATTCGTTAACCAATGTATTCTTGCTGCCTTCTAGATAATTTATTTTGCCACACATTACTGCACAGTTGTAAATAACCTATGTACTGTAATATCACTCAGTTAAGTGTAAAGAAAAAACATAAAAGAAATAAAAATTATCTTTTTATGTACAATTCACTTTGGGCAGCACTTTCCCCCTCATATCCATGGGCCAAACGTGTGTGACTCCAGTGCACAGTTTAATCCCGTCTGATTCAGTCCAGGGATCCCTACCACACACAGTATTCTGATAAAACAGGCCTAACCCACAAGCCAACCTCCATATAGTCCCTCTAATGTAGCAAAATAGTTATCAAGGATTTATTTAAAGAATAGACAGAGGATTATTATTCATTGCTTTACTACACAACTATATCTGAAATTTTTTGAGCCAAGAAAATGCCTTTTTCAGTGAAAAATGTACTCATTGTTGGGCAGTCATAGATATTTATGGGTGCGGTGAAAGTTATGTCATTTTCAAACGAAGTGTCATGTCTGTCCATTGTTTATATTTTTACAATATTCACAATTGTCTCAAACTAATAAGACACGGGTCTCATCTTTTTCTTATTCTTTAAGCTCTCATAATTGTCATTCCATGTTTAATTTGTTTGCTCCGTTCATTGTTGTAATTCAACTTTTACTCACTTGATGGCGCCAGTAGTCCTTTTTGTCTCAGCCAAAACTTGCGTGAGAGACCTGTGGCCTTTGTCATGAATGGGCATTTTTTTTAACAACATGTTTAAATTCACCGTCGGCTCAAAATCTTTATTCTCCTTTTAATCTTCAAATTCACTGCTTTTAAAGTTAGAGTTACTTCCTCATGTTGTTGTTCACCATAACTTAAGTTCAGGCCCAAGCAGATTCATTGCATCTTTACTCAGTATGTACCAAAAAGGACATTAAAACTCAAAACTCAGCCAGTGGGTAAAGTAATGCTGAATATACATCCCTTTTTATTGTCTTTAGTTAAATGTTGAGTTGTGATAACTATTTTAGTGGAAAAAGCTTTCTTTGACCTGTCCCCACATCGGCTGCCAGTCTTTGTGAGAGCTGCTTTTGTGTTTTTCAGATGGCAATATTTCCCATTCACTTACACACTGTCAGCGAGCATAGCTGTGTATGGTATGTCTAGTCAGTGGTTGTTAAAGTTACCGTGCAGGCAAGGTGGCTAGATGTTCATCATACCTCCATACACACCCATACAATAGATTTAAACCCCTCCTTTGTCATGTTTCCATTTCATTTACTGTTTTTTGGGATGATGTCTGTTGTTTTGTGTTTAGCTAAATGTGTGTTTTGTGTTCATTCTTATTAAGGGGTTAATTTTGTTCCTGAATAGTAGTTAAGCATACGCATCAGTGGCATGTCAATCACTTTGCTTATCAAGCAGAATGTATCCCATTTTACTATATGCCCTGAACGACCACGCCCTCACTATTGTTTACAAGACATTACAATAACGTGTATTTTTGCATCATTTGGAACGGTTTAATTATGCCCTGCCTTTGATTTTGTTTCATTTATTTGAATCCACAAAGGCTTGAAATGGTGATGATGGCTGCTCCAATGTTGTTTTCCCCAAATAGCAATATCCTAATCATATCTATCTTCACTAAACAATCTATTTTGGCCATATTCAATAATCTGTAGACTGATGCACAGCTGAGCAGCACTAGACCATGGTGAAACAGTCAGCAACATATTACCTCTATGCTCTTACATTCACTAGCTTAGATTTGTGTTTAAATGACATTTTTCATAGTAGAATCACAATTTCAAGCCTTTTTTTCTAGTTTTCTTTGATTTCTAATTAAACCCAAACTGTAGCTGTTTCGTTTCTTTCCTTATATATTTTTTTTAGAAGATAAAGCATGGCAAACTACTCTTTAAAATGACGAGAAATAGCCTATTTATTATTTTCTTTTTTTCTGACACCTGTGGTATGTTTTTGAACTGAAGTTGGTCTCCGCTGTGTAAATTTTCCTTCTTGTTAATGCGTGAACGAGACATACTGTACATAGCTCTGTAAATAATAAAATCTCCCAGGACGTTTTTTGCACCCTCCTTTGTACTAGTCTGAAAATTTGCGTAGAATGTGGGGTTAATAACAGCTGAGTACGGGCTGATAATGATGTACCAATGTAACATTTTTTTATTTGTATAATGTAGTTTATTTGTGTACATATTGTCGGAGCAGCTAAAGGGGGCGGGGATTTCGGGGGGGGTGGGGGTGGTCGTTGATGCTATCGTCAGTGCTGTAACAGATCCAGTACTTACACCTCTAGCTGTTGTTGATTTCCTGCAAAAAACATGACATGAAAATCTATGAAAAAATCCATAAAAATTTACAGGAGAAATGCGAGAACTGAAAATGAGGATGGACGGGGAAAAACTCAAACTGAAAAGTAAAAATCTAAATTGTTATTTTCTACAGTTGCATGTACAGAGAGCGCGAGAACTGCTGTTGTTCCTCAGAGATTATGTTCGTTAATAAAATTTTTAAATATTACCAGTCGTCCTATGATTTTTGGTTTGGTGCATATTTTTATACGTCGACACTGAAAGTATAAAATATTAGAATTTAATTAAGGGAAAGCCCTCTAATGGAAACTGTAGGCCTGTAGCGATAGACAAAAGTTCAAGCAATTATTTGTCAAAACTTGCCTAACACAAATGTCTGAACACAATAGAATATGCCATAACTCTCAGAGCTAGATTTACCTATTGACAGCATTGTACTTTGCCATGAAACATAAAAAAGGTAAATTCACAAATGTTGATCCTGATCATTTCTATAATTGACTGGACCCAAGAACTTGCTGTATTACAACAAACATCTGCATTTTAACAACATCCATTTTAGCTGCTCCACATCTGTATTGATCTGAAGCCACACAGCAGACATGGTGACTGATTATTGGGAACAATAAAATATATAAAAAAAATGACTTAACTATTTTAGACCTGTGTGGTAAAGCCTAAATAAGAGAAATCTTTTTAACCTTTGTCTCTCTTCTATACAGCGGCCTATAGTTAACAACAGTGGACTCACTCAGTAAATACTACATAGGCCTATAGATCATATTAGTTCAGTTGAAGTTCCACTGAATCGTTGAGCTTGTGTTGTAAAACCTGTTCTTCTGCCTCACTTTGTGTCTCTGATGTCAGCTCAACTATAACTGACTGGAAAAAAGTTGAAAACAAAACAACTGTTAGTTAATACTGTAGTCCAGCTGAATCTGTAGACCTAAAAATAAAACTCATACATTTATTATTGTTATTGTAGACCACACAGCAGCATGGGGCTAGAGAATAGTTTCCTAACTATTTTTTCAGATAGTTTCCTAACTATTTCATTTTTAATGTGCTGAAGCCACATTCTCAGCTGGGGGCAGGTGGCTGTTGTTATCATATTTAAAAACTGAACATTTGTCCATAAAGTCACTGTACCACATAATAAATCAGAAAATTAAAACGGAATTTGACCTTCCCCTAACACTTTTAGGACCTACTCAATAGGCCCAAAGCCTAATCAATCTTTAGGCCAGAGGTCTTCAACAGGGGGGTCGCGACCCCTAGGGGGGTCGCGGAGGTACTGCAGGGGGGTCGCGAAATCTTTTGATTTCACTTTAAAATAATGTAATTTTATATTTTATAGTGTAAAATACAGTATTAACCTGTGTATTATTTCCTTGTATTGGATGTACCATAACAGAGTAGCAATGTTTATACATGACACTAAGCTCAATTTAATATAAAACACAATTCTATGCCGTATATATAGTAGGGGGTCCCTGGCCCAGTTCGCCATCTGTTTGGGGGTCCCTGGCCTGAAAAACGTTGAAGACCCCTGCTTTAGGCCATTAAGGAGGCCTACTACTGGCCTAATAATGTATAAACTATGTAAATTAGGTAACACTAACCTAAATGTTCTAGTTTGTAAAGGTAGCCTATTGTAATTAAAAGTTGTACTTGCTTCAGGGAGTCGTGGCCCCATGCCCCAGATCCAAAAATATGTTTTTGAAACTATGACAGTCTGAAACACGAGCTTATCGGGGAGTGTCTGTTCCCCGTGGCTCCCCTGGAGGTTTCCCCGCATGTGAGTCACTGTGGCCGGGAGCAGGTGTGACTCCGCCTCCTCCTCCTCCTCCTCCTCGGGGCTGCGCGCTGCTCCCCGCGGCTCAGAAGGCGCTGTGCCATGATCAGGAGCGGCGGTGGAGTCGGTGACAAGTGCGTTACCACAAACCGGTGTGTCCAAATGGACTACGAGGGCAAAGTGTTCCCCCTCACCGGCGGGTACGGGCGCTACAACCGCATCGTGATCGTCTTCAGTTGGTTCCCAAACTTTGCAGTTTTTCTCAACTTGTTCAGCGACGTGTTTTTTACGCTCATCCCGGAGGAGTACCACTGCAAACCCGACCCACAGCTCCTGCCCTCCACCTTCCTACTCAGTAACTTCTCCAGACAGGGCTACTTGAACCTCACCATACCCTGGGTGGTGGAGACCGGGCGCTTCAGCCACTGTGAACTGTTCAAGTATCCTCCAAACTCATCGGACCTCTCAGACAATGCGCCCCGGGAGAAAGTGTCCTGCACTCGGGGCTGGGAGTACCATCAGGCGGCGGGGCTCCACAGCAACTTTGTCACTGAGGTAAGAAGGCACAAACAGGGCTACTGGGTCAATACAGAGCCTACTTTTATTTTTGTTTTTTGTATTTTATGTATTTTTCAAAAGCTGATCAAATTTAGAAATGCAAACTTGAAGCATAACGCACTTTTTACGCACTTTTAACCCTTCTCTGTCAAGATAATGCTGCCATATGGCCTACATACATTTGACCCTTTGTGAATTTTCTAATGTAGGACTATCTGTACTATAGCCAAGCAGTTAGAATCATCCACCCATAGCAATTTAATTAACAGTGACCTACATTTGCTGGCAGTGTGGGAATGGGAAACTGTACCTAAAGTCTATTTGCAGTTGGATTGCACTCTAGGATACTTACAAAAATATATAAAATGGTCTGTTGTAGTATTCCCTGACTGGACTCTTCTCTGTCTTTCTATTTTGCTTTGTGTTATCCAGTCCCACAGTCAAATCATACAGGTACATACTATGGTGTCAGCTTTGGCGTTTACTCACTGAAATGGCTTCTCTTTGTAACTGTGAAGATTCCTGTTCTGTCAATATTTGTTCATCTCGATCAGGTGGGACTTTTCCTTGGGCCTTAGTTCGTTTCCAGTTCCCAATTTCACTACCTTGTCAACAACACTGCAAACAGTCAGTAGAAACTAGAACTTTCACGTTTTGTTTAACTTGACTTCAGCTCACAGATCGAGTGTATAGTTTTATCTTAGCCTAAAAACAAGTGTGTTGAAAAAAAACTGTACAAAAAGTATATTATTTACCATATATTTGTTTTTATGTCTGTTGTTTGTTAACGTTGAGTCTTTTTGAGTTTGATTGCATGTTCTCATTCTCCTGCTGTCCTTGAACTTTGCGTTGCAACATTGTAATTTCACAATTGTGGGACAAATAAATGTTTTATAACCTTATACAGAAATGTGTAGAATCCATGGCAAAAGGAGAAATTCAATTTGTCAACTGGACAAAAAGTGTTTTGGTCGAATACGTTTCGCAGCTCATCCTCTTCAGTTCTGAACTGAAATGAAGAACTGAAGAAGCAGCTTGGATGAGCTGCGAAACGTATTTGACCAAAAAACTTTTTGTCCAGCTGACAAATTGAATTTCTTCTTTTGCCTTATACAGAAATGGTTTACAGGGATTATCTTGCATTATTGTTATTGTATGAGTGACATAAATATAGTATATCGCAGTATATCGCAGTACCAATATATCAGGCCTAGACACATTTTTAAAATACCTTTAATGATGCCACAGAATATTTATTATTGAAAAACATGGATTTTTATTGTGAGCAGGGTCACCTCTTTACAGATCTTACCTGTAACTTGGCCTGGTTGAGTCACCAGCGTGTCTCTGGGGAAATGGTTAAAGGGATAGTGCATTTGTTTTTTTGATGTTAATCTGTATGGGTTTCCGTCTAAAAGTTACGTGTGTTGACACCGGCTTACCTCTGACAGTCTCAGCTGATCCCGGTTCGTCTCGCTTTCTGGAGCCCACATAAGTAGGTCCGATAACTTCTCTGGAACATGAAATAAAGCTTGTTTTTCTTCTCAAAACAAAACATTTGTCCGAAAGGTGATATATTTGCGTCACAAACAGTTGTCAACGAAACATCCAGCAGCGAACTTAGCGATCGCGTATTGTGTCTGTTGATTCGTATCACTGCGCGCATATTAGCTGTATTAGCCTGTTCACTTGTAAACTTCCCCTTACGGCAGACCGCATCTGCCGCTAAAGGTTAAAGGGATATGCCACCCCCAGGTCAAATTTGGGCATCTCCCCACAGTCCAGAGACTAAAATAAGTGGTGGAAAGCGTTTTCCTGCTCATCCAGCCATTGTCCGAGTCTGTCGCCACTGACCGCCGCGGTATCTGGTGCTCCTCCGCCTTAGACTGGAGTCTAACGTCGCCAGAGAAAGATTTCGGCCAAAAGGAATTAATTTGCTCGATGCGTTTCCCAATTACTTTCTGTTTAGTGCGCATTCATATCGAGTGCAAATAAATGTGCAAATCAACACGGAGAGCTTGCCTTGGTCATTTTGGGTGGGAACTATTTTCCAGTGCGGAAGAATACAGCCGAATCACACACCACGTTGTGCAACAGGGGAACTCCCTTCCCGGTGCGTAACTGGGATTCCCCTGGCAGCGTACTGCGTGATACGGCTGTATTCTTCCACCACTTATTTTAGTCTCTGGACTGTGGGGAGATGCCTAAATTTGACCTGGGGGTGGCATATCCCTTTAACAGGCTAATACAGCTAATGTGAGCTAAGTGATACAAGTCGGCAGACACAAAATGCAATCGCCAAGTACGCTGCTGGATGTTTCGTTGACAACTGTTTGGGACGCACATATATCACCTTTCAGACAAATGTTTTGTTTTGAGAAGAAAAACAAGCTTTATTTAATGTTCCAGGGAAGTTACCGGACCTACCTACGTGGGATCCAGAAAGTGAGCCGAACCGGGATCAACTGAGACTGTCAGAGGTAAGCCGGTGTCAACACACGTAACTTTTAGAAGGAAACCCATACAGATTAACATAAAAAAAACGCACTATCCCTTTAAAGGTACAGTGTGTAGGATTCGTGGCGCATAGGTGGATGGTGGCTATTGCACTTCCTGTTTTAGCTATGGCAGACCTCGAGGGTCACCCGGGCACGTCGTAACACGGACAGCTCGCGTACCCGCGCACAAACGCGTGAAGCTCACCCGGCGCTGTGCGAGCCCTCGCCGACAACTACGGTATAAATAAAACGCGGTCTCCCATTCACTGTTGTTGTTTTTTTTCTTTTCGCATGAAAGCACACATTCCCAATTGTGTACCATGACAATCTACACATCAAATGAAACCTTACAGTCTCCTCTTTTTGACTATGCAATTCATTTCCTGGCACAACAATCACTCCCCAAGCACATGGGGATTTTATACGGAAAAGCACAAAACTATGTTTTTTACTTAGCTTGCCTTTGAAGGCTCTGGACAGGTCAAACTCTGTATTTCACCATGAACTTGGTCTCAATCTGTCCGTAAGGATCCAGCGAATAAAATCCAGTAAAACAATTTAGTCCAAAACACATGTTAGATCCATTACGACGTGTGATCTGGCAACATGCTTGTCGTTGTTTACCCAAAACCACGAGCCTTGCCGAAGGCGAAGGCGGAGCCCAAATGTCCTTCTGCGGCTCTCGTAATCAAAATGGCTGCTTCTACATGGGGAAGATCCCCCTTTTATGCAGGTATATCTAAGTCCAACAGAATACTTTGATTTCATGATGGAAGTGAAAAGGCTTGGAAAACACTGTATTTTTGAATGGATATCTTCAATTTCTGTAATTAACGGGTAAAAATCTTACACACTGTCCCTTTAAGTTTTATGCCAATGAGCATTCTCTAACCCCTAACCCAGGCAAAGCAATAACATCTCCACGGAGAGGAGCAGGAGGTGTACCGGAAAAGTTAGAATGCTGTTATGTCATCAAAAACATATCTGGACTTGTGTTTTCTTTCATTCACACATTTTTGGGTAACAATTTATTATTAGTCTGTGTACATCCCCAAAGCTCAAAATGCTCTTTTCCACCTTGGGACGACATGACACGGTAGTTTTCAAGTTAACAACTACCTTTTACCTTGTGTACAGCAGAAACTGGCAATTTCAGAGCTGAAATTATCCAAATGATTCTAGTGAAGGTCTATGGAGTTTAAAAACACAGTGGAACGCTTCATACATTACCACATGTCATCGCAAGGTGGAACAGCATGTTTTCTTTTTGAGAGAAGAACACAGGATTTGTGTGTTAAACATAATTTGAATGAAACAAAACCCAACTCCAGGTATGTTTGATGAGAAAACAACATTGTAACATAGATCAGAAAATAGTGTAGTATAGACCCTTTAAGGGGTGTTTCTTTTTTACATAACAGTAGTTTTACCTCACCTCTATGAGAAAGTTCCAACAGTATATTTCCTTAATTATTTACATTTCCTGCTCTGTACAGCCCATGATGATAACTATCTTGAAACTGTTAAAGTCATTATGGTTAACTGCATCCTCTTCTCTCTGACCGTTAACGTCTTTATATCTCTTTCTATCCCACATTTCTCTCGTGGTAAATGTTGGTGGGAGGGGCAGGGTCCTTCCTGCGCTCCTCTTTTCCCCTCTGCAGTCGCTTCCTCTGTCTCGTAGATCAGGAGGAAACGTCGGTGCACTGAACGTGGTCCAGAGAAAACATGTCCGACAGTGACTGAGCTCATCACTGTATTTACACAGATGGGGCCGATACTGGAGCAGCAAAGTTCAGGTCATCAGGGCAATGCAGGACTTAGTATGTGTAAAGGGTTCAAACAAGATGCAATACATGTATAGGGCAAAAAGGAATTTTTATATTCAAAGAAATGTAGAAAGAAAGAGAGAGAGAGATAAATACTGTACTGATCCTGAAGGAAATTCAACTTTCGGCAGTAACAATAAAACATAATAATCCTATATAATACAGCAGTAACACTGGTCTACAAGTTTTTGGACTCGATCTGCTTCCGAGATAAAAGTGGCTAAATCTCATTTATATTGATAAGATGAACTGAAAATCAATTGATAACTGTGCTGGTTAGCTAATGTATTCAAGATATGTAATGATATTATTTTACATCAAAATCGCATCTGTTTATAATAGATTTAGGCATTTTTGCTTAAAAATATTATTTATATTTTGAAAATATTTAACTTGCACTTCTTTATCCGTCAAGAAATAAACAAGAAATATGTTAAGACATCAGGTGCACACAATTTCGAGGCATCTCGCTTCTGTAAAATCAAAAAATATTAAAGTTAAAACTCTAGACATATTAAAATGAATGTATGTGAATGTGCAGACAGGCTTTCAGATAGAACTGGTTGCTTGTAGACACATTGTACCTTCTGATAAACTACCGTTTTTGTCTTATTTTGTATACATTTCCTATTTTGACCCAATACTATATCTTGGAAACTATAGCCAATCAGCACTTCTGACTTACTTTTTCTTTATTAGTGACCTAAACCAAGAACAATTTCACTACTTTTGTTCTGGAAGCATTTTGCTTGTAAACCAGTGTAATTCATCATTTACAGTGATATGCAGTTATAAAAATATCCAGTTTTATTTAATGAGTTACGCAGTGCGCTATTGATTATCTGGTGATGGGCACCTGATTGTCCCCACTGAGATGTTATTAGTTTGCCTGGAATCTTACACGCTACAGCATTACATCATTTATTTCATTGTTTGATGTTTTTGTTTTTCAAAAAAACACCCTGAAAAATAAATATTCTTACTGTGAGCGAGGTACTTTTTCTGCAGATTTGACCTGTAACTTGGCCTGAAGGTGGCAATTGCTTGTCTCCATGGATATAAAGTTCATTGCCGTATTTTGGAGTATTCAATTCAAAGGAATAACATCTCCATGGATACAAGCAGACGGCATACCCTCCCCCACAAAAGTTACATAGTGCACCTTTAAAGAAGGAAGTTTCTAAAGCCAAGATGTCATTTTTAATGTTTTTTTCCTGTGTTCTTTTTTGGACATAGGTGCTTATATCCCATGTTTCCTTTTGCTCTGAATTTCCTTTTTCCTCGTGTCTTTTTCAGTGTTTGAGACTAAAGACTCCCCATATTGTCTGAGCGGATAATGGCATAACTACTAAAGAACTCCAGCGGGACTCATTGTTCTAACTGTTCTTTCCAGACTTCATTTACTCAACCCAGGCCACACACAGCAACAGAAAAGCAATTCACAAACTGAATTATATATACTGTAATCATTTAACCGGCTGGTTAGCTCAACTGGTAAGTCATGGACTTTCCCCCTGGGGTTTGTGGGTTCAAATCCCCCCCGGGCAATGAGCTAACCAGTGTGGGTCCTTGGGCAAGACCCTTCACGGTACTGCCCCCCGGGCGCCGAAAAAGATGGCTGCTCACTGCTCCTGAAAAGGATGGGTCAAATGCAGAAGTCAAATTTCTCCCGTGTGTCACTGTGTGTCATTGTGTGTGAGACCAATAAAGGCTTAAGCCTAAACTTAATCATCTCCTCTCCATGACTGTGTAGCCAATATTACCCCAATGCAACTGTTGATGCGTATATTTCAGATCATTTGAACATTTCTTCAGTATAGTTTAATTGGAGGATGTGGGGCAGGTCTTATGCCATTTTTGTACTGTGGTATAAAACTTGTAAGTAATAAAAAGGATCCAGGTTTCTTTTGCAAATGTATTAGGATAATACTGGATAATAATCTTAAAACACAACATTAATTTTATAATAAATTATTTTTGAAACTGTATAAGCCACAAATAAATTGAGATTAGGCTTAAGCCTTTATTGGTCTCACACACAATGACACACAGTGACACACGGGAGAAATTTGACTTCTGCATTTGACCCATCCTTTTCAGGAGCAGTGAGCAGCCATTTTTTTTCGGCGCCCAAGGATCCACACTGGTTAGCTCATTGCCCAGGGGGGGATTTGAACCCACAACCCCCAGGGGGAAAGTCCATGACTTACCAGTTGAGCTAACCAGCCGGTCGTAATTTATTTAAATAATTTATCCAATGTTTAGGTTTTAAATGACATTAGTTTCTGAATAGCTGGTTAGTGTCTGTAGTGACTTTATATTTTAATTTAAAGAAGAAGAAGAATTCATGTGAAATTAACTTTTGGAACCACAGTGGATGTTGACTGCTGAGCCCCTTTTGCATCAGTGAAATGTGAAAAACAATGAACATCTTGTATTACATCTTCTTACGCACAAACATAATCAAATGTACTTGGATGTAAAACCCTACTCCATTCTGTAAAATTGAAAGTTAAACTTCAGTGCCCGTAGACTGTAGCTGTGAATGGGAATGGTCTTATGTAAGGAGTCTGTAGCTCGTTCTACTTTGAATCTAACGTAATAAGCCTGGAACAGGCATCTTAACTCAGTTACAGGGACATTCCTCCTCGCTCACTCCAGTGTCTGCTGTGTCATCCAGTGAAAGGAAACACTGAGTACATACCAATTTGTAGTAAATTACATCCTGTGCCACTGCCTCTTAGTGGTTGATAAATTGTGTATTATAAAAGGTAAAGTTGTTTTATGTGTCTGTTATTTACAGTGGGACTTGGTCTGCAGTGACTACTGGAAAATCCCTCTGCAACACATCTGCTTCATGATGGGATGGATCCTGGGATACATCCTCCTGGGTACACTGTGTGACTGGTGAGTGAGGAGATAGAACAACTACAGAAGTAGTCACGTTTAATGTTAAATATGTTCACATAATACAGCAGACTTTTTATGGGGCCTTTTTATGTACATTTTCATCAACTCTGCTGATGAACTGATTCTGCAGTTTTGAACAGGAAGTCAGTGGACTCATTTTAAACACTATTTTTAGGTTAATATTGTGATCCACAATGATCTATATATGTTATAGTTTATTACTTAAGACCTGAAATAACATATCTTCTTTCAAGGTACGCTAAGTAACTTTTTGGTTGGCGGCTCCATCATCAAACAAATTTACCTTTTCCTTAAAGCCCCAGTGTGTAGGATTCGTGGCGCATAGGTGGATAGTGGCTATTGCACTTCCTGTTTTAGCTACGGCAGACCTCGAGGGTCACCCGGGCGCGCCGTAGCGCCGACAGCTCGCGTACCCGCGCACGAACCGCGCGCCACTGTATACATAAAACGCGGTCCCCCGTTCACTTTTTTTTTTTTTTTTTCGCATGAAAACACACAATCCCGATCATGATTCATGACAATCTACACATCAAATGAAATCTTACAGTCTCCTCTTTTTGACTATGCAATTCATTTCCCGGCACAACAATCTCTCCCCGAGCACATGGGGCTTTTATACGGAAAAGCACAAAATGGAAAAGCACAAAGCTTACCTTTGAAGGCTCTGCCCAGGTCAAACTCAGCATTTCACCATAAGCTTGGTCTGAAATCTGTCCGTAAGGATAGAGCGAATAAAATCCAGTAAAACAATTTAGTCCAAAACACGTGTTAGATCCATTACGACGTGTGATACAGCAGCATGCTTCTTGTTTACACAAAACCACGAGCCCCCCCCACCCCACCCGCACCTCTCTCCCTCTGTCCTTCTCTCCGGCGCGCTCCGCCTGCTTTGCCTCCGGTGCTACCACGAGCCTTGCCGAAGGCGAAGGCGGAGCCCAAATGTCCTTCTGCGGCTCTTGTATTCAAAATGGCTGCCTCTATATGGGGAAGATCCCCCTTTTATGTGACTATATCTAAGTCCAAAAGAATACTTTGATTTCATGATGGAAGTGAAAAGGCTTGAAAAACAAGGTATTTTTGAATGGGTATCTTCAATTTCGGTAATTAACGGGTAAAAATCTTACACACTGTCCCTTTTAATCATGCTGCAATAGTCTCTAGCTGTTTGTTCTGAGAGGAGAGAAACATGATATTGTTTAAAAGAATGTAAAATGTTACAAATTAGATGTTAAAGTCTTGTGTGAAAACATTGCAGGTTTGGTCGGAGGAGGAGTTTCCTGTTGTCTCTGAGTCTGTCCAGTCTTTTGGGGGTGTCCGTGTGTCTGTCCAACAGCGCCGTGCTCTTCCTGCTGCTGAGGCTGGCTCAGGGCTGCATGCTCGCTGGAGTCTACCTGTCCACATACATCAACAGTGAGTATGGCTTCACCTACACAATCCATTTAGAGATATGAGCTGAATGTGAACACGTGTCCTGTGTCATGAGTTTGCACTACTGTAGGTGGTTGAGCACTCGATTAGTTATAGGACATGTGCTCATTTTCAACACTTGTGGAAGAGAACGTTTACAAGTTCACACAGGAAAGAAGCAAGGCACATTTCATTCATTATTCAACTAAAATGTATTTCATTTGTGTACTGGTTACTTATAGGCCCATTTCCAAACCGATTAGCCAAAAAATAAACTTCTTTTTGTATCTGTATTGCCCTGAAGTGGGCTGTAGTGGGCTGTGCACTGTAAGTGGGCTTGCAGCTCTTATGTACTCTAGAGCAGTGTTTCCCAACCAGGGGTACTCGTATTCCTAGGGGTACGCGAGCACATTGCAGGGGGTACGTGGCAAATTAAGGACATGAAATAAAAAATATTTTCATTTAATAATCAGTTGTGTTACAAGAGTAGTTAGATACAACAAAGGAAGATTATTTTGATTTAGTATTTATTTGAGTAAATTATTTTCAAAGAAACATATTCTTTATGTTTATGTTAACTAATTTGAGTTAAAGAAAAGAGAGAAAATGCCCGAGAATTACATTTTCAAATTAAGGAGATGAAATAAAATGATTTTCATTTAAAAATCCATTGTGTCACGTTCTACTTTTGGAGAATTATCAACACGTATGAGTGAGGGGGTACTCGAGGTATGACAAAAGGGCTCAGGGGGTACACAAGACAAAAAAGGTTGGGAAACACTGCTCTAGAGGGCCTCCCCCTGCTTGTCTCCATGAAAATGCTTTTTTCTTTGGCCCTGATATTCAACAATATGGCATAAAACATTTCTATATCCATGGAGAATTGTATAGTATGGTTTTAACTGTTAAACTGATGTGTATGATTTCACAGAAATGTGTAAATCGTGTGCGTTGCTTTAAATTTATAGTTAGTAGGGTAGACTAGTTGTAATAATTATGCTGAAATAAAACTTAATGATGTCATTTACAGAAGGGTCTAGTTGTAAATAGTTCGAAACTCCTTACACATCATCAGCCTTTTTATTTTTGGAAGGACTTCCCACATCCCAACATGTTGTGGAGTAACCAAGGACCTGGCTGATCAAAAATAACTCATAAATCATGTTGAAACATATTTGAATTGTGTTTAAAAGAATGACTGGCACACTTTTTGGTCCCTGATAAAAAGCCTCCTCTTTGTGTAAACCCAGTAAAGGTTACATAAGATTGATTGAATATATTAAGGTCTTGGGGTGGTGAGTAACACTGTTGTGGTGAGTGTATAAATCACACATCCAGTGACAGATGGAAATAGACATTATACTGACTAATGTGCATGTCTTCAGCAAATTATTTTAGTCTCTAAGATTTCTGTCGAGCAGTGCAGGGAGTGGAAAATAAAATAATGAAGTATCTCTCTTGCATGTATCCAGTCACAGTTGTTTTTACTGCTGAAATAATGCTTTCTTAAAGAGGGGGTATTATGCAAAATGTCATTCATGCATGTTTGAGTAATCTAGCAATCACTCCCGGGCCCTTATGCTCTGCTCAGCCCATAAGTCTACATCATGTATGTGCCCAAACCACAATGTTTCATAAATATACAAATGCATGATACAAAACAATGCACACAACTTCACAAACCTGTTTTATTAGCTAAATGCACATCAGTTGTAATGGGGGAATGACTTGGCACGGAGAGCAAAGGGAGGGGGAAGTCAGAGTATCTTATTTAACATGTTAATACGTTGTTTTAGTGACTCTAAAAACAATAAAATGTTTAAATATTATGTGTTAGCATTTAATATTTCCTCTTGAATGCGTGTCTGTTCTCCACAGATCAGACTTGTGACTTGTCCTGGTATCACCTTCTACTTGTCTCCATGTGATAGATAAGTTTAATGCCATACTGTGGAACCCTCCAGGGAAGACAATGATATACTCCATGACAAGCAAAGCTTTTATTGGAAAATACCGTTTAAATCTGCTTTAACGCACTTCTTTCTATACTTCGCCGGGATTTACAAGTATGAATTGAAGTGGGTTGTTGAGTTCCTAAACAAGAATTCAGCGTTGTGTCTTATCTTTTGACGAATGGCGTGGGGTGTTACATTTCTGACTGACAGTAGCAGCAGCTGTGTGCTTGTCTCTGCTTACTTTTGACTCCTCAGTTGACATCTCTGTGTGTATGACGTCTGTGTGGAGATGTCTCTGCCCTGCACATTCTCTTGGGGCATTTGTTGTGCAACTGGTATGAACTATTGCTGGAATGTAATTTAGTGATGTTCTGCTGGCGTAGACGTACGGTACTCACTCTTTGGAGGGGAGAGGGCGGAGGGGTTCACTATTTCAGCGAGGTCAGGACTAGATTAGGTCCACATTGAGTTTTTGAACCTCCTGCAGATGTCGGATTGGGCAACGGGAGTGGGTGCGTGAGACATGTCAGGCATTTTCATGTTACAGTTCTTTAGGTTCAAAATTAGGAGGGAGCAATGACAGCTCTGGAAAAAAATAAAAGACCACTGCATTTTGTTTTTTTAAATCAGCATCTCTACATGTATTACAGCCATTCTATTCCAGCGTCTGTTGAATTCCAACACAAACACAAAGCTGAGCTACTTCAGTTCTTGCACCAGGAGTGGAATAAAGTCACCCAAGAACAATGTGAAAGACTTGTGGAGAGCATGCCAAGACACATGAAAGCTGTGATTAAAAATAAGGGTTATTGCACCAAATATTGATTTCTGAACTCTTCTTAAGTGTGCGTGAAAAGTCCCTCAGTCGTCCAGGTAGAATCCATGGTAACAGGAGAAGTTCAATTTGTCAACTGGACAAAGTTTGTTTGGTTGAAAACGTTTCGCCGCTCATCCGAGAGGCTTCGTCAGCTCTAATAAGAATACTGGTAAGACACTTGCTTATATCTTGCTGTAGGGAGGAGCTACCTAGCTAACTACTTTCCGGAACTATCTCATTGGTTTCCGTCTTTTGTTTCTCTGGCGTCTAGCTGACGATCTCTATTCATCCCTACACGCCTGCTTTTTCACACCTCTGGCCCTGACCTGGCTAGCCCCATTGTTTCCCTGTTTGTTTGATCTAGGCTTAATAATGGAATTGTAGATGGGATGCAAATTATGTCTTACTCCACCATTTCTGTTCAGAGAAGGATTCTCTTTTTTGACAAAAATAGCCTCTTTAACTCCCCTCTCAAACCAATTCTTTTCCCTCGCTAAGATCTGAACCTCACTGTCCTCAAATGAATGACCCGTGGCTTCTAGGTGAAGATATACGGCAGAAGACGGTCCACTCTGGCACGCCCGTCTGTGTTGGTACATCCTCTTGTGAAGTGGCTGCTTGGTTTCTCCAATATAGCGCTCACTGCAGTCTTCACTACACTGAATGGAGTAGACCACATTGCTTTGTTTGTGGCTCGGTGTTTTGTCCTTTGGGTGGACGAGTTTTTGTCTTAAAGTGTTTGTGGGTTTTGAAATAAACTGGGATTTCATATTGTCTGAAAATCATATTGTCTGAAAATCCTCTGTAAAAACTACAGAGGATTTTCAGACAATATGAAATCCCAGTTTATTTCAAAACCCACAAACACTTTAAGACAAAAACTCGTCCACCCAAAGGACAAAACACCGAGCCACAAACAAAGCAATGTGGTCTACTCCATTCAGTGTAGTGAAGACTGCAGTGAGCGCTATATTGGAGAAACCAAGCAGCCACTTCACAAGAGGATGTACCAACACAGACGGGCGTGCCAGAGTGGACCGTCTTCTGCCGTATATCTTCACCTAGAAGCCACGGGTCATTCATTTGAGGACAGTGAGGTTCAGATCTTAGCGAGGGAAAAGAATTGGTTTGAGAGGGGAGTTAAAGAGGCTATTTTTGTCAAAAAAGAGAATCCTTCTCTGAACAGAAATGGTGGAGTCAGACATAATTTGTCTCCCATCTACAATTCCATTATTAAGCCTAGATCAAACAAACAGGGAAACAATGGGGCTAGCCAGGTCAGGGCCAGAGGTGTGAAAAACAGGCGTGTAGGGATGAATAGAGATCGTCAGCTAGACGCCAGAGAAACAAAAGACGGAAACCAATGAGATAGTTCCGGAAAGTAGTTAGCTAGTTAGCTCCTCCCTACAGCAAGATATAAGCAAGTGTCTTACCAGTATTCTTATTAGAGCTGACGAAGCCTCTCGGATGAGCGGCGAAACGTTTTCAACCAAACAAACTTTGTCCAGTTGACAAATTGAACTTCTCCTGTTATCACCTCTTCTTAAGTGTAAACATTAGTATTATGTTGTTTTAAAATGAATTTGATCTTGTTTCTTTGCATTGTTTGAGGTCTGAAAACATGTACCATGTACCACCATTTGTCATTTTGTGCAAATAAATGCTCTAAACGATAATATTTTTATTTGGAATTTGGGGGAAATGTCAGTAGTTTATAGACTCAAACAAAAATGTTCCTTTTGCCCAAACACATACCTATAAGTAGTAAAATCAGAAAAACTGATAATTTTGCAGTGGTCTCTTTTTTCCAGAGCTGTATATTTTTTTAAAAAAAAGCCCTCTCACATCCTCTCGCTACACCCCGAATTGAACAATAATCAGAAGCTCAGGTTTAAGTATCAGACAATATTATGCTCCTTAAAAGAACTGAGTCTAGAATACCACAATGCTTATACTATGGCCCCACAAAATGAAAATGAAAAATGTCAATGGATGTTAAAGTGACTAGTAGTAGTTATTTCTGTTTTAGTTGAAGCTAGTCCTTCCTACTAATAGTAGATCACACTGGTTTACAAGCAAGATGCTTCCGGAACAAAAGTGGTGAAATTTTTCTTGGTTTAGGTCACTAATAAAGAAAAAGTAAGTCAGAAGTGCTGATTGGCTATAGTTTCCAAGATATAGTATCGGGTCAAAATAGGAAATTTATGCAAAATAAGACAAAAACTGTAGTTTATCAGAAGGTCCAGTGTGTCTACAAGCACCAGTTCTATCTGAAAGCCTGTCTGCACATTCACATACATTCATTTTAATATGTCTACAGTTTTAACATACAATATGTTTTGATTTTCACATAAACGGATAAGTGCAAGTTAAATATTTTCAAAATCTAAATATTATTTTTAAGCAAAAATGCCTAAATCTGTTGTATAAACAGATGTGATTTTGATGTAACACAATATCATTACATATCTTGAATACATTAACTAACCAGCACAGTTATCAATTGACTTTCAGTTCATCTTATCAATATAAATGAGATTTAGCCAGTTTTATCTCGGAAGCAGATCGAGTCCAAAAACTTGTAGACCTGTGTCATCCCTTTGCTATGGTGACGCTCACAGTGTAGTGATATACAAGAGTATTAGAATTCTCACTGATCTTATTTGTATTTGTATTGGATGTACTGCCCACCTCTACCCAAAATGTAAAAAAATGCAAATGGCTAGGTTGATCTAGGGGATTTTTTTTTTCTTTTCTTTTTTATGGTGGTAATGATTTAGGTAGTTGGTAAAGATGTTCATTCATTGATTTGAAGGTTTATGGTTCCATCTTCATTTCTGACAATACTTGCTGTTGTTTTAGGGTCTCAATTAATTTTGCAGGTGGTTCCTTCTGAAAATACCAGTGCTGATATAGACATCACTTTCTAGCGTTGAGTGCAGATCTGTTCTTGGTGACGTCCTGTGTTTCTAATGGTCGGGGGGAACAAAAGCTGGACAGGAAGAAAGCAGGAAATGAAATCTTTGTAGGACCCTTTAACTCCTCCCACAAAATGCAGGATGTGGAAGTGGAAGAAGTCTAGTGCACTAGGTCAGAAGTCAATGGAACAAATGAAGTTACATCACCAGCACATCATGGTGTTTTGTTTTGTTTTTCTCATTGTTTTTTGTGAAAATTGCTAATTGTGATGGCAAAAACAGGAAATAATGTTGAGCTGGACGCTGTGACCCAGTGGTTGAGTGGTTGGGTTCAATTCCTGGATCAGACCTGGTCCCTTACCTCCAAAGTGTTGTCACGACACTAAAACTAACTAAACTAATTTTCAACACTATAAGTAAAGTCTTGATACCAATTTTAGTACATCTATGATAGGTTAAAACACAATTTCTCGACAGATGAATGGATTTGAATGAAAATACAGCTCTGGAAAAAAATAATAGACTATTGCAAAATGATCAGTTTTTCTGATTTTACTACTTGTATGTATGTGTTTGGTCAAAAGGAACATTTTTGTTTGGGGGAAATGTTGTCAGTAGTTTATAGACTCAAATTCCAAATAAAAATATTATCATTTAGAGCTTAGAGCTTATTTGCAGAAAATGACAAATGGTCAAAATAACAAAAAAGATACATGTTTTCAGACCTCAAACAATGCAAAGAAACAAGATCAAATTCATTTTAAAACAACATAATACTAATGTTTACACTTAATAAGAGTTCAGAAATCAATATTTGGTGCAATAACCCTTATTTTTAATCACAGCTTTCATGCGTCTTGGCATGCTCTCCACAAGTCTTTCACATTGTTCTTGGGTGACTTTATTCCACTCCTGGTGCAAGAACTGAAGTAGCTCAGCTTTGTGTTTGTGTTGAAATTCAACAGACGCTGGAATGGAATGGCTGTAATACATGTAGAGATGCTGATTTCAGAAAAAAAATGCAGTGGTCTCTTATTTTTTTCCAGAGCTGTAATGTGTTTTTGTTTTCTTTAATATTATCATGCGGCCTTATACTAGTTCTGATATAGTTCAAAACCAAGTGCTCAGACAGGACTAATCATTGTCTGTTGTACAAATTGTATGTATAGTTAAAAAAAAATAAGACTCTTAACATTTTGTTTACTGTACGTGTATCAGGACATATAGAAAAAGAGAAGAATTTCAAATCTCCAGATAAATATTGATGCAGTTTTATCTAATTTGCACAGAATCTAGCTTATTACAATGCATCAAAGATTTCACTGTGTGTCCTGGGCTCCTGTGTGTTTTCCTTGTATAAATCAAATTCTTCAAAATCCATAAATGTCTACCGTGAGCATTTCCAGACTAGATTTAAGCCTAAACAAACAGCTGAATGGCTCCGTTTTCCAACTATTCACCAGAACAGTTGAAACCTGGGTCATCTGAAAGAAATCAATTTTACTGCATAGCAAGGTTTAAAGTGTATGATATGAACTGTATGGAGTTAGTTGCAGTTTCCTTATTGAGAAATGGCATGCGTTTTCACATGTATTACCTTTATAGAATAGCTTTTATAGTTGAATTGGTTTACGGATGTCTGTATACTTTTGCTTTGACTTGATGTTTTGATTACATGTTATATTGCTGCTACAAAAGGCCAGCAGATGTATGTAGCCCATGCAAATAAAAACACAAGCATCTGTGTAATAAAGTATAAAATCATTGTAATTGCATCTAATAGGAATGCTTTTATCAGTGCCACTCGCTCACAGTGTCATTATGAAACCGCAGCAGTAGGTTTCCATGTTTGCTTACTGATAGAAAATCCATTAGCTTGGCAGATTGGTTTTGCTTCAGTTTGGTTTAATTTAGATCTTCCCTGACATAGGACTGGAGTTGTGTGATTCTGCTCATCGACTCATGGTGGCAATGGTGAGCGGTTTCTTCGGTATCTTCGCTGAGCTGCTGTTGCCAGGACTTGCTGCTCTGTGCCGTGATTG